>CM052895.1:34618158-34657518 GCA_028534135.1 Potos flavus | reverse complement strand
AAATATTACATATAATGCTTAAAATAAGAGATGTTTATGACACCTGAAGTGATAGCAGCATTATTTGGCTTATATACCATGGCTGCTTTTGCAAATGGACAGAAGACTTGATTTTAGGCAGGTCACTCAGGGCAATGTTCAAATAGGGCAAAGAATTACCCCCTTCCTCCAGCATGCTTTGGAGTTTAGAATTTCACACTAAATTATTCTGGTTAAAAAGACATACTGCTTTTGAGGGCTCCTGGGTGGCTCAGTCGGTTAAGCGCCTGACTCCTGATTGCGGCTCAGGTTATGATCTCAGGGTAGTGAGAATGAGCCCCACTTCGGGCTCTGTGCTCAGCGGTAGTCTTCTTGAGGATTCTCTCTCCCTCTCCCTCTGCCTCTGGCTCTACTTCCATTCTTTCTCTAAAATAAATAAATAAATAAAATATTTTTTTAAAAAGGCATACCTCTTTCAAAATAGAATTTTTTTCCATAAAAAAAGTTTAGAAAAAAACATAAGGAAAAGGAAGAAAATGAAAATTTCTCATAATTGCAACTCCCCAAATAACTAGTATTGACACTTTACTTTATATCCCCCAGGTATATTTTTTCTCTGTATATTTTCTTTCCCATAATTCTTAGTAACTGGCCTCACACTGTCTAAAGTGGTCAAGAGTCTCCCAAACCCACCTCATCCGCCTCCACTTGACAACTCATTTCTTTATGCCTGAGTGCCTCTCCAAAACATGAAAGAATCCCTCCCTGGTTTTTTTTTTTTTTTTTTCCCAGTCATGGTTTCCTGTGAAGCTAAGAGAACAGAATCTTGTTATAAGAGAATTTAGAAAGACATCCAATTTGATGAACAGAGCAGAACCCTAACCCATCCGGGACAGATGTCATCTTCAGAAAGGGTCTTACAACCCTGCTTCAGGTCATGTTCCCATGTCTCCAACACTGTCAGGGTAAGAAATTCTTGCTGGTGTTTAACCTACACCATTCGCCACTTCCAATTTCTTATGTTTCCCCTATAAGCTCAGAACCATTTTGGTCCTCAAGAAAGTGACATTTTTATAGATGACATTTAGTTCCATTTTGAAATAACCTCTGTTTTTGTTGAAATCTTTTGGTGTGGGGACTTCCTTAGGCACAAAGGCTAGGTGTGGAGAGGAATCCCAGTGCCATGCCAGGTCATGCCGCTCTACGGTTGGCCTTTTCCTCCCAAAAATATAGTAACAGTTTGGCCAGAGCTCTTTAGGGGGATTCAGGAATACCAACAGGTCACAGCACTGATGAAATGTAGGAGATTCTGCTTTGTAATCAGTTGCCTCTGGCCACACCCACCCAGATATGTGATAGGACTACCTTGTGAAACTGCAGTTCAATTACAATTCTCATCTCGAAGTATGAACTGTTAAAAGAAGTGGAATATCTGACTGAGGAAGAGACAGAAAACACCCAACTATTTTCTTGGATCCCTGGAGAAGCCTCATGTTATTCAAACTAAGGAGATAGGCCTGATTTAAGTCTATAGGTTGGGAACATATGAGTCATTTTAACTTTAATCAAAAGACAGCATCTGAAAAAAAAAAAAAAAAAGACAGCATCTGGGATAATTTTATAAAAAATGTACTAGTCTTTAACACTATAGAACACTACTATTCCATTTGGTAATAGAACATTACCAGTATTTTTTTAATGCCCCTGAGTGTCCCTGCCCCATTTCACCCAGCAGCAGACACCTTGTGGCCTCATCTCAATCCCCAGGTTGATGCAGCCACCAGGCGCCCCCTGCTGGAAGCTAGTCATCACATTTCAGTTGCTTCTGTTAGTTTCTCCTTGGATCTTTCATTAAAATAAATTACAGCTAGCATCTTCTATAAATCAGAGTACTTTTTAGATGGAACTATATGAAATAATCAATATTCAACCTTTGTTTACATACAAGAAGAGCAATTTCATACAGTTTAACCAAAACATAACTTGGAAAGGTTTCTATCAAAATGACCTTTCTGTCTTCTAAGTAATCATAATTTGACTCCATTTTTTTGTTGTTGTTGTTGTTGTTGTTTGCTTGTTTTGTTTTGTTTCTGTTTTTGTTTTTTCCTGGAATAAAACCAAGACAAATAATTCTCCTTCTTTCTCCCAACGCCAGTGGCAACTCTTGGTCTGTGTTTTAGCACCATCTAGTGACATGAAGCATATTTGTAATGAAAAACAATCCTCAAAATTCTTTGTTTACTTTTTAAGTAGGGGTTTTTAAGGAGAATGTTGTTGCCACACCTTTTATGTTTGTTGACAGCAACCTTCTCTTTAAATCTTTTCAAGTAATTGTTACTATAGAAGTATACATTGCTTTTAGGCTATATGTTCGGTTGTTTAACTTTCAATAAAGCCCACATTATTCTGCTATTTTCAGTGAATCTTATTGATTAATAAATGTTAAAAGTATTTAAGAAAATCTGAGATTAATGTGTGTAAATAACATTTAATCCTTTTCCCGAGCCAGTACATGACCCATCTCTGCCACAGTTTTCCAAAGCACCATCATGATTTCTTTCCTAAAGTGTGTATATTTCTCATCATTTCAAACCCATTTTTGACCTTGACCCTTTTGCTTGGAGTGACCAAAGAGAAAGAAATGGCCTTAATTTTCTAACGTTCTACATTCTACCTTTTTATTGTTTAAATTCTGTGCCATGTGAAGATATAGATTATGCAAAAGAAATGCATTAAATTTAAATTAAAAACTGAAACAATCATCTGATTTAATATTTTTATTATAACAGAGTCGAAAAACAATTATAACTTTCATGAACTAATGTTTCCTTTCAAATGAGCATTGAACTTGAATTGCCTGCAGCACTATTTCTGTTTACTTAGGTGTTAAGTGCAGTGCACTTTATATAATTTATTAGAAGTTCTCAAAATTCTGAGGTTAAATTTTGACTAGAAAAAAGGAGCACTTAGGGAGTGCAATAATCTTATTTAAAATGTTTTATTAGTGTATTTTTCTTAAAGATTTTATTTATTTATTTGACAGAGAGAGATCACAAATAGGCAGGCAGAGAGAGAAGGGGAGGCAGGCTCCCCGCTGAGCAGAGAGCCCGACACGGGGCTCGATTCCAGGACCCTGAGATCGTGACCTGAGCCGAAGGCAGAGGCTTTAACCCACTGAGCCGCCCAGGTGCCCCTTATTAGTGTATTTGATATTCAATTCTGAAAGCATAAATTAGGCTTGCATGATTTAATGACAATGATCATTTATCAGATTTATTTCTGTATCATTCAAGATTTCATGCCTAATGAAAGACCGCGTGCTCTGATGTCAACAGTTGGCTATTTGAATACTCCGTCATAGGCAATGTGACCTTTCAGGGCTGTGAGTTGTTTATATGTGATAATGAGCAGGTTTTTCCAGTGACTGAGTTAATCATGGTTGGCACCTCAGGAAGCACTGTTAACTCCTTCAGAGAATAATGCTGGAGGTCACCGTCCCAGGGCATAAACAGCACCCCAGTGATGTATAAGAATTAAGGCCAGTTTCAGAAATATCTGAGACATTTTTGTCTTAGAAAAACATTTAGGCTGCCTTTAGTCTAAGTCAGTGCCAGATGAAAACATTCTGGGTATAATTCTGGAACACTTGGAGCAATTATAAATTTGCATTCCTCACCCCCCCTTTTTTTTTAACCAATGATAGGCAATAAGTAAACTCCCTATGCATGTGCCAAATCATTAATCAGATGGCATGTTGCCATAATAGGCTAATATTCGTTGAGTGCTTTCTGTTTGCCGGGCACTGCCCTTGACACTTATCATTTCATATCATCTTCACAACAACCCTCAGAGATAGCTATCCCTATCCCGAGTTATAGAAAAGGAAACTGAGGCACACAGTGATTATGTAACTTGTCTAAGTTCATACAGTGAACACATTACAGAGTCAGGCAGTCTGGGTTGTTATGTAGTACCTAATAGGACATTTGAAATCTATGTTTTAGTGCAACTTCAACATTCTCGTTGTCACCCAGATTAATTATAGTCTCACCTAATATAGACTCCACCCAGGCGGAAACTTGCCCATTCTAGTGGAAAGGGAGGCAAGTAAAACCTTTGTAAATTTTCTCTCCTAGACTTACTTCCAATCCTTTTGCCACCTTCTATTTGCACTAGAATTAGAAAAAGGACCTTCAGAAGTAGGGGGACATATTGGTCCTGCCTTATGTGTATGGGTGTATTGTGTCTATGTATTCACTGATTCAACATATTTTTTTTTTTAATTTCTTCTATGGGCCCACCTCTGTGCACATCAGGGTGGTCCTGTTTTATGTGAAAATGCATCCCTAATAATCTTATAATTAATGATTCAGATAACCTTAACAAAGAAAATAATTTCTTTTTACTAGATAGGTAACCATGTAGCAAAGCTAAAAAAAAAACAATTTAAAATTCACTTAGCTTTCTGTTTTTGGATGTCTGACATTCTTAGTGAATGTTTGAGGAGGATTTGGGGATATATATTTATTATTTTAACCCTTTAAGTGAGAGCTTACTATTATTCTATATTATATTATTTAAAATTTGCACAAAATGTAACAACACTGTATGTATATTGCCTGGGAATATTGTGAAAACTGTTGCTACTGTCACCATATTCATAAACAATGAGGAGAAATGTCTGGAAAATCTTTGCAGTCTGGCTTCCTAGATTTCAAATAGATACATGTAAACTTCATTAAGGGCTAGAAGATTCTTCAGTAGTATATGAAACTAGGTTGAAAGCAATATCAGGTTTTCACTTAACAGACATTTTTTTTAAATCACCAAGCCATTTTAAATTGCACTAAAGATGGCCATACTCGAAATAGCTTAAAGAATCCCTTTTTGTTGTAGGTCTTGGCCAGCCTGCGAACTGTACGAAACAACTTTGCTGCATTAACTAATTTGCAAGATCGAGCACCTAGCAAGTAAGTTATCCTTTCCCCCCACTCCTTGCTGAACTTTTAAACGCTGTTTTCTCAGTTTGATTGAACTCAGGGCTATATATTAGATTTCTCTAAGGCGTTGCCATGTTGTCTAACCATTTACACTATGTCATAAGATGTCCTGTTAATTTTCTATAAATACTTCGTAGTGATGGTTCTAATATCAGAAATGAAGTAGTATGAGAAATAAATATGGTGATTGCATCTGTCAGAAATCATATGACATAATCAGTCCTCTACCCAGTTATTTACACTCATTGTAACTTTATAGTTTGGCTTACTTCATAAATTAACCAAGGACAAAGAATCTCATCAAGACTTAAAGTCAATCCAAAGCCATCCTCTTAATTCTAAGACACTTACTTGGAGAAACATCATATCATACCAAAGATCTTTCATTCTCCTGCTATTACTGAATCTCAGATCAAGAGTGTCATGGAGCAATTAATAAAATTGTGATTTTTGTGATAACAGAGGAAGCGGTTGAAAGAAGGAAAGCTGAGATGGGAATTGAGTATTATTTGGAAATGCTAATAAAGGCGAAAAATCTAAAAAGAGAAAATTTCCCACGATTAAGTGGAAAACTAATTATTCAAATGCTCTTTATTTTGACAATCTATTGTTAATAATAAACAACGAGGTATTAAAACATCAACTCCAAAGAATTTTCCAAAAGGAAAAAAAAAAACATTTTAAAATCAATAGTAAGAGGACAGTGAGTAGAAGTTTATTTGGAATTACAACTTATATAAGTGTATAAAAGATATGAAAAATCTGAACTTTCCATCCTATAGTAATGTAATTGACCTCCCCAATTTACACCTTCCATGATTAAAAAAAGCTTTGACCATTATGCATGCATTTCCTGTGATAGAAAAGGTTTCTAAAAAATTGATATAAAAGCCACAATGCAAATAATTCAAATGGGACCCAGAAGCTTCAGTCACTTGTCTTTTTTTCCAGGTAATAAATTTTTGCAGTTCTGTTTCCTCCGTTTGCACATTTCTCACCTTCTTCCTCCCACCCCAGCCCCACCCATTGGACTAACTATTATTCATTCTTTAAGTCGCAAATGAAATATAATTTATTTGGGACCATCATCCCTGACTAACATCCAACATACACACATGTCCACAGGTCCCAAACTTGACGGTATGCCCTTCCATCTCTGTCTGATAGCGTCCTTCACCTAATTCCTATGTTAACATAGATCCCTGTGTGCTCCACATGCCTACTTACTTGTCCGAGTGCGCCTTAAGAATGTCTGTCTGCAGTGAGCCTCACATGTGTAGCCCGGGTGCCTAGCATAATATGGAGCACAGAGAAATCACTCTGCATGTGCTTGTTGGCTGAAAGAGTGAACTGATAATGTAGCATGTAGAACCAGAGGGTGCACTTGAGGTATTGTTCATTACCAAACATGTCTTCTGTGCTCCATGGCCATAAAATACCGCCCTGACCTCAACAGCCTCGTGGGGCTTTTGGCATCTGGTAACTCGTAGGTAAGGTCACCTTCTCTTTGGAAAGTCTCAGCCTCACAGGAGGCATGAGATTACTGGTGTCACTCCCAAACTTTTTAGTCCCAAATATCCAGGAAATTCAGTCAAGACCTTTAAAAGGCAAACAAGAAACTGTATAATGCCTTTACACTTTCCTCAGACATGGTCACGTGGGTGTCAGCATTTAAACCTGTGGAAGGCAAGCAGTTGACCAGCAGGTGTGAAGGCATCACACTGGCCTTCTGTCTCTAAAGAGATAACCTGCAGCCCATTCCTTGCAAGACAGACATTTTCAACTGATTTACAACGACAAGACAGATTTTAGATTATAAACCCATAGTTGATGCCTAAATTTGACTTAGTGTGTGCCCCGTGACATCTAAACAAACAATAATAGCTGACAGACTCTAAGTAAAGGCCTTTGTGGTCTCTCCTTTGGTTAATGCAGATTCATATCTCCTTTACTGATTCAAATCAAACCAACCTCTTCAGGTATCAGAATAGTAGGATTCAGTCTACACGCAGCAAACTCTGCTGTGTTCTGTGACAGTGAAATGGTCATAACTCTGGCCCATCACATGACGACCATGAGAGAATCAGAATTTTCCCTGCTGAACACTTACAGTGCCACTAAAACATTTCCAAGCCGACCCATGGATTTTATGGAAGGCATGTGCTACCTTGCACAATCCACCCTTTTTGTTTGCTCCAGGAAAGGAGTCGGTCCAGGAAGAATGCCTGTGAAACCTAGCCCCTGTGGGTACTCAAATGTGCATTGCTGACTTTGCTAGCCTGCTATTGGTTCCTATCACCATCCTCTTTCATGCCTTTGAGATTTTCAATTCCAGAGTGAGTTCTGGCTCATTCTTCATTAAATCATTTATCACCGTAACCATGGATCAAATGATTAATATCTTCTGCTTGTCATTGCATGTTGAAATATCAAGGCCTCAGGTTGTAGGATTGATATTAAGGGAAGATAACAAACAACAAGTCAATAATTTGATTTTCCAAAATAGTAGAAACGTTTAGGACTCTTCATTGATCCTGTTTTCAGATAAAATGCTTCCTAAATTTTCACAGAGCAAGAACTAAAGTAAGCTATAAATTATTTAAATAATACACTCTCAGCAAGATAACTATTTATAGAGATCAAATCTATTTCAGAGTAGCAATTTAAGGCATTAACCTTTCTGTTTTATGAAGCATTAATCAAGTTTCAAATTGCCTCATTTCATTTACTAGTAAAAACTAAAATAATTTCATCGTCGATTTTGATGCATTTCCAGTCAAACACAAAAACTTCGGTCCCAAACTGACATGAGTAAACTTAAGAGCAATAAGACAGAGCCAGATACTGACTGAAACCAAGGCAGTGAGAATTTACAAAGCACTAGATTGCATTCCCCAGTTAGGAGATTTGTCATCTCCCAGAAGGGCAGATGTGAACACGGCTTTGCAGGACCCTGCCATTTGCACAGAGGCATGGCTGTTAGTCCAGTTTCCCCAAAAGCATCTTAAAAGTAAGGCAGTATAGCAGAGTGCTGGCCCTAGAATCCCACTGTTTTCATTCACATCTCAGCTCTCTTCCTCTGAACAAGTGATACAACTTCCCAAAGCTTTGTTTTCCTCACTGGTAAAATTGAAACAGTGCGATTACCTGCCTTAAGGTTTCTTTTGAGGATCAAACTAGATTATTCATCTAAAGTGCTCACGTAGCACGGTGTCTGACACACAATAAGTGTTTAGTAAGTGCTGCGTAAGTGGTAAATATCACTGTGCAATATTTTAAAAGCTTCCAATTGTAAGGAACAACTTTCTAAAGTTGTGTTTCATAAATTATTTTCCTTTCAATATAATTTACTAAGCATTGATTGAATACTGGATACATTGCTCTGGGCTCTGTAGAGAATACAAGTTAGTTTTATAGCAGGGCTTTTTAGGTCAAGGGGTTTATAATCATCTCGTGAAACTTGGGAAACATCTGAAAACTTAAAAAACACAGGATAGAATCTATTCAAGTACCTTTAGTTTATAGTATTTCTAAGGCCTCTGTAGCATCTATTTGGACAAAGCATTAGTATACCTCTCTAACAAATGCATCAGAGATGTTTCTCAGTGTGAGGAAAGAGAAAGGAAAGGGTTTCAATAACTTTTCTAATTGTAATATAGTTTGCAAGAAGTCATTTACTTCTGAGAATTTATGCCAAAAATAAAAGTTCCCCACCACCGTATTTGGGAAATGACTTGTAGATTGACTGTTTTTCGGATTCACCAAGTCTGTGTTTGCTTTGTAAGCCCTGGTTTAAGGGAACCCGGTCAGTCAGTAGGAACGTCCTCCTCTGTCATGTCCCTGTGACATTTACTTCAGCTTTATTTGCCCCAAAGTCTATCACTATGAGATTTAACTGTTTTCTTTTTTGACATGTATGATCTGAACTATAGAGCAGAGGGTGCCTGGGAACTTAAGTGGCTAGTCTGAAAGAAGTCTTCGTTTGCATGTCCTAGCTTAAAGATAATTCTTTAAAGTAAAAGGACATATCTGAAATGACTCAGGGATTCCTCAAATTAATATGCACCACATATTTACTGCTTCGTACTTTTCTCTCTTTGTCAGAAGATCACCCATGTGTAACCAACCATCCATCAACAAAGCCACCATAACAGGTAAGGAAGATCTAGTAGCTTACTCTTCTTATGTCTAGAAAGAAACCCTACCTTCCAAGGTTCAACATAAGATTAGCACCAATTTTATATTGCAATTCTATAATTTTAAAGAAATTGATCCTTTTTTTCTCTATTATCATTTCTCTCATTGAGCCCACAAGTTGTCCATTTAAGCTATTACTCAGGAAATCTTTACTGATGTGCCATTTTTAAAAACCATTTAAATCTGTGCTTGTGCTAAGTTTAACATTGCTCTGGGCATTTGTATTTTAAGAGATAGTGTTACCTTCCTTGACTGTGTTGTTTC
Organism: Potos flavus; assembly: GCA_028534135.1. Taxonomy (NCBI): domain Eukaryota; kingdom Metazoa; phylum Chordata; class Mammalia; order Carnivora; family Procyonidae; genus Potos; species Potos flavus. The sequence goes on along the minus strand of CM052895.1, from coordinate 34,648,078 downwards.
CAGGCTTATGCTACCAGCATGATATTAATGTGTGGTAGTTTGGTTTAATGAAAGTGAACGCATAAATAAAAGGGACCTTCCTGGTTAACCAATATCCCATTTGTGTGTAGAAAGGAACCCCATTCCAGTAGTTCTGACTCGGACTTGGAATTGAGAAGAAATTTACTTTGAGAGGGGAGAGAAGAAGTAATTATACAACACAGCAAAGTTCAGTGAGATCAAAAGAACAGATGTTTGGGGAAGAGGAGGGGAAGGAAGGCTGAGGGACGATAAGGAGCCCCCAAAAAAAAAAAAAAAAAAAAAATTATCCTGATTCCTATTAGTCTATTTTGGACACGGGACTTGACCTCAATAGAACCAAAAACAGAACAAATGATCTCATTTTGCTTAACCTGAAACCAAATTGAAACCATTTAATCATTTCTTGAAATCCCAATTGATTCATTAAAATAATTGCCTGGAAAAGAAAACCGATGTTTTCTAGAATTATTGCCAGAAGAAAATTAACAGTCTCCAAATTAGACCAATACTTCATTTCATTCAGATTCCTTCCTCGGACTCAGACTCAGAATATTCTGAGAGCTCCTCGTTGTTATTAGTGAGAACACTTTGCTTGAAAGTTAACTTAAGTGTTCAGGTCAGCACTTTTCCTCTGGTCTCCTTTGTGGTTACTACCTCAGAGTTGATTCTGGAACGGTTGATAATGTAGTTCTTTTTTGAATGTCTCTTGAGTGGGATTTGTACTTCAATGAATATTAAATTGTTGATTCTCTTTCCCATGCTTATCTTTCGAGACCTTATTGGGGATGATTTTCCACTGTCATTTCATAGTGTATGCCTGGTCCACCAGTTTTCTTCTTTGTCGTTGGTCGAGAGGTAGACAGTAACTGAAATTCCTATATATCAGAATAAGTTCTTTGACTAACAAAATTGTTTGCAGTAAGCCAAATTCAATGTCAACGAGCCTAGCGTACACTGAGATAGGGCTGTGGAAGTGAATGACTTTGTCTCCGTGCACTTGCCTTTTATGTTGAGGAACAAGCAGGCCAATTTTTGTGGGCATGCAGCTGGGGACTCTAGTGTGAGAGACCGCGTGGAAGCTCGTCCCCACCCCTGCTCTGGGCCCTAGATCTGACCCCTAATGAGGAGGGGCCATCCTTCCACCCCTGCTATTTTTGCCATAGGCAGGACTCTGACATTGTGGTTTGAGCAGAATGCGGTGCTATTTTGGTTCCTGAAAGCTTTTGTAGCTTGAGGAGGTCACATAAGAGCCAGTCCCTCAGGAGCATCCTCCCCAAAGAGCAGCTGCAGGTCCCAGTGGAGATGGTTGTGTCCATCAAGAAGTGGTGGGTGGTCAGCGGTCCGGGCAGCTGTCCAGCCGCCCTGGTAGATGCCTGGAAGTGATTAAATGGAGAGTAATTGCACTCAAAGGGCACACACTTTGTCTTAAACACATGTGAGTGACCCTCTAGAAGCTCCCAGAAATGCTCACATAGTATTGAGGCCCAGGAGGAATACCAGAGGGAACTGAAATCTGGGAATTAAGGTTAAAATGGCCTCATTTGTACCCACAAGCTTCTGACCTGGGGCCTAGGGACAATGGGGCTACAGAAATATCTTATCTAGGAAGGGAAACTAATTAACTGTCATTTACTGCTTTGTGCAGCCGTGTTCATCACAAAGCACACCAGGAAATTAGCTAGAAAATGGAAGTCTTTTTCCTTGCCCCAGCCAGCAAACCAAGGTGGAAAAGTGAAATGGAGGGTAAAACAATGAAGGCAATAGCAGAGAAAGATTCCCTTCTCTGAGCCCATTCTGGGAAAGCAGGCCCTTAAAAACATAAACTTTGACAGAAGTAAGAGTTGAGACACACAGAAAAGTGAATTCCCTCCCTCAGCAGCTGACTGTTCAGGTCCTACCTGCCAAGTTCACTCCCCCTGTTGTTGGAACCCAGCTACACCTCTGTGGCAGTCCTGGGAAGGGCAGGCAAGAGTGTTAAAAAGAGTCAGTGGGGTGTCCTATACAATGAACTTGACCTTCTTCAATGTTTTGTTGAGGATCTAGAGGAAAAGCATAGCACATGGCAAAGTCCATGAGGGAGTCCAGAAGGCCACTGTGGTGACAGTTCCAAGGGTCCCTGGGGGGCAACCCCATAGAACATCAATGACGGGAGTCCCTGAAACTGTGCAGCGTGGGTGCTCTACCTGTCTAGAATTCAAATTGTTCTCTACCATGATGGCTGCTTGGCCCTGGGCAGACCACATACCTTTCTCTGCCTCGGTTTCCCCATTTATAAATTGGTTATCATATGTCATACAGTTATTGCCAAATTAAACGAGTTCACATGTGGATGCTCTTAGCATAGTGCTTTACAGAGTAGGCACTCAATGCATCATTTTCTCTTTCACTTTGCCCTTGTTTTTATTCTCTGGATGTAGAACTAGGGATGATGGAAAGAGTAGGGCAGAGAGATGAAAGAAGGAAAGAATGAGAGAAAGCTTACAGGGGAGCTGCAAATACGGAGCCCCCTCAAATGGTCAAAATGGACATACTTCCTTGGTGCCCATCAAAAACGGGCCCTCCTAGAGCTCCCAGTGCTCTCTCCCTTCCTCTCCTCACTGCCACAGATATCGGTGCTTTTGTGATCTGGGCAGTAAAGTGTGGTTCAGAATCACTTTCAAAACTGAGGAACTTACATTTGAGTCATAGCTCTTTAAAGGAAAATAGTGAACTCTCTATAACTTTTCCATAAATCAACTGATTTTTTTTTTTTTAAAGAAGAGGTAAGAACTTTGACAGTCTACATATGTCACGCTATGTTTTCTAAAGCTTTCTCCCATAGAACTTAGAATACCCTTTTCCCCTTTGAGGTTATTCCAATTAATATGTTTTAAAGCCAGGAGAGTTTGATTTTGTATCATTAGAGTTAACGCCTGTAAATCACTCATCAGTTTTTGTTTCCATACCTAATAGGTAAATACATAGTTCTAAAATGATCTCACCATTTTTTTTTTTCAAAAAAAGTTTCCAAATGTACATTTATAAAAGAGTCTTAATACTAAATAGCTGTTTTGTTCTTTACTATGTTGTAACAGAAACAGGGTGTGTAGCATTTGGAGCTGGAGTGCAAAGCCTATCTCCCTCATTTGAAGAATGGGGACGTGAGTAGCTAGCTCTCAGTGCTGTGGAAGAAACTCAGGGAGATAAGTTAGACAATACCAGAAGTCAGCAGGCTATGAGTAACTCACCAAGTGCTTCTTCCTACAACCCTAATCCATGCCTGGCATTTTTGATGTTGTTCCTAAAGCTAATTTGAAAACGGAGGGTAGAGGAGGAAGACGGTGATGCCGTGTCAGCTTCTCTGGAACGTTTCATTTATGATTGTTTTTAAATAGTAACAACAGGACATTTTTAGGAATCCTTCTATTACTTAGAGCAAGGCTCACCTGCACAGGTCCTTGAGGGGCGGTAAAGAATAGAACTCAAGAGTGTGTTGAAACGTGAGGGGGCAGCAAAGTGTCAGGGATGCCCAAGCCATTGCTGGATGGTGCCGTTCTGTATTGGGTCTGGAGTGCAGCCATGTCTCTTTAGACAAAATTAGTCCTTTTGAGAATTTCGTTTTCAAGTCATCTGGTAAAACCTTGTCATGTCTTCACAATATCACTTTTTACTATGTTTCTAATTTCCATATTTTCAATTGTTTTATTTAATCATTTTCAAATTAAGGCTTTTCACACAAGAATGTAATTTAGGGAAAATTTATTTAAGCTTCTCTGTCGTAAAGATGAGAAAACTGAGGGGCACCTGGGTGGCTCAATCCGTTATGCATCCGACTCTTGATTTTGACTCAGATCGTGATCTCAGGGTCGTGAGATCTAGCCCCGCATCAGGCTCCGTGCTCATCAGGGAGTCTGCTTCGGGTTCTCTCTCCCTCTCCCTCTGCCCCTCCTGCTTATGCTCTCTCTCTTAAATGAAGATGAGAAAACTGAGACCTTGTAAGAGCAAATGATACTTAGACATAGATCCAGGAATGAATATTTCTGAGGCCAGGGGCCTTCTTTCACCCCTGTAAAATCATCCATCTTAGTAGAGTAGCCTTCAGGCCCACCAGAGAAGTGTCTTTTTGGGGAAAGTAAAAGAAGAATTAAAGGATATTATTGTGATGATGATACTATTCTGAGCAATAGAGAGAGCATTGTATCTCTTGTATATAAACTTGAAAATTAGAAAATATCATGTTCCACCTTCTCACTAGACAGGTCTTTATATTTACAGATGTTTTGATTATTTTCACTGACTATAACTTAGAGGCCCTCAGATAAGTAGAGCTTGGTGGTCTAAGGTAAAAGACTTGAGATTTTAGAAAATACAAGCTTTTCTTTCCAAGCAATAAAGCAAGTATAACTGCTTGCATTTTACCTGTAGAGGTGATGCAGTGACAAGCATAAAACAAAATTGGTTTTAGTCCAAAAAATTTTTGGTTTAAGTCTCCACTCCACTTCATGTTTTTTCGCCTTGACTATTCACAATTCCTGAAAAAAAAAGAGTGTGTTCTAAATAGAATTTAGGCAGTTGGTAGTAGAGAATTTAAAAAATTATCCAAATAGTACTAACCAGTCAAAACACAATGAGAAGAAACTTAACCTTGTACATTTATTATTCTTCTAAGCACAAAGCTGTTCCTAAAGTCCATCAGCAGGGGGAAAGGAACAAAGATATTTAACTGGAACAATTATTGTGTTATTATCTGGACCAATCATTTAACATTCTAAGCTTATTAAAGAAAAGAAACCAAGAAACTATTTTATGGTGACAATAATGATACTAAGTATTTAGGTCCTTTTAAGTCTGTGTGTGTGTGTGTGTGAGAGAGAGAGAGAGAGAGAGAGAGAGAAACAGGTAGTGTATATAATACAAAAAGAAATGTATGTAATATAACAGGTAATAATTGAAAGCAAGATCTGCATAAAGAAAGCAAAAGGGGTGTCGGGGAGCAAGGCCCAAGGAGACACTGATTGGGGCGCCTGGGTGGCTCAGCGGGTTAAGCCCCTGCCTTCGGCTCAGGTCATGATCTCAGGGTCCTGGGATCGAGCCCCGCGTCGGGCTCTCTGCTCAGCGGGGAGCCTGCTTCCTCCTCTCTCTCTGCCTGCCTCTGCCTACTTGTGATCTCTCTCTGTCAAATAAATAAATAAAATCTTAAAAAAAAATAAAATTAAATTAAATTAAAATGTGTAACAGGGCAGTGCGCTCGGAGGAGCAGGAGGACCAAGCCGGTCCATCAACCAGTAGCAGGCACTGTTTCATCATGTAGTTCCTTTCTTCCCCCTTTCTTTTAATAAGAGCAGATTGTAACAAGACTCTAATAATTGCAGAAAATCAGAGCTCAGTTAGCTTTTTTAGGAATGTGATTGAAAAATGCTGAGTACATGTGGTTTAATAGCTTGAATGAAAAATCGATGAAGATTGTTTATGTGAGTGTTTGTATATTGACTTTTTGGAAAGTTTTTTGCTTATTTTACTTTTACACTCAATACATTTAATGACTATTGAGTGTTTAAAATGTTTTAAGTCAGGAGTATCTGGGTGGCTCAGTCAGTTAAGCATTTGACTCTTGATTTCAGCTCAGGTCATGATCTCGGGGTTGTGAGATCGAGCCCCACATTGGGGTCTGCGCTTAGTGCAGAGTCTGCTTGTCCCTCTCCCTCTGCTCCTCCTCCTGTTTGTACTCTCTCCCAAATAAATAAAGTCTTTAAAAAATAAATAAATAAATAATGTTTTAAGCCAAAGGAGTTTACTTTTGCAAAAATTAAAAGACTTTTCTGGAAAAAGCATCAAACTAAAAGATTTGCTAAAATGCATGGAGTATGACTATATGACTATTACACTTATAATCTTTTAGAGGTGTAAATGTCTGTTTTCTTTCTTATAAGCTAACTTATTTTGCCTTTCTTTAGCCTTATTTAGATTAGTAGAATATATATATATATAATTTTTCCCATGATTACACATTTGTTTTCACTGTTTAAAAAACCAAGTATGACATCAATTAATTCCTGGTTGAAATGTGACTGTGTCAGACCTGGTTTTTCTTACATATTAGTGTGTGTGTGTGTGTGTGTGTGTGTGTGTATGTATATATATATACATACACATATCTCTATTGCCTGAATGTCTGTTCTGGGTATTTTGTTATAACTTTAAATGGCATAATTAAGTGAGATTGCATATTCATTTAGTCAGCACAATAAAAATGTTACAAGTCAAACCATTTAGGTTGAAACCTTAGCTTTACTTTTATTAGCTGTGTAATTGTGGTCAATTTACTTTAATTTTCTAAGTATTTATTTTCTCATCAGTAAATTCTAAGTCAGTGATTGGTACCCAGAATGTATTTGACAAGTGATAGGTACTGTAAATGCTATAGTTTTATTATTATCACTATTAGCCGTTTGGTGAACAAATATTTTCTGTGCACCTTCTATGTGGCTTGCAATAAGGTAGGTGTTGGAGATCAAGAGATGAATAAAATGTGACTATTGGCATCAAAGAATTCACAGTCGAGGGGAGAATAAATCATGAATAATTATGTGCAAGTGAAGAGCCATGATCGAAGCAACTTCAAATACTTGTACTACCTATGGGAAGCTCCCTGCTGAGCTTCGAAGCGCATAGAGTTCTGCCTATAGTTAGGGGATGATCACTTGACCCCAAGGGACCAGCAGCAGGAGTAAGGAGTGGACACACGGAATGCCTGTCAGATCAGGAGACTGGAAACAGTAAAGGACAAAGAGTTGAAAGTGTATGGACCAACCACGTAGGAGGCTGCAGGAGCAGATTAGGGCAGTGGTATGAAGAGTATTAGAAGCCAGTGTTCATGGTGGACTTTATCTTATAGGACAAGGGAAAATCATCAATCATGTCTATGCAGAGAAGCAAGTATGTATTTTAGAATGACAACATTGGAAACAGTATAGAGAACAGACTGAAAAGGGGCACCAGGGTGGCCCAGTCCATTAAGCATCTGATTCTTGATTTGGGCTCAGGTCTTGATCTCAGGGTTGTGAGATCGAGCCCCATGTCCAGCTCCATGCTGAGCATGGAGCCTGCTTAAGATTCTCTTTTTCTTCCTCTCCCTCTGCCCTTCCCTTCTCACACACCACCCCAAAAAAAGAAAGAAAGAAATGAAATGAAATGAAATGGAAATAGACTGAAATACAGAGAGCAGAGGCAGCCCCATACTCATTAGGAGGCTGTTATCCCTCAAGCACATGCTAAAGATAATGCAGCTGTGAACTCGGGTGGTTGGTGTGGCCAGTGAAGATGAGGAGATGGATTCACAGCCCTTTCCAGAGACCAAGGTGAGAAGACTTGGCAGTTGATTAGGTTGAGGAGTGATGAGAAAAGACGTGAAAGCTTTAGTCACATATACAGATGTTCATCACAGCAAATGTATATATGCATCAAAGATGGAAAACAACCCCAGATGCTAAATAATATATGAATTCTATTTAGGTATAAAAAATCCTATAATAAAAAGGTTTTTGTATGATTTATGAGAAAATTTTAGTCATATAAAAATGCTTCTATTTTAAAGAACACATGATAAAGTGCTAAGTGGGCATTAGGCACACATTTAACACATTTTAGTTATGTATAATGGGTTAATTTAAGACATTTCTTAGCTGTTGACTAGTAAGAAGCAAAGGCAGATAGCTTTACCATTTTATGTAGAATCTGGTGACCGAAATGTAAGTATTTCTCAGGTCTCAGTTGTCTGTTTGCCTCTCCCCACCTGGAAAAGGTACTAATGAGAGGCTGCCTAAGGATATTTCAGTATTTGGGAGCCACAGTGAAGAATTAACTGTATTTTCAAATAATAATATCCCTGGATAGGATGGTACTGTGTCTGTTGATACTGAGCTTGTGACACCTGTGGCAGGACTGTTCCATTATCCTACCAGTGATCAGCAAAACTACCACCAAAGATAGGATCTGAATGTCACCCAAGTCCCCTGTAGCCAGTATCCCTTCCTCACTGCCCCGAGTTTGAAAAGGACAGTATTTCCCAAACCCACCTGACCAAAGAGATCACCAGGGGATGGTGGAAAACAAAGCACAGATTTCCAGACAGTCCACAAGAGAGTCTTTGGGATAAGGTTCATGATCTTTATTATTAATGAGTGCTCCCAGGTGGACCATTTGGCCAGCCAAATTTGGGGGAATAATACTGACTGATGCGGGTAAGAGTGCCCGCGTATAGCGTTGTCATGGGGTTGCTCATAATTTGCTGGAAAATCACTGTCTTTCTGGAAAGTGTATTAGTGACACCCACACCCCCGTGTGACAAACAATGCAGTCTCGGATAAACAAGATACTATGTGTGAAGTGCTGTGTGATTAGGAAGGAAAGACAAGGTGATATTATTATCAGCACAAACCACGTCATCACGGTCGTCATCACTGGGCTGTCATCGCTGTTATCTCTCGAAATGTATACAAGATTTTAATAGCCCAGCTTGCTCTTCTCCTAGAAGAAAATGAAAGATCAAGTTCATGTTTGTGTATGGGGGTGGGAGCGGGCTTGGGAAATGTTATGTTTAGTAACTGTATCCTTTTTGTCTTCTTACACAGTACCAAGTTTCCTTTAAAAAAAAAAAAAGAAAGAAAGAAAGAAAGAAAGAACAAAAGCTGCATTCTTAAGTCTCTCCCTTTACCCACAAAGTGCTTCCCACCCATGTATGCCTTAGAGAATATTCTAGGCCTACTCAGAAACACATTACTGCGGCCGGGCAAAGTAATGAAAATTCCTTTGGGTCTAATTTCCCAAATTTTACTGGTTAAACACTGAATTGTTTGACTCTATGAATCAATGGGAGTTCACTTCTAGCAGCCTTCTTTCACCATCTCAGAAAATGTTTTTTAAAAATCCATTGGCTATATCAGGACTACTAATATTAATAAAAGGTAACATTTTCTGATATTTAAGATGTACTAAAGACTCTACATGCATAATCTCCTTTAAATCTTATAAGAATCCAATATACAGCTACAAATGACAAAGTATAGGTTATAGTTGACAGAAAGGCAATCCTTAAGATTTCTTAAGAGTTATTGACGTGTGTACAAAAAAACACTGTCTATTGTCATCTGCCTCTGCCCTAGGAGAGTTATTCCCTGGGAATTTCTTTTCTTCTTTTTTTTTTATTTTTTAAAGTAGAGCAGAAAATGAATTTATATGGTCCTTTTACTGAATGGATATGAGTGGAGAGTAGGGCAAGAGGATGGCTAAGGTCTATGGATACAGAGAAACCTTTGGGAAACCCGAAGAACTCCGTGACATAAGCTAAGGAAAGGATTCCTGCCTGGGATATAGAATTCCTCGAGCATTCTTTAATTCCCACAGTCCTCTTCCTGACTCCTCGGAAGTACCTATTTTTGTGAGAGTGCCCAGGGCAGGAATTTTCAAAAGGAAAAGGCTGCATGGGCTGTGGGAGAAGTGCTTCAGATGGAGTATGCTAGAAGTTTGGGGGCAGGGGTGTCTGGGTGGCACAGTGAATTGGCAACTGTTGGTTTCAGCTTGGGTCATGATCTCGGAGTCCTGGGGTCAAACCCTACATCGGGCTCCATGCACTTAGCATGGTGTCTGCTTGGGGTTCTCTCTCCCCTGCCCACTACCTGCCCTGTTCTCTGTCTCTCTAAGATAAATAAATAAATCTCTAAAAAAATTTAAATAGAATGTTGGGGACAAGGCAGTGCTTGGGAGTCGGCACTCCCCTCACTTCTAGGACCACTCACTGTTCACCCCTGAAATAGCAGTTTCTATGGAGGGATGAGATTCATCATCTCTTTATTTTAGATTCGCCATAGGCTATCACCCATTATCATTTTCTTGGGTTCTTTTTCTAGCCATGAAATTCCTTAGCTCCCTATTCCCCCAGATGCACTTCCTCTAGATATTTCTAATTTTTAAATATCCAGTGCTTTTTAGTGTGTTATCCTCTCTCTTTTTTGTATGCTTCTTACCCCACACAGTGGGTACTCTGGAAGTACTTCTAGTTCACTGTATTTTACACGCCTGTTAACACAAATGGGTGCTTATGAGTTCTTCTTTCTGACGTGTTTCCAGTATTCGCATACTGCACACTGAATCGTCCACGTGGAGAACCTCATTTCTCTATGCCCTCCTAGCTTTGCTCTTTCCCTCTGTTTCTGAGCTGTGGAAGACTGTGCGTAGGCTCTGAGGACCCAGTGAGGCATAAAATACCTCCACTGAGCTTTAGAATCATCCTCCGAGAGGTTCTCAGAACTGAAAAAGATAAAATGTGCCCTTGTTGATTGATGAAGAGCATGCATTAAAAGAAAACAGAGGGCTTATAAATGAATCAGTAGCCAAATAAGGGAGGAAGAAATAAGTCAGAATGAGAGGTCTTTTCCCTAGAGAACCAGGAATCTGTCTATGTTGTTATTTAGCTCAGACTAGAAAGGGTCTGGGGATCCAGTTCATGAACTTTGGGAAAACTTTGCAGCACGAGCAAGTAGAAGACAGAGTAGTGAAAGAAGAAATGTTGCCCACATCACTAGGGAGGGGAACAGAAAAAGGTCCTGGAACCAAGAGCTCGGAGGTGAGGAGCAGACGAGGGCTTCTGAGATGCCTCAAGTCAGTGACTGTGAGACTGGGCTCTTTAACTAGAATTTTTCACCTAGAAATAGACCTAGGTTTTCTCTTCCAGCAGGTTTTTATTTTGAAAAAAATTCCAAACTGCTGTAAGCTTTGTTTGCTCATTTGACATACAAGTCAGAGCCTAGAGGGGGAACAGTGGGGCGTTGGGGTTTTACGGCTGGCTCTCCTGCTCACCCACTTTGTGATCTTAGACAACTTACTCTATGCCCTTACTTTTCTGTTAAAATGTGGTGAATAACTATAATAATACCCTCCTGATTTTGAGGATTACACAAGGTAATGTGTGTAGAAAATTTGGCACAGTGTCTGGTTATAATGAATGTTAGCTCCTACTGAAAAGGTAGGCGGAAAACACCTTATATATTGAAAAGCATTATAAGACTATCTGTAGACACTATTACGCTATTCACGTTGATCCTCAAAGTAGTTATCTTTGTAAGCTGTACCTTTTTTTTAGCCCAGCTGCCCCTGCTGAGAGCATTTAGAAATGGTTTTAGAAGGGCACCTGGGTGGCTCAGTTGGTTAAGCATCTATCTGCCTTCAGCTTGGGTCATGATCCCAGGGTCCTGGGAAGGAGTCTTGCTTCAGGCTCCCTGCTCAGCGGAGAGCCTGCTTCTCCCTATCCCTCTGGCTGCTGCTCCCTCTGCTTGTATTCTCTCTTTTTCTCTCAAATAAATGGATAAAATCTTAAAAAAAAAAAAAAAAAAAAACAAAAAGAAAGAAAGAAAGAAAGGAATGGTTTTACAGATATTTCATTTCGTAGGCTGTATTAGGAAAAAGCCACCTGATTGTTTCACTGTTATGCTTCACTTTTGACCAGAAATATTATTTCTAATATAATTACCAACCCTAGTGAATAAATGGGATGCCAGAATAGCCGGGATCAGGCTAATTCTATAAATGAATCCATTCCAAGGGATAAGACAATTTTGAGGCATTTCAAAGAAATATAAAATGGACTCCGAAGGGAGGCATTCCCAAGACAATGTCCTAGAATCATAGAGTGATGACAACGAATGGAATAAACATAGAGATAGGTTTTCCCAGGGGACACTTTGAAAGAGTCAGCTTCATCTGAAATCTTGTCCATTTCTGACGGGAAAGCAATAATCTCTAGGAAGAGTCTTTTTGCCTCTTCAGTCATACCTTGCAGTCTGTGTTTCTAAAGATCTTCCCAAGTGTGTTCCATTCACTGGAAACTGCTCAAAGTCCTGGAGACAAAGGAGAAGGCCAGCGTGTCCCAGCCCACTGGCTTAGAGAGGGACCCATCATTTCAACAGAAAGGGCAGCAAAGGAAATCAACCTGGCATTTTGGCACACGGTATTTCCGAGTCTATCACATTATCTCTGGAAACTTAACCATGCTTCGGTATCCTCTTGAGGATTCATACAATTCTCTCCTAGGCTGGCTTCTCCCTCCCCTTAGATGATGGTGTATCAGTAGTGATCCTTCGGTTGCAAGGTAAAAACCAACTCTGCTAACTTACGTAAAATAGAAACTAGTAAAATGAAATCTCATCTACTTAAGTAAAATAGAATATTGGAATAATTTCCAATTCCTGGAGTATTAGTGGGGAGGCTGGTGGATCAGGGTAAAGGAAACAATTCATCTTCAGAGTGCTAGAGAGGCACAAACAGAGGGAAATTCTCATGGCAGGAGCAACCTAGTGAGCCTCCTGCAACTGTTTTTAGTTTCTTTGTTCATCTGTATCATGTAAAATGCTGGGAGGGGGTCTCATTGGTCGAGTTTGGGTCTCGGGTCTTGGCTACAGGAGCACAGGGCATTCGGCTGTTCTGCCAGACTATGTAATATAATGTAGTACTAAGAGCCTAAAGTATGAGGCCAGATTATGTGGATTCATATCTCAGCTGTGCTGCTTTCAGATGTTTCTCCTCAAACAATTCCTTTAACCTTCCAGAGCCTCAAGTCCCTCATTTTTGAAGTGGGCATAGAAATAGTAATTATCTCATAAGGAGCTCATGAAAACTGAGATGATATTTATAAAAAACCCAGCACAATGCATTACACATAGGAAGAACTTGATCATTGAGGGCTATGCTGCTATTAAAATTATCAGTGGAAACACCAAATAATTTCCTGAAGTAAAGGAAGGTACCATTAGAAAAGGGAAATAAATGTTGGAGGATCAAAAGTTATTATTGATTATAGTGAGATAAGAAGGTTGGCCCAACATACTTTACTTGCAAATGTATTTCTCAGCAAGTTGCTCTTTATGATATTAAGGTTCTAAAAATGTGGATGGCACCTGTTCATTAACGTATCAGTGAGAATCTAGTTCCTCTGAAGGCACAAAAGTGATTTGACTGCCTGATCATTTGATTGACACACATTAATTGATACCCCTTTATGCTTAGTTCTGTATGGGGTCCCATCACCTGTGGATCCTGGTTTGCTTACCAGGAAAGAAAATGAGGAATAATTTGCATTCTTATAATCTTTGTTTGATAGTAATCTAAATGGACTGTGGTCTAATAAGTCAGCACCTAATTAGGTTTACTTTAAAGGATACAGAATAATAGGATTTGTTATTAAGCCTCTCAACTTTCTAAGAAAAACATGTAAGTAGAGCCCCAGTATATGGATGAGTTGGGTTTCTGAGTTTATTTGAAGGTTCATTGTTTGAACTTTAGTCATGGATAATCACATAGTGACATTCATCGGAGTCCCTCTTAGAAACAGCCTATACCCCATCCCAGGAAAGTGAAGGTTTCCAAGGAGAAAAAGTCTGAAGGAGAACTTGAATTCCACTGGAAAAGGCGTTTCGGTCCATCAGAGGCATGAAATGGACTTAAATCTCTGAAGACAAATAGAAGCTCACTGTAGAACACCACATAGACTACTCATTTGAAACCTCAGTGTTATGGTGAGGAGGAGGGCACAGCCCCAGGCCATAGGGAGCTAGACTGAGTGCCACACATTGTGGCGGAACCAGTCAGATAGAACCTCACTGCCCTCACAGTTACTGCCTACACAGCCACTGACACGTGACTCTCTTGCTAGATGCTTCCACTTGACCCTCACAGGGCTGACAGGGCTGCTGAGCCCAACCCGCTCTGGCCTCTGTGTCTAAACCTACCATCTCTGTCCTAACTCCTGACCCCAGACCTGACTAACTCTGGCCCAAAACCCAACCTCACCATGCCATGTACCCAACACAAGGAAGACATTTTGACTGGAAACTGAAAGTAGAAGACCTTTAGGGTTACTTTTTTTTGAAGGGTATTTATCTGTTTCCAGGGGAAGAGCTAGGCACAGTGGAGGCCCGGGCGGGGGAGGGGTGGGGCGCGTGGGTCTGAATTTATTCAGTCAATACAGAGAAACCTGGCTATGCCACTTGTTAGCCATTTCATTTTAAGCAGCTTACTTGTCATCTATACAATGTAGATCAATAACCAACCTATCTCAGAGAGTTATTGTTAGGATTAAATGAAATGAATAAGCACTAAGCCTAGTATCTGGCACATAGTGGGGACTAAAAAAGAAATTCTAATTCTTGAATAAACTTTTTTTTCTTGAGTGTACAGTGAGTTTCAGAGGTAAATGAATCATCTTTACAATTGGAAGCTTGACATAAAGAAGGAAGTAAACAACTAAATTTCTCTTGAAATTATTTTCCTTTACTAACTTGTCTTCTATTGTCTGTGTTCATACAAACTAGCTATGCCTGCAAAAATGTTTCCATGGCCAGTTCTTTTCTACATGTTTAAATTCCTAATTGTGCACACAATCTTAGTCACTATATTTTCATGTGCTAGCAATTAAGACCCATTTAATAGCCCTCCCTCAGGAAGGTTTTGTTCTCCATCTGCCATAAATCAGATTCCTTAAGAACATGTTTGATTTTGAAACAATGTGAAAGTACTGTTCATTTTGTTCAAATTTCGTTTATGTACCACTTTTAAAGTGATGTAAATGGACAGCCACAAAAAGCTCAGCAGCTGGTCAGAACAAGACATCAAAGAAACCATTGAAATGGGGCAAAAAATTAAAAAAAAAAAACTAATATGTTAGGACAAAGCCAAATAAAAACCATAGTCTGATAAAACATTCCTCAGACACATTTTGCTCGTATTTACTTTGCAACAGATTTAAAATATGGGAAAATGGGAAAGTACCGCTCTTCCCAGTCTGGAGCTCACAGGATTGTATGGGAGGAAAAACAGTGAAAGAAGCCAGGAGGATGAAAACAGAAAAGATTAGATTTGTAAGTGTTTTTGGAGAGACCTGGTACGCAGCTACACATTTAAATAATAACAAGACTCAAACTGATATGTACCACACTTTTGTTCATTTAAAAACCATTGGTAAGTATTGTTCTCCCTCACCACAGGTGAAGTCCATGTTAGTGTGTTTAGCGAGCTTCTTGGATTATCAAAAAGAAGCTAATGTTTGGTCAAATTAAGAGGGAAAAATAATTATTAGGTTCTGTACTCCTCTCAGCAGCAAGTATCCTAAAATTGCAATGATACAGAGAAGATTAGCATGGCCCCTCCCCGAGCATGACATGCAAATTGGTGAAGCATTCCATATTTTTTTTTTTAAAGAAAAAAGGATTATTAAGTTCTCAACATAAATGCCTGTGAACTGGCAACTAAAATGCAACAAAAATTTAAAAAGAAAAAGATTTTTTTTCTTAAAGGTTTTTGAAATTAAACGTCGCAATTTGGAGACTTCGCCCACAGAAAATCGTTTCCTCTGCCTAAACGAATGTCCCATTGTCTGGGGACTTGATTACCCACATAGCTAATGCAGTAAATCCCACATAGCTAATGCAGTAAATCCCCATTTATATATCAATAGAAAATTTTGTCTACCAGCTTCCTAAGGCTTTATAAGCTGAGTTGTTTTGATATCATTTGATGAAAGGTTCTGTAAAAGTTCAAAGTATTGTTGTTAATTTGGGCAGTCACACCTGCACATTTAAAATGCCTTTGTGCAAAGTGTAGCCCAATCTGCTTTCACATCAGACCTTCAAAGAAGGGTAGATTCATAAGTGTGACAGATCCCCCTAGGTGTTTCCCTACAAAGAAAAAGTAAAACGGAGAGAGCCACTCCCACCCCACTATCTTTGTCTCTTTGAGCTTGAGCATCAAATGGCACCTCTCTAAAGAGAAGCAGAGAAAACGTTAGTACATCTCTGCTGGAGGTCTAAAGCAAGATACGGAAGGCCTTCTGGAAGAAATGTTACCTAAGAATTATCAATTAGTTGTGAAGTAAACAGAAGGGAAAAATGGAAATGGAGGGAGACACACTTGAAGAGCAGCTGAGCTCAGAAATCACCAACCTACAATGTCTGCTGCTAAAGGAGTCAGTTCCATTTTAGGGTGTAATTAAGTCAAATGAATGTTGTGCTAGGCATTTAGGGTAGTGGTTCACAAACTTGTACGTTCATTAGAATCAGCTAGGAATCTTTTTAAAATTCCAAAGAATGAAAGAAGAAGATATAAAAGTTTCAGAGACCAGTTAGAGCACAATAGCTATGTCCAAGAATAAGGTCAAATAAAGGCCCTATCCTCGCAAAATAGCTAGATTGCAGAAATGTGGAGCAGGAGATTGTTGTAAATGATAAAAGAACAGGTGTGTGGAATTCAGTAACTGGTAATCGTATGATTTTGAGTGGATGTAAAATGGTTCTGACAATATATGAACCCTTATGATCCTTAGGATTATATATTGAATCAATATAGTTTGATACTTGAATTCCAATTTGGAATTTAAGGCTGGTTTATCTCAGTGTGTAGATTACCTATGTTTCAGTTAGGAGAAAATGATCCATATGTCAAATATTCTAGGAAACCAAAATTCATAATCTTAATCATTTGGAATGAAAATCTTTGAAAGGTATTATGCTCATTCTTAACCTCCTGAAGGGATGCACTGAATGTAAGGAAATTATTTTTAGTGGCTCTGGTCATGACTGTATACATCTGCTTTTATACTTCTTTGACATTCACAGATGCATTTTAGAGCTAATGATATGTGGACTTCCCCCCAACATTCAAGAGCCCCAAACGTTGCTGCATTTTAACTTCTCATTTGCTGCTTCCAATGATTACCTCTTAACATTGTTAGTGAACCCGGCCTTAGTGGCCTCTTCTGATCTGCTGCTTCTTTCGCCTTGGCAAACCAGAATCCTAGCCATTGCACTGAGTCTGAGATGAGAACAAATGAACTCAAAATAAAAGTGGGGTTGGGGCCAATCCATCTCTGAGGTAGAGTTTTAGGATATTTAATGCATATAACAAATAAGGTTTTTTTTTTTATTTTTTCAATTTTAGTGTAGTTTAAACACAATGTTACATTAGTTTCAGGTGTGCAACATAGTGATTCCACTTCTCTATATGTTATGCTATGCTCACCCCAAGTGTAGCTCCCATCTGCTGCCATCCAATGCTATTACAATACCATTGACTATATTCCTTATGCTGTGCCTTTCATCCCTGTGACTTGTTCATTCCATAATTGGAAGCCTGTGCCTCCCACTCCTCTTCACCCATTTTGCCCATCCCCCCAACCCTGTTTCCTCTGGTAGCCATCATTTTGTTCTCTGGATTTATAAGCCTGATTCTGCTTTTTAACAAATAAGCTTTTAAATGCATTTGTTGACTGTTCTGGGGCTCTTTGCACCTATTTACCGGTATTGAATTGTAGCAGTACGTGGACAATTAATTTCTGGGTAAATAGGTTATTACTAAACTACTAGAGCTAATAAAATTAATATTGACTTATCATGAAGCAATCAACGAAAACATGTTTAATTCTGTACTCTGGGTTTTAGGGAAATGGGAATAAGTAAGATGCAGTCTACTTCCAAGAAATTAGCAAAATATAATTGTGCATATGAAAAAGATCCCAAGAATCTTAGATGCTCTCCAGGATTGTGTCACAGACAACAAGTGTCTTAAGAATTCAGGAAGCAAAGATCACATTCAGAGAAGCAATGATACACCTCAAATGCTTTTCAGATACTTTGGAATAGTTAAGTGTCCCTCCTGGCCAGACTTTGGTAATGGGCGTGTTAATGGATGATCACTACCTAGCCACAGAGTTTTAGGATTGCTTCCAGCATCCCAGCAAAGTACCTTTACAGGAACATTTGCTACTACAAAAGAGAGATGATCACTTGTGATTTATTTATTTTTTAAATATTTATTTATTTGAGAGAGAAAGAGCACAGGTGGCAGGGAGGAGCAGAGGGAAAAGGGGAGAGAGAGAATCTCAAGCAGACTCCCCACTGAGCACAGAGCCCAATGCAAGGCTCAATCCCACAATCCCAAGATCATGACCTGAGCCGAAATCAAGAGTTGGACGCCTAACCAATTGAGCCACCCAGATGCTCCTCACTTGTGATTTATTAACTTTCCTTCATCCTACATGTGACCCTGAACTTGTGAAACTTGTAGAAAGAGCAATAACCCTGGGGTTTGGGGACCAGAGCTATAATCCCACCTCTGTCACTAGCTCCCTGTTTAACCTTGGGTCAGTAATTTAAGCTGGTTTTCCATCTATAAAATGAAAATATTGGATTAGATGAAGTCTAAAAATCCAACCAGCTGTTTCATGCGTTCTTTTATTTTTTTTAAAATGCATGCTTCTGATGAATTGCCTTTCTATAATCATATTTTCTATATAATTATATTTCCCTAAGAAGTGAATAAAAGATACACTGAGTCAGTGTCTGAATTCCACTTTTCCCAATATAGATCCTGTAGAGAATATCCATGATACCCACCATTTGCTATTTTGAATTTTCAACAAAGACTTAAAAGAAAATTCTGGCTCCCCTGGCTAGTCATCCTCTCCAGTTGGCAGAAGTCTTCGTGTGGACTTGATGGTTGCCTAGAGCAACAAAATATTAGGGACAGAAACATGTTCAGGGACTTGATTGTATAAGTGACTCAGAGCTGAGAGACCTTTCCCAGCTTGAATGGCGCCCATACTTAGCTAGAGTGGGTATTTGTCTATGCCTGCCTGTGCCACTCCGCTGACTGGGAGGTGCCTATTATTTTGCTTGCAAAATACAGAAGCCAACTTCAAAACCTGCAAGGAGGGGTTAACTGGTCAGAAGGCAATCTTCATTCAGCACGTCTCACACATGAGAGATCATTAGGACTAGTAAATATAAACAAGATGAAGAGGCCGATTGTGGGCTTTGAAGAGCACATACCAAGAACATTATGAGAACTCAATAAAAATTTAGTGTAAGAGCTACTCTTCAAAGCCGATTATCGCTTTCGAGTTAAGACAACCCACTGGAGGAGCCTTTCACAAAAATCAATACCCTTTTCCTTCTCTTTGTTGAAGCCAGACATCTCTAACTATGCTCCGAGTTAAAATGTGAAGTTAAAAAAAAAAGAAAGAAAGAAAAAGAAAAAAAAAAAGGTTTTCTATTTCTAAACTCCTTAAATCCTCAGGTCATCCCCTCCCTGTGCCATGAGTCTGGCTCCATAATACCAATTATTCCAGCTTGTTAAGGAAGTTATTAGCATCCGGGAGGCATATCTGTAGGTTCTAGTCAGTGTTGCCTGCAGCATGAAGCGGAGGGATGAGTATTAGCCAAGTCTCGCTACCTGAAGTCCTCTGTCTTTAGCTATTTAACCAGGTTCCATCTTACTTCTGTGTTTGCTTGGTGTTATTTTTATACCCAGTACACATTTTTCCCACTTGCACATGAACAAGGTCATTATGATAATAACAGTAATCATATATTTTCACTTTTTATCCTGAATGAATATTTATTGTGTGTCTTCATGATCAGAAACTGGCCCTCTCAGTTTGGACATTACAGACTGTAATGACTCTTCTTTTGGAGTGATTGGAAACGTAGTCCTCAACTTACACAGTTTACATAGTAACTCTTATCCGCATAAGCATAGCAGCTGTTTGGAAACATGGCTTCGGATCACTTGTTTGCAAATGTCTTTTTCCGTACAATCCTGGATGGAGTGGAACCCATATACGTTACTTGACGTGCGAAACACATGTGACCCTGGCAGATGATTCGGCTGACCTTGAAAACTCCAGCTGCTTAGTCACTTTAAAAACAAGGCAATACAAGTGATTTACTAGACTTGGGCTTAGACCATTTTATGCCTACCGATGGGAATTCTGACCCTTCAGGGAAGGAAAAAGAAATGTGTAAGACAGTGGAAATGTGTCATGCTGGGTGTTAATGTGGTCATTAATTTTAGTCCATTTCTTTACAAAAAGTGCAGAGATGACTGCTTGCCGTCACAGGAAAAAAGCAATAACATCCCTGTGGCTTTCCTTTATTTTTAAAAAATTTCATGAAGAAATCCAAGTTTTAGCTTTTGTTTTCTCTCCTTTCAAATCAAGAGCAGTCTGTAATCTCCTAGAAAGACCAAAGCTTCTTTGCTTGTTGTAAAATGTGTTCCCTGCTTGGCATTAGGTGGTGGAGAGTTAACATTCTTTTCCAAGGCCGCCTTCTAAGTGTTCCAGTCACTGTGTGTGCACACTATTGTAGCTGGACTTTGGTTCAGCTGGAATGAAAGAGACCTGAAAAGTAATGCTTTAATCGAGATAGAAGTTTATTTCTCTTTCCCGTAAGAGAGACATAGAGTGGGCAGTCCAGGGCTGGTGCGGCTGCTCTAACATCGTTAGGGACCTATGATTTTTTTCAGATAATTCTTCCACCATATAGGCTTTGCCTCCATGGTCCAAGATAACATCGAGAGAGCTCTAGCCATCACATCTAAATTACCAGCAGTAGGGCAGAGGTAGAAAGGAAGAATAGCACATCCCCTCTCTTTGGGAGAGAATTCCCAGAAACCCCACATATTGCTTCTATTTATATCTCCTTTGGCTCACTTAGACACCTGCCACATCTAGGTGCAAAGGACACTTGGAAATAGAATATGTTGTCTGGCAATCCCCTGATTAGGGGATTTCCGTCTCCTTTCCTTTCCTTCTTGCCTACTCAGGCTCTCTCTCAAATTCCATGCCATCCTGATCTCCTTACACCTCACAGGAAAGACCCAGCACCATCAGTTTCAGGATCTGCCTGCTTCGTTTCCTTATCTCAACTCTTGGCAGGAAAAATCCCACATGACTTCAAACTGAAATCCGAGTAAATTCAAGGCTCTCCCCTCTGCTGGACCCTCAGTGCCACTTGACACTTTATCTTTGCTCGGTGCCCTCTCTCACTTCCCTTGGTGCCTATTCTGAACTTCCTTCCCTTTGTTAAGCTTCCTGACCCCGCAGCTGCTCACCCCCTTGCAGCAAATGGATTTACTTGCTGGCCTAATGAAGAAACTCACTGTGAGGATATGGACTTCCTCAGGTCTGCGTCCTCTCATTGACACCCATACCCATCCTTCTCTCCCTTCTGGTCTCGGCAGGTGATGTGTCCCTTCCCTTCCCTGCCCTAAGTCTGCCTCTGCATCTGTGCCCTGGGCGCTCTCTTCTCAGTACCTCCAGGACCTTGCTTCAGCTTTTTCCTTTCTTTTCTCACATCTGTGGTCTCTCCTTTTCTTCTGCCTCTTTCCCTATTCATGTCTCTTAGTCTTAAAAACAACACAATACAAAACAAAACAATAGCAAAGCCCAGTGAGAGACCCCCTGTTGATCCCTTAGCTCGTTCTTTTTTTTCCCTTCTTGGCCCAGCTGCTCCCCCTCCTCACCTCCCAGGCACCGCCCAAGCCACAGTGGGCAGACTTTTCACACACCTCTGCTCCCACCGCCCTCACCAGTGGTGTCCGGGAGCTCCTTTTTGCCTTCTCTGCCCTGATCTGAGAGATCTTCTGAAACCCTCTCCTTATTCAATTACTCAGTAAGCCTTTATTCAACCCAGATTTATTAGCAACCATTCTCTCCCAAATGATTTTACTCTCTTCTTGCTGCTCCGAATACTCTTTCTCACACTTTCTCTTTTTCATGATCTGTCTTCCTCCCCTCCTCAAACAGGAGTATTCGAGTTCTGGCTGATTGCTTTTCTCATTCTGTGCACTCTCTAGATGCTTTCACGTACCTCTGTAGCTTTACTTCCCAAACTCTGGTGATTTCCCTAAACTCTGTCTCTGCTCAGACTTCCTCCCTGATTTCAGACTCCGGCAAAAGCCCAGTGCCTGATGACATTCCACCGCTTACATACAGCATGTTTGGGGCACCTGGGTGGCTCAGTCTAGTGAAGCATCTTGATTTTGGCTCAGGTCATGGTCTCAGGGTCCTGGGATCGAGACCCATGTCGAGCTCCGTGCTCAGTGAATCGTCTGCCTGAGAGTCTCTCCCTCTTCCTCTGCTCCTCTCCTTGCTCGTGCTCTTTCTCTTTCTCTAATAAATAAATACAACATGTTCAAAACCGGACTCATAGTTCTTTGCAAATCTGTTCTTCCTGTCTCAATTAGAAGCACTTTTAGCCTAGACTGACACTTGGACATCATACACCTCTCGTTCAAATAAATATTTTTTTAAATTTTACTTTCTAAATATTTGTCAAATCTGTGCTCTCCTCTCCACCCCGCTGATCCTTCTCCAGTTCAGGTACTCCTCAGCTCTCCCCAGATTACTGTAGTAGTCCCTGAAATAGTATTTTGAAACTGTCAGTTGCATTTAGCATTTTATAAAAAAAATACGATAGAATTGAATAGATAGTAATAGAATGTAAAGCAGCATCTATAGAATCAAGGCTAAATATCATTTTATGACATACACACACACATACACAAACTCATAGCCATTTTACCATGAAAATATATCTTACTATATATCAAAAAATTTGAGAACCACTTTCTTAAATGGTCTATCTCTGGTGTACTCCCTTTGGCTCTGCCTTCTGCAGTGCAACCAAATTGATATAGTTGAAAATTAGTCTGAAAATGGCACTACCAAGCTTAAAACCCTTCTGTGCCTCCCATCAGCCACCAAATAAAATCTCATCTCCTCGGCGGTGGTATACAGGACCCACCTGACTCTTCCAGCAGCAAATTTCTTCCACCCATAGATGCCATGCTTCAAAGCTCTCTGCATTTGCTTGTTTTCTTCTCTCCATCTAGAACTGACTTTCCTCTCTTAATTGCCTGACTCACTTCACCTCATTCTTCGGGTAAAGTGACACCTGAACCAAGCACTGCCCTCTTTCCCAGGCTGGGTCAAGACCTTCTCTCTGTTTCTATAGCCCGCATACCTACCTTCAGCATAACTCTAATGAAATTTTTTTAAAGCTTTATTTATTTATTTGAG
Organism: Potos flavus; assembly: GCA_028534135.1. Taxonomy (NCBI): domain Eukaryota; kingdom Metazoa; phylum Chordata; class Mammalia; order Carnivora; family Procyonidae; genus Potos; species Potos flavus. The sequence continues at coordinate 34,625,178 of CM052895.1, read as the reverse complement.
AGAGAGAGAGAAGGGAGGTGCCACGGGAGAGGGAGAGAATCTCAAGCAGACTCCCCACCGAGCATGGGGAGTGCTCTGTCTCAGTACCTGAGATCATGACCTGAGCTGAAAACAAGAGTCAGATATTTAACCGACTGATCCACCCAGGTGCCCCTCTAGTAAAATTGTTCTAAAAATTAGTATATGCCTTTTATTACCAAACAGCCTGCCCAACAATATGTCAGTTCTTTTGTTGTGTCTTCATGGTGCAGGGTATGGAGCTAGAACACCATCATGATCAACTCGTGTGTCCCATAGTCCTGGAGTCAGGAGGTCCTTATACGTCTCTTCTCAGAACGTCTTAAAATGGCTATTAAGTAGAATCTAGAAGCCAAACATAGGGCAGTAGAAGCCAGTGTTGCAAACTGTTTCTCCGACACAAGAAGGAAAGTGGAATAAAACTGCCTCTTAACCCCTTGGACAGAAGGGAATAACTTGAAAGAAGGAAAGGCTGGATGACGTCCATATTGTCATACCTCAGAATTGGAATGAGGAAAATGTGAGGAGCAGTGCCAGTACTGACCAATATTTTAAATAAGTCTCATGGTCCTCCAAAAGGGCATGTTCATATGAAGAAGATAAAACTCCTTTCGGTTTATTCTGAATGGCATTTAAGAGTAGCCTTACTCACGGTCAGTGAAGGTAAGCCAGCCGCGGGTCTGTGAGCACGCCATTTTATCCAGCTTTGTGGAAATACTAGGGAGGCATGTCTGCGATTGACAAGTACTCAACTCCATGCCAAGTGCACTTGGAGCATTCGTGTGATGAGTGTATAGAGTTTTTTTCCTTCTGATTTGTGCTGTGGCTTCACTTCTCCTCCCTAATATAAGAATCAATCTCTTTGGGACCTTTATCATACTTTACCTACAGCTCCACTTTTCTTCTTCCTTTCCTTGAGAGGGTAAGAACAACTCCATAGTGCATTCCTTTTATGCTTTGGGCCAATTCCATTGTGTTGTTTTATAGTCTTGTGCTTAGAGCTGCCTCAGTACTCAACACTAGCCCTGGACCATGAGGCTAATGAGAAAAGCAAAATGACTTCAAGTACAAGGAAGTGGTTCATGTTGTGGAGAGAAACTTGGAAAGATGCACCACCAAGAACACTAGGTGCTCTATTCTCCCTACAGGCTACAGCTGGGTTCGCACATTTCAAAATAACCAGTCAATTCATTCAGTTCCGTCAAACGGCTAGTCAATACAGTAAGGAGGAAGGGAAAATAAGTGGGTTTTTCAGATGACTGGTTTAACATCATGTAACCTTGATCTTACTCATTTCCGACGAATAATTTCAACTCTCTCTCTTTTTTTTAATTTGTTTATTTGACAGAGAGAGAGAACACAAGCTGGGGGAGTGTCAGGCAGGGGGAGAGGGAGAAGCAGGCTCCCCACTGAGCAGGGAGCCCGGTGCGGGACTCAATCCCAAGACCCTGGGATCATGACCTGAGCCGAAGGCAGATGCTTAAAGGACCTAGCCACCCAGGCGACCCCGAATAATTTCAACTCTTAAAGAAATACAACCTACTGCAGGTTAGTTTAATACAAAAATACATTTAAGAGATATTCATATTCATCATGTACCTGTTTTTCCAAAATGTCATGAAAACAGATAGAAATAATAGAGTGAGCATAGAAACTTGGATTATAATATGGGAAAAGAAAGGTTAAAATCATTAGGAGAAATTCACTTCTTTCTTTTTCATTCTTCTGTCCAAATCTCTCTCCTTCCAACTTCTTCCATTTTGTTCTTTGCTTCGCCTTTCTGTTCCCCTCTCTTTTAACTTCACTCATAGTAACACCAACTCTGTGCCAAGCACTGTGCTAAGACAGCACACATGATCACACTGGATTCTCACAACCCTGTGAGGTAGAATTATTACACCATTTTACAGAAGAACAAGTTGAGGCTCATAGTCATTATTTCCCATAGTTATTATTCCAAAAAGTTGTACTATGGGATTCCAACCCTGGCAGTTACAGTTCAGATTTTACACCCAGAACAGAACCCTCTGTCGCTTTGCTCTCATTTCATGACTGTTCATTTTTGTTTCTTCCATATTCTTTCTATTCTCATGTTCTCCCCTAAGTCTCCTGCACTTCTTTCATTATATTCCCTGCCTTGTTTTTTCCTACTCTCTTCTCTGCCTCCTTCCCTTATTTCTCTATGATCTCCTGTATCTTACCTAATGTTGCTTTCCTTTCCCTCCATACCCTGTTAAGTCCAAGCTCCCAGAACCCGTCCCCTTCTCCCCTCATGACACCTCCTCATTTCTCACGGCGGCATCTCCCAGCCTGAGACTCTGCCCCTCTATCATTCTTGACAGCTGCCTTCCCAGCATCTGGGTGTGAGATAGGAGTGGGGTGTGGTTTGATGCACAAGACAGAGCAAGGATGTGTTCAAGAAGAGCCTGGGCCACTCTGCTGTCATGCGCAAGGAGTGCCGTTCGTGATTCTAAAGCAATCATGGAAGGGAATTTCATTGCTGCCAGAGATGTCCCAAGTTAGGTTTCTGTTGAACTCCAGATGGTCCCTAGTGACTCGAAAAAGAAGATGCATCTTGCTATGATCACTACCAGGAAGTGAGCACCAGGCAGCAAATAGAAACCAACTTTAGGACTATGAGATCCAAGACAAGTAGAATTCCCTTGTCTAATTGCAGTAAATGCTGAGGGGTACACCATGATGTAGTACTTTGAAAATAATTATATCTTGCTTGAGTGACCATATTTTCAAACAGCCAGTACAAGACAGAAGAGTTTCATTTCCTTGAATCAAGGCTATTAGGTAACTTTTCCTGGAATCACTCTTAAGAGTTCCAAGAAAGAACTCCAGATTCCCAGGCTATTGGCAAAGAGTGGGTGTCTTGACACAGTACTTCACAAAGGTCCCACATCGGCATATAGTAGCATTCCCATCAGATTGGCTTAGTTATCAGAAATAACTAGATCGCAATAAATGTCATTTTTACAAGGATTAGGGTGTAACAGTTTTGAGGAATTATCACAGTTCTAGAGAGCTACAACCTCATCTTTTGCTGGTAGGACATAGGGTATCTTTCTTGAGACCCTGCCATCTGTTTATTTGTTTGCCTATCTGGTGTCTTCTTATTGGACCCACTTCATCCGCTCTTCATGCTCTCTGCATGTTCATTGTCCCCACCTGCAGTACGGCTTGCCATAGCTTTTCTAACTTCAGCTTGACCTCAGACCACCAAAAGAGATGGCTTTGTTTTTTACTTCTCCTGACACCAGTTACCTTGTTTGCAATGTCTCATTGACAATTAGTTAAATAGAACCTACAGATTTACAAGTAAATTAGACAATTTTTTTATTCTAGGCGCATATGAAACAAGCCATTGTTACTATTGAGCCCATGAATTGCTTGCTTTGGGGTTAGATCTCCAGAGCTGGTGTATTTAACATTTTACACAATATTCTTTTAAAAAGTATTTTTTTTTTATTAACACATAATATATTATTTGTTTCAGGGCTACAAGTCTGTGATTCATCAGTCTTACACAATTCACAGCACTCACCATAGCACATACCATCCCCAGTGTCCATCCCCCAGCCACCCCATCCTTCCCACCCTTCTCCCCTCCAGCAACCCTCAGTTTGTTTTCTGAGATTAAGAGTCTCTTATGGTTTGTCTCCCTCTCTGGTTTTGTCTTGTTTCATTTTTCCCTCCCTTCCCCTATGATCCTCTGTCTTGTTTCTCAGATTCCTCATATCAGTGAGATCATATGATAATTGTCTTTCTCTGATTGACTTACCGTACTTAGATTAATACCCTCTAGTTCCATCCACATCGTTGTAAATGGCAAGATTTCTTTTTTTTTTTTTTTTGATGGATGCATAATATCCCATTATATATCTATATATACCACATCTTCTTTATCCATTCATCTGATATCTGGGCTCTTTCCATAGTTTGACTGCTGTGGACATTGCTGCTATAAACTTTGGAGTACACGTGCCCCTTTGGATCACTACATTTGTATCTTCGGAGTAAATACCCAGTAGTGTAATCGCTGGGTCATACGGTAGATCTATTTTCAACTTTTTGAGGAACCTCCATACTGTTTTCCAGAGTGGCTGCACCAGCTTGCATTCCCACCAACACTGTAGGAGGGTTCCCCTTTCTCCACATCCTCAGCAACACCTGTTGTTTCCTGACTTGTTAATTTTAGCCATTCTGACTGGTGTGAGGTGGTATCTCACTGTGGTTTTGATTTGTATTTCCCTGATGGCGAGTGATGTTGAGCAATTTTTCATGTGTCTGTTGGCCATTTGGAGGTCTTCCTTGCAGAAATGTTTGTTCATGTCTTCTGCCCATTTCTTGACTGGATTATTTGTTCTTTGGCTGTTGAGTTTGATAAGTTCTTTATAGATTTTAGATACTAGCCCTTTATCTGATATGTCATTTGCAAATATCTTCTCCCATTCTGTCGGTTGTCTTTTGTTTTTGTTGGTAGTTTCCTTTGCTGTGCAAAAGCTTTCTGTCTTGATGAAGTCCCAATAGTTCATTTTTGCCCTTGCTTCCCTTGCCTTTGGTGATGTGTCTGGGAAGAAGTTGCTGCGGCTGAGGTCGAAGAGGTTGTTGCCTGTGTTTTCTTCAAGGATTTTGATGGATTCTTGTCTCACATTGAGGTCTTTCATCCATTTTGAATCTATTTTTGTGTGTGGTGTAAGGAAATGGTCCAGTTTCAATCTTCTGCATGTGGCTGTCCAATTTTCCCAACACCATTTGTTGAAGAGACTGTCTTTTTCCCGTTGGACATTCTTTCCTGCTTTGTCAAAGATTAGTTGACCATAGAGTTAAGGATCCATTTCTGGGCTCTCTATTCTAACAGTTTTTTGAGAGTCTCCATGTGCCAGACCTAAGCAGGGATCTTGGGATACAAAGATGACCGAAAGCAGCATTATTCCTGTCCTGAGTCCCTCTACTCTGGGAGCCAGGAGAAGGGAGATACACATTAATCAGATAATCATAGTACAGAGTATAAAATTCCACACTGAAGCATGTGATATGAAGGAAAAACTATGAGAGGGGCAGACCAGAAGAAACCCAGCCTGCCCATGCTGCTGGAATCTCCTGCAAAAATAAATAATCATGTCTAGCTGACTGGATCTTCCAAGAAGAATCCAGAGGCATGTAAGCCAATCAACCAGAATAAGCAAGTTTATGCCAAAGCCTTTTCTTCCGTTGTCGTACTCAGTTTGCCATGACTTTGTGGCAGAACTTGAAAGGTAGGGTCAGCTTCTTTGCTGTTCTCCACCCAGAAGAGGTATCTTCCTTTGAAAGACGGGCGCTGGCTCCTTTTTCTCCTCTTCCTTCACCAGCACAACAGTAACATCTTCCTCCCAGATCTAATGCCCTGAGTTTGGACCTCCCAAGTGGTGGGACTCTAGACTAATCCATTAAGTCTGCTAGATTTTCAAAACACTCATTCACATTTGGATGCCTGGGGCCTCTCATGCAGCCCTGGCTGAGCTCATTTCCGCGCCTGCATTTTAAACCCTTAGAGTCAGGATTTCACCAGAAGACTTTCAAGTAATTGCTTAGATGGTACAATAAAGATATCCAGGTTAAAAGAGAAACTATGTACTAATGAGTCTGCTGTTCTTTGCAAGTCCCAGCAATGGGGAACCTCCCTTTCGGACAACTTTGCCAAGCCACCGTGAGTTGTAGTTATACATGGTCACAGATCTATTGACAAGAAACATTTAAGGGAGGTAGGAAGAGAGGAAGTTTATTCTTGTCTTTCAACAAACCTGCGCAACCACAGAGAATCATCCCTAGGAACCTAACACAAGAATTTTAAGGACCGTTTTCTTTCAGACTCTGAAATTCTGCTGAATCTCTATTCCCAGTATCACTCAAAGTCTTCACAGCCTCTCTTTGTCCCTAGGCTGTAGCTTGTGCCTGGAATTCCTACTCCAAGGTTGGCCTGTGGTACTTTTAATAGTGTTGTTTGAAGCTGCAGCCAGCTTCCCCGTGGTTTGGGAGTTAAATGGAATACAGTGATGTGGTGTGCTGTAATAGTTCTTGGAGGAATGTCAGGACAAATTAAAATCCAAATAAGATAGCACCTGAAAGAACCTGGTCCCTTAGTGAAAGAACTTAACACTATGGAAGGGTATTGACCCCTAATTCTTGTTGTTTCTGTTGACCGCTATATGCTTGAGAGACAATGTTTACTATTAACCAAACTGAGTTTGGCATCAGTTTTGGAATCAAATGCAGAGTGTGCACTCAGATTCACTGTTGTTTGCCTATCTACTTCGCCCATGTTTGCTTTTCTGTCTAGTTAAGCCTGAGGATGTGTGTTAGTTTAAGAGAAAAGGGTACTCTTGAAGAAAGGGGGGAGGGGAATAATTAACACCTTTGCTCAAAGCATCGAATTCTATGAGCTGATGATTACCAAGTTTGGGCAGCGATTAGTACCACTGCTACCAGAATAGGTCTGGCATCTCTCACACATAATCCCGATGCCCAGGCCCACACTGAGCAGAAGCATTATAGGATTCCACAGCCTAATATTGGTCAGCTTTTCCTGGGAACAATAAACATCATTGGTATATTTGAACCACATGAGGATTAGAGCAACAGAAATATTTTTCCTGCTCTTTAAAACAAAAAATTCTTTAAAAAAATTGTACAGATCTTATACTTTACACATATATATGAATATATATATTTATATAGAGAGACATATATGTATGTACATATATGTGCATTTACATTTATATGTACATATTTATTTACATTTATATGTACATATAAAACCATTTACTAAAACCAAATACAGATCATATATATATATTTATATATATACAGACATATATATGTACATATATACTATTCAAATATGTACATATATATACTATTCAAATATGTACATATATATGTACATATATATGTCTGTATGTGTATATATACTAAAAAATATATATATTTACTAAATAAATAAATATAATAAAT
>CM052895.1:34583825-34617658 GCA_028534135.1 Potos flavus | reverse complement strand
TATTTACTAAAACCAAATATAGATCATATATCTATATATATCTGATATATATAGATATATATATATAGATATATGATCTGTATATGATCTATAGATATATCAAATATAGATCATATATCTATATATCATATATCTATATATCAGATATATAGATATATGATCTATATTTGGTTTTAGTAAATGGTTTTATTTCCAGTGAATCTTTATTTAGAGGCCCACTGAGTAACCTATCATCTGTGGAGTTCCTTTTAAAAAGTCTTCATTGGTGATGGATTTATTCTGGGGAGAATAGGTTATATATAAAATACAATTAATACCCAATTAAAGTAATAACACACTACTTGTATTGAGTGCTTATCATGCCGGGGGCTGGGCTAAGCTTCCTACTTGCCTTGTTATTTCTTCCTCCTCATACTGTGTGAGGGGCAGGTCTGTCATTGTCATTTCCATGGGACAGAGGAGACCACAGAAGCTTAGAGCAGAGGAGTGACTTGAAGGGTTAGATAACATTTGAGGAGTTACGGTGAGAAGAAGAAAGCCTCCTTCAGTTCAACTGAAAAGTCTTAGTGTTTCTTTCCCACTTTAAATTTTTTTTTCCTCTACTCTCAACTGAAATAAGGTCACCCAGACTATACGTTATGGAAACGGGACTCTAAAGTCACTGCCAGCAAAATCCCAACAAAGTAAGTCAGCAATTCAGGAAAATGCGTATTTTTTTCTAATCGAGAGTACTTCCAATAATGACATGACTAAATCACCAAGATTACTGGCCTGAGTACCAAATCATTCCTATACTAAGAAAAACAGGAAATAACTCAGATATAAATGATGAAAGTGGCTGCTGAGTTAGGAAGACATTTGAAAATCCCCTCATACCGATAAATCACTCCCCGGGGCCTAATACAACTTAGTGTGGGTGATATTCATAACTGGTCCTCTTACTTGAAAGATTGTGGAGACAGTCGAATGGGAAGGTCAAGGAAACACTATTCAAGTGATAGAATTTTATGGGGAAAAATAATTACCATATCTCCTTGTACATGGTTGCAGAGAAACAGAAACTTTGGCAAAAGAACCAATGATATGACATATAGTTATTAAGTTAAAACTCTTTTGAGTTTACCATAGAAATGTCTTAAAATCTGATTTAGGATTTTGGAGACAAAATCAAAACCTTAAGAAATTCTAAATGCCATTTATTTAGAGAAGTGTTAAAAGAGTAGAGATTTAAACAGTTTCACAACTTGTGGTTTTCAGGGGTCAAAGTCAAGATGACACTGTAGATGACTCACACTACCCAACTCACTGAAAAATGTAGGCAGCTTTGACAAGCAGTCAATTTTATCAATTTTATCCCAAACAATCCATCTTAAGAATGACTTGAGGGTTCAGACAATATTTGCGTTTAAAAAAAGTCTCTTCCAGATCAACTGAAAGCTCTTACTAGGTATTTCTTTTCTACTTTTCAAAGTACCTCTCTCTCCTCTCAACTGTACTGTAAGAATGTATTTTTTGTTGTTGTATGGTAAGGAATATTTGAGGGGCGCCTGGGTGGCTCAGTTGTTAAGCGTCTGCCTTCAGCTCAGGTCATGATTCCAGGCCCCGCATTGGGCCCCCTGCTCAGCGGGAAGCCTGCTTCTCCCTCTCCCACTCCCCCACCTTGTGTTCCCTCTCTCTCTGTGTCTTTCTTTCTTTCTTTCTTTTTTTTAAGATTTTATTTATTTAGTTGACAGAGAGAGAGATCACAAGTAGGCAGAGAGGCAGGCAGAGAGAGAGGGGGAAGCAGGCTCCCCGCTGAGCAGAGAGCCCTATGCGGGGCTTAATCCCAGGACCCCGGGATCATGACCTGAGCCGAAGGCAGAGGCTTTAACCCACTGAGCCACCCAGGCGCCCCTCTCTGTGTCTTTCTTTGTCAAATAAATAAATAAAATCTTAAAAAAAAAAAAAATGGAATATTTGAAATAGGAGTTGCAGAGACACTCCATTTTTCCAATTGGCCTAGTACTGCCATGTACCCCTAATTGTTGACATTGTGGCCAGAGGTATGAAAGAGTTGTTCGAGGGGAGTACAAGTCTAACTTAAATATACTCTTTTCAACATTTCTATTTATTTTATCAAGGTATATTTTTTTACTGAGGAAATAAAGTCCTAGGTAATTGTTTTCTGCAGTGTTTCTGTAGAGATCCTTATCCAATTACATTATCAGACTCGGTCCTGCTGCTCTGCTCCTGCCCGAGACAGAGTCTGAATAAGAAGAAACTCTCCAAATTCAATTGGGAAATAAAAGAATCAAAACTCTTTCAACAATTTGCACTGGACCGTGTTATTTGATTTAGAAGAAAGTGAGTCAGACCGTTGCCATTTCTTGATGAAATAACTGTCTCATTTACCGACTTTAAGGAAATGACCCTCTTCAGTTGCTTCGAAAGTGTTACATTTCTATCCTAAGCTACTTGTAATTATTACCGCTCATACCCAGGACTTTGTTTACAATTGAAAATATTTTTAGTAAATAGTAGATTCTCATGCTTCAAAATGCAAAATTGAAAAGGGTTCCAAAAATCAAAATGTGAACAGCTTCTTTTGTGTTAGAGAAGCACATTTCATGCATATACAAGCAAGATAAAAATTTTCTAGCAACCTTTAAAAATATAATAGGAAATGTTTAATCTTATTAGGTTAATATTTTGAAAGGTACCAATAGGGAAAGAAAGCTTCCTGTGGTTTCTTTAGTATTTTTTTTTTTAATAAGAACAGGATTTTATTTTTCAAAACCTATTAAACTTGTCTTCAAAGACGTATTTTAAATTTTTCTTATGTGTTTGTAAATATATTTATGCCCATTGGAAACAATGCATAATTTGCCTGAACATGGAAGTATGTAAATGAAATCAGCAGTTTTCAATTAGGACTTGATAGTATTAGATATAGGATATCCTTTATGGCAATCAGGCATGCTTTGACCCTTTGACTCTGGCATAGTGTTTTTCTTGATTTCAGTAGATTTCTTATATCTCTAGGAAGGACCTGTACATTCTTGGTAGGAGAATGGAAATTTGCATCTAAAATTCATTCATTGCAAATCTGATTTTTTATAAAATCCTACAAGGATGATAGACGTACATTTTTTGTAACCCAAGCTGGTCAGTAAGTCTCATAGGATTATTTTTCATCATCTCTGTCGAGCAGAGGTGAAAGCAGCTGCCCATGACTTCTGTCTGTATGTGCACAATTCCAGAGAAGCACTGGGAATGAGAAAAAGCATAAGAAAGTAGGAAGAACATGAGATTTGGAGTCTCTCACACCTTCCCAATTTATTTGCCTGGTGAATTCAGGAAAATCGCTGGGCCTCCATGAGTCTCATTTCACAGAATGGTGATAATACAATGTGTTATTACAAAGATTAAGTGAGACTGTATGGAGAGAATGCAACACACAAAAAGCATGCAACAAATACACCCTTGTGCTTGAAAATGGCCTTTCCATTCTATATACCCTTTATTTTCTTTAGAGTTAAAAAAAATCTCTTCTGTATTTTCTAACGTAGTATCTTAATGGGTATATATTCTACAATAAAAAACAACCCATTACTTCAACATCTCTTTAAAAGAGGAGAAGCATGTATAAAATAACAAAGTTGCTTCTGGGTAAGAATTTTTAAATTTTAACAGAGAGGATCTCTAAAAGGGGAATCCAAAGACCTGTGTTGAACATGTAAACCATTTAAGTCATCACCCCAAGTTAGTCAGCTGGGATGATACTCGGTTTGGACATGACTTGTCTGTTACCTGTAAAGCAATTTATTTTAAATCTTCATTTTCCTGCCTGTCCACTTGATTGCAAGCTGCTGCAGGACAGACTTCCTTATACCCAAACTTCATCAAACTCCCTGGCAGCTAAATGTAAACTCTGTACACCGTCAGTACTCAACAAATGCTTGCTTAAGACTTATAAAGCCCTGTTGTATGCAGTCCATTCACGATAAAGCTAATTTTAACAGCTGAAATATCACGAAAATCAATATTCAAAACACCACTCATCTCGCTGCTCATCAACATCTAATGAATAGCATCCATTGATTTATTTTTCTTTGCTTTCTGAGGACACAGACACACACACCCTATTTTTCACTCTGTTCCCTCTTGTCTTTTCTGAATATACCATTTACAGCCTTCTAGTTCATCTGGGAACGTAACTGGGTGTGAAATAATGGGCTGTTAGAGCTGAAAAAGATCTCACTGATCATCAGTGCAGGATCTGTTCGAGAGATAAGACTCGTCTCAGTACTCAGTGGTCACAGCTGGTCTGTGGCCAGAACTCACATCTCCTGACTCACAGCACACTTGGTTTTCTTAAGAAGACAAAGAACAAAGAAAAGAATTTTGTTTCTCTTTACCAATAATAGAAAATTAGACTAATAAAGTCATAAAAGATGTTTCCCTTTTATAAACCATAGAGCAAATCCTGATGGTTCCTTTTTTGTTTTTGGATCTGTGATCTTTAAAACATGTGGCTGATAGCTAGAATTGGATTAAAGTGAAAACATGTGATTATGAAAGAGTTGAAGTACTTTTGCCCTAGTCTGCATTGCTAGCCAGCTTTAGAGTAGAGGTACACACTGGACGAGCAGTGAACCAGCATCAACCCTATGGAATTCCCAAGACTCAGTTGAGCTTTCCCAAGTTCAAAACCTGTCAATTCACTATTGGTTGTAAAATCCAAGTCAACTGGAGGACCAAATGGTTTTTACAAGATGTCATTTGAATGAGATAATAGTAAACAACACTGGAAGCACATGAATTGAATTATTGCTTACATACTCATTTGCTTAATTAGGTGGAGTATTGGAATGTCTTTTGCTTTATCATGTCACAATGCTATGGCTAGTATAAAATATATTTTGTAATGCTATATTAATTATCATATTTATTGAGTACTCACTATTTTCCGAGCACCTCTAAGCTTTTCATGTACACGTTATCATCTAATCTTTACATTACACTTGGAAATTGTGTTATCTCCATTTTTCGTAGGAAGATGTATGATTTACTTTAATTAACTCACTCAAGGACGTGCAGAATAAATGGTAGACCTAGAGTCCAGACTGGGTTCTGGCTGAGTCAGTAACCTCTTAATCCCTATTATAAATCAATTTCCGCACTCATGCCATAAATATTCCTGATCCTTCAGTTGATTTATTGATGGTGACATTTCATTTTAGTTTTTTTCAAAATGGAACTGTCACTGTAAAACCCAGTCAAATCGGAGTTTATATTTGAATAAAAGTGAACATTTGAGGATTCTAAGACGGATAGAAGGGAGGGACAGTAGGGAGGGAGGGAAGGGAAAGAAAAGAAGGGAGATGATGGGGAAAAAAGGGAATGAACTTAGTCCCTCCCTAGAACCTCTATTACTGTGTTGTTTTTATGAATATAAATTTTAGAACACACTTCTCAATGCTACTTTGTATTCCCACTTAAGCCAAATCATATATTACTTAGAGATCGTTGCCTATCACCATGATGAACTCCCATTTTAGGGGAGAAAAGATTCTTCAGGATTCCCCAAGAAAATACCTTTAGGGGAGAATTATGATGTTATAGGTAGGAAAGGATGAGATGCCTCTCAAGAATAAAATAGTAGGGGCGCCTGAGTGGCTCAGTTGGTTAAGCGACTGCCTTTGACTCAGGTCATGATCCTGGAGTCTCGGGATAGGAGCTCCCTGCTCAGCAGGGAGTCTGCTTCTCCCTTTGACCCTCACCCCTCTTATGCGCGCGCTCTCTCTCTCAAATAAATACATAAAATCTTTCTTTTTTAAAGAATAAAATAGTAAACAAAAGAGGAGAGAACATGAAGCAGGAGAGCGAGGTTTTTGTCTCATGGAGTCGAAGAATGACTCTCACAAAGGGGAGAGAGTAAAGAGAGAGAGTTTTATTAAGTGAGATTACAGAAAAAGCTCTCAGGAGTAAGAGGGGTCCCGACAGGGTTGCCCCTGAGGGCTTTTAGGGTTGGTCTTTTATTGAAAGCTAAGCGGGGAACTTGTAGCCTTATCATTCTTGTGATGTCTTGGTTTGAGGTAAGGACTGGTGATGACATCTTTAATAGCTTACTTACTGTTTAGGGTTTGGTAATTCTTTGTTGGTCACTAGTGACTATTACAACAAGACTCCACCTCTGACACCTAAGGCAGAGTGGTCTAGTTTGTTCCCTTATCTCTGGTTTCCTTACACCACATTTTGGGGATTTTTGTGAGCCTGCTCCCGTAGCCCCTTACCTATCTCTCCCTACCAAGCCTTGTCTGTCCCTTACTCAAAAGCAGTCATCAAAATTTCTAAGACCAGTGGAAAGTAGCTTGAACTCATTTTCCTTTCTTAGATATCAGGGCCTCTACTACTATATAAATTTCATCCTTGTTATTTTTGTTACCTCTTATCTCTTTCCCTGCAGTTATAATCAACCGAATAGTCATTCATTCATTCATTCATGCATGCATGCATTCGCATATGTTTCAAGGCTTGTGCAGAAACAAAAGGTCTCCCAACTGGGAGACTATATCACCAACTCTAAAGTATGTATGTCAAGAAAAAGTCAGGGCTGGCCTTTAGAGACACAAAGTAACTGCATCCCATGGGTCATTGGAAGAAAACAAGGAGATAATTAAAGAACTATATGAGGTCAGAAGGAAACCCCCGGAGGTATAACTACAAGAGGTATAACCTCCAGACCTTAACCTTTAGGCCTTAAGACACCAATTTCCATTCTGGGAAAAATTCCAAGTTGGGTAGGACATAGCTCTGGCCTTCTGGAATATGCAGAGTGCCCACCGATGTCTGAACATCTTCTCTTTCACACACCCAGCATATCAGTGTGGTTCCGTGTGTACTCATTTAAAAAATTTCATTCAGCAGAAGAGGTCTTTTTTCAAGTAAATGTTATTCAGAAAGAAGCCTAGCATATAACTGGGCCTAACACAGCAGACCCGCTTTAGATGAAGTCAGGTGTGCAGTCATGGGCACCACCTTGTCGCCTCCTTATTCTATTTACTTTCCAGGACAGGCCTCTCAGGAAACTTCCCAGAACCAACAAAACACCAAAAAAAACAAGATCCTGCAATTGTCATTGTCTGGATTTTGTTAATAATAGGTTACAACTACATACATGACCTCGAAAAAATTATTTTACCTTTCTGGACCTCATTCATGAACTATGGGTGTCACCTAAACTACTTTTTAAAGATGGTTTTAGCTGTGAACTAAACAGTTTTTAACAGCGATCATGACATACTAGGGCAAGCACGTTGGCTACAAAAAACTGAAAGATTATTAAACTGTGGTACAATATACACTTTAGGATGTCTTTATTTTGTAAGTGCAAAGAAATTATCACCTAATTGTAAATCTTAAAGTAACACCATCTGTAGGAATTTTTAGTTTTGGAATAATTTTTATTCCAAAACCAAATTTTTTTTATTAGTTTTATAATTAGTTTTAAAATCACCAAATGAGTTGCCATTTGTCAGCCAGTTACATTGCATTTTCTTTCCTCCAATGGATCCTCAAAGCTCTAGAACTTTCCCTCTGCCATAAAAGTAAAGTATCCATTTATAGTATGTATGTACCATTTATAGCTTATGGATGGAGGATTCTTTCCAGTTTTATAAATGGAACATGTATGCATAGATATAAATTTTACCTTCAAAGGAACAGAGTTTGCCTTCAGTGGAACATTCTAGTGATTCCTGAATCTATCCAGGCCTTTTCAACCTTCAAAGAAGAATATCCTCTTGACCCTAAGATGTAAACCTAGTAGAGGTTTTAACCTTTCATGACAAGATCTCATCAAGGAATATTACTACTCTCAAAGTTAATTCTTACAACTATGCTAAGAATGTTTGCTTACCATCTCAAAATCTTGACCCTCTGGAGCAAACATTTGTATCTACTATAGATTATAGACATCTATAATCTATTTCTGAAAAAGATCACGCAAAAAATTTTCCCAGTTCTACCAGAAATAGTTTCTAGCCTTGTTTACTAGAGCTTATGATAAGGTAGTCCTTAGTCTAAGATTTTTAACACTCCCTGATTTTTGTTTTACTTCTTTCCTTTGTGCCAGGTGAACATATTTTAAGGACCTACTTTTTCAAACCAAAGAGGATCCAAATGGGTATCAGATTTTCAATCCGAAAAACAAATTAACTCCCTAGCACTGAGTCTGTATCCCAATCCACACCCTTCTCCCCATTCCTGAGGTCTTTAACTAGACCCAATTTGCAGGACATAACTTGAGCGAAATTTATAGCTACAGTGAGACATGCAACTAACCTCTTAGGCCAGGCATCATCTCGGAATTCTGAAGCAATGGGATCGCTTAACCGAAGTGTAAGCCTCTGCAAAAATTTACACAAGTGCAAGTTACAACTGCTTCACCTGCTTCCAGCATCTCTGACTCTCGCCCTTAAGAAGAAGAGGTATCTTCTAGGCAGCCTGGCCATCCATATTGGACTACATCTGCATATATTTTTATTATGCATCTCAATTTTAAAAACCCATTTATTATTTTGCCCTTATGCCCCTCCTCCAGTCCCACTCCCCTCCAAGATGGGTCAGAGTTCCTGGGATCCGTCATCTTCAGATTCATAACTTGTATTTCACACTTGCCTGTTTCGAAGCATAATGCACGTATGACAAAGTCAAGGCCTAAGGAAACCTTGGCTTTTCCGTGTATGCCACTAGAGTCTGATCTTTGTTGCACAAAAATGAGAAAACTGTTTCTCTGTCCTCCTAGGAAAATCCCCTTCCCTGTTATCGCTGCCTCTACTTGCCCCTCCTACACATGACTTCAGAGTAATTTTTTTTTTTTTCTAAAATGCAATTGTGATGATGTCTCTCTCCTACTAATTCCCACTAGAGAGTACTGAGAGCCTTCAGGGTGAAGTTTAAACTCTACCTTTCCGTAGAAACTGTGCCCTGTGGTAAATTGACCAGGGGCTTTGGCATTAGATACACTTGACCTCAAATCGTGGGTCAGCTCGGGTGTAACCTTTCTCATCTTCTGTTTCCTCATTGGCATAATGGAGTAATGAACCATGTCAGGAGATCGTTGAAGTCCTTATGTGAGATACCAGATGGAAAAAGGCTGAGACAAAGTAAATGCTCAATAAGTATGAGTACCCTTGCTTCCACCTTCCTCTCTTTGTCTGGCTCCTTCCTCCCACATGTGTGCCCTGCCATCCTGTGCTCCCCCTGGATTCCCACCCACGGTTGGCAATTCCTTGGGGGAAGCCACGCTCTCCCACACCTCCGTAGCTATTATATAAGTTGTTCTGCCACCCTTTAAGACCTTTTCCACCCTTATCTCTTATAGAAACTGGAGGGCGTCTGCTTGCCTCTGAAGACACTTTCTGAATACCTCTTGAGTTTAATCTTTCCATGAAATCTTTCTCACACGTGCTCCATCTTACATTGTCATATTAGTTGGTCTTACATTCACTAATATGCCATTACCTCCTGAGAGTGGAAGCTGTGTCTTACTCATATATAAAGCCCCAGGCCCCCACTCATTTCCTCGCAAATGTTAAATGATCGAATGAATGGTCCAGGGTGCAGAATAAATCGGGTTTGGAAAAAGTGACGTAGCTACCAATCTGTCAACACAAAAAGCAACACACTCATCCTTAGATGGGCAAAAATGCGGAAGGCAACAGACTTAGTGGCTTGTAAGTACGAACGAGGATTTCTTTCTGTAGGAAGTCTTAGAAAATGGAACCAGGCTAAAATGGCTTCAGCTTTCTTTCAGTAAATGGTTACTGTGGGGGCACATGTGAGAGGAATACCAACATCATGATGAGAAACACACACGCTGAATAGCTATGTTTCTGATGCCATTCTCGAATCTGAAACATCGTCCGCTTTCTGGACAAAACTATGGTGACATGTGTCCCCAGTGTTTGTCTTCCCTCTTGCCATAGACACTGAAAACAGTGAGATTCTCCAGGGGTTTCTCCTTTAACCGTGTAGGGTGATCGTGTGCACACAGCACAGTGCCTGCCAGAGGAATAATTACAGCCTTCTGCATTAGTCAGCTAGTCCTTCCACAGCATCCCGGGCCATACGGAAAGGGCCAGAAGCATATGAATTGTTGATTACATAGTCCCTAAAGGTTGGTGTGTTTTGTTTTGAAAGTTCTCGCCTAAAATGCCCCCATTTTTTAAATATTTATTTATTTATTTGAGAGAGAAGGAGAGAGAGAGAGAACGCGTGTGCGTGCACAAGTGAGGGGAGGGGCAAAAGGAGAGGGAGAGAATCTCAAGCAGACTCTCCGCTGAGCATGGAGCCCCATGTGAGGCTTGATCCCAGGACCCTGAGATCATGACCTGAGCCAAAGGCAGACGCTTAACCAACTGTGAGCCACCCAGGTGCTCCCCAAATTGCCCCCATTTTTATCTGACTTAATTTATAGATACCATCTCAATTTTTCTAATGAATATTGCTTTATCCCTTCTCATCCATACCATCAAGATTTCCCTTGCCTTGAAAACCTCTTTGGATTTTATTATTCCTAGCCAAATAACTTTTTTCCTCATACCCAAATTCCTTCCCTCCTAATGCTTTTACAATAGCTGCTTTTCTCCTATAAACTCTATACAAGCTCCAAAAAACCCCAGTTTTAGAAAACCGAATCCAGAAAGTCACATCACCAAAATAGGTGTCAAAATCTTTGCACCAAAGGACAGTGATGAAACTTCCAGCTAGGGAAAATTGCAGGGACCCTTTGGCACTAGGAAAATGTATAAGGAAGCACAACATAGGCAGAAGAGAAAGTGCCTCACCTCTGCCTTTCCTGTGCATATGGTTAATGCACAGGTCTCTGTAATAACTCCAAGGCAGGCCAGGGTGACCAGCTGTTCCAATCCAGACCCAGCTGTTTGCCTGGTATTAAAGAGTTTCCCGGCACATGGGACACTCAATAGTCAAACTAGGAAAGTCCTGGGTGAATTGGGATAAGCTGATTCTTCTGCCTATCCCTTGCTGCTTATGCCTCCCTCTCTCTCTGACCTCCCTAAGTCCTAATTTCTTTGAAAACATGCATCGAGGGGCGCTTGGGTGGCTCACTGGGTTAAAGCCTCTGCCTTCAGCTCAGGTCATGATCCCAGGGTCCTGGGATCGAGCCCCACATCAGGCTCTTTGCTCAGCAGGGAGCCTGCTTCCCTTCTCTTTCTCTGTCTGCCTCTCTGCCTACTTGCGATCCCTCTCTCTCTGTCAAATAAATAAATAAAATCTTTAAAAAAAAAAAAAAGAAAGAAAACATGCATCGATCTTCATTTCTTCCTGATTCTAGCTATATGCAAATATCTGAGAATCTTAGACCAACATACCTCAGAAAGAACCCTGCTTAGAGTAAAGGGTAGCACGTAGGAGAGCAGGAGAGAAAACAGTTGTCACTTGTGCCAACTCGAATTACTTGCTTATGGTTGTGTGCAGTAAAGCGTTCAGAGTTTCGAGCATATCCTTCCAGACAGTATTATAAAATAATCATTCTGTACCATGCTCTTTTTAATTTAACACCATATCTTGAGGCTCTTTAGTGTGTGTTTATCTCGATAATGATCTACCCCTTATTCTTTTTACCTGACATGTAGTATGCCCTTATGTGCAATAATCTATTTAACTCTATTGATAGACTTTTAGATCACTTCCGTATTTTTTTTTTTTACCACTACAAACAACATTGTGAGCTTCCTTGTACCTGAACATTTTTCTATCTTTCTGTAAGTATATTTGTTGAGCAAATTCCTAGCAGTGAAATTGCATTTTAAATTTTCATAGGTATTGCCAGGCTGTCTTCCAAAGACTACATCAAGTAGCAGTCCCACCGTCAGCATAAGAAATGTATATATACATATACTGGCGACCCTGGGATTCACAAACAAAATATTTTGTCAATTAATTTAATTAAAATTACAGTGGATTGCCTTTTCATATGTCCACTGTTTCTCCCTGTAAAAGAGTCATTAAATCAGCTATCCTTTGGGGGTTTGTTTATATTTGTGTTAATGTTCTGGGTATATCAATAAAAATGAGCCTTTTTTTCAAAATTTTCATTTTCTTTGTTTAGGGTGTTTTAACATTTACGCTTTTAAAATATTTTTGTTTTCAGATTCATCTTTTTCTTATGATTTGTAGACACTCCCTATCTTTTATTCTTGCTTTGCTGGCATTTGGTACAACACTTATCACATAATAGATATTCAGTATTTTTTTTAGTGAATGGATAATGAATGTGTGAATAAGCAAATGATATTATTTGCTTCTTCTTATTGCTCCTTATAAGACTTGGAGATTTGGAAAAAGAATGCCAAAACCTGTATTTCTACAGAACTTTCTGGCACATCATCTTAGGGCGGGGATCTTGCTCAACATGTTATCCCTGTCACCTTGCACAGTGCTGGAACACAGAAGATACTATATGTGTGGAATGAATGAATGAACTATGAGAATAATGAGATGGACTTTATCCTCTTGTACGAATGACAAGCATTTCTGGAAAATGAGCTTAGACCAGAGGCCGCTGTATGTGCAGGCCCAGAATTCAATTTATTGTAATATCACTGGGGCATCACGCTTACTTCTAAGTAAGTTAACCAAGATGGGCAAGAGAAATAAAAAGGGTTATGACCCCCAACCTGGACCAGGAACCACATTTAATTGAATTCATAATGTCTGTCATATCGCTACTGTGTTGAGAGGTTAAAACTTTCCTAGAGAAAACAACTATTACTCCTGCTTGCCAAAGTACTCATAAAACGGCCTGATGGCTAAGAACAGAAAACAAACCAAACCAGAGTAAAATGAACCAGACAGCAACAGAAATAAATGTGCCTTAGTCTAGTTGGATGATGACCAGATCTGCTCTCCACAGACCACCAGCTGTCAAAGTAAGAGCATGGCCTTCAGAGTAAGCACATCCGTGTCAGAGGACATTTGGTGAGATATGGTCCCTTCCATGTGTCAGTTTCCTGGGTCATTTGGGGTCTTAGGAAAATCCTCTTGTTAGTGCACTGCATTGCACATGCATTATGTAATTCATCACAACCCAATAGCTGAACCCATGGTTTCATAGCTATTAAAATATGCCACAAACCAAACCACCTGTGAGGCACCGACTCAGCAAATGTGCCTATGCAAAAAGCAGTCATAAAAAATACAGAAAATGAGCACAAAAGAAGCCTGAATAACAACCTAGAGCTCATATGTTTGACGTCATGAGGCACGAGAGGAAAAGTATTCCATGTAGGTTGAAGAGAGATGGTGGCCAGGGTCCCTGGAATTGAAGATCATTATCACTGTGTGAGAGGGCCATAGAATACGGAATGAATCACTGTGACTACTGTGGGTCCCCTGTTGGAAAAAGTGCAATTATGGATAATTATGTGCAAGCACTAGGAGAAATGCCAGACGTTAGGATCTATGTTTAATGTGAAAATTGCATTTCTTTTTTTACAGAACCTCAATATATAGCTTTGTCTATAAAATGTGGGCATATTTCTGAAGGAAAGAAAAAATGCCAGGGTTGCATTTTGACATCCTGTTACATTTTAGTTAAATACAAAGGAACATGACCTTTCAAAGAGAAAAATCTTTTTCTCGCTCATTCTCTCTCTCACTCTCTGTGTGTCTCTGTCTCTCTCTCCTGCAAGACAGGATTAAGTGGTTCCAAATATGTTATCTTCTGTTATAAATGAAATTCGATTCTATGGAAGGAAAGGAATGGTTGGTGTCCTCAAAGGCCTCTTGTTCTACTGGTTTGATCAGTTAAGCTTTGTTAATAAGGCAGTAATCTTATATGGAATAATAGACAAAATTATCCATATTTAAAAATAAAGATGCAAATTTAAAAATAATAAAAATAAGGTGGCAATGTGGCCTTAAGAGCTTCTGCTATTGAGACAATCCAAGGAATTATATAGATAAGTAGATTGGTGTATAATACAATGAATTTTCTCTTATTCTTGTACTCTCGTTGCCTCATGTTTTCCGAACTGTCACAGCCCTAGCCCAAACCTCCTAAGAGATAGCTGATGACTTGCTAGCATTTTATGGGGGATGGGGAGTCATGCAATCCAGAGAAAGCAGGAGAGGAGTGGGGGTGGGGGTGAAAGGAAGAGCAGTAGAGGAGAAGAAAAGTAAATACAAGGTCATGCGTTACCGAGCTTGCCATGTCTTTACCAGAAACACAGCTAGTCACTAAGTTACTAAGATATCACGTGTGAGATTGTATAGCACCACTGTGTCTTGGAATATTCCCCTCAGGGGAGAAAGGATAAGCAATTTTTCTGCTCACAAGTCTTGTCTCTCATTGGTCACTTTGCTCTACATTGGTCACTTTGCTCTACAGAACCTTGACTCCTTTGACTGCCCCTGAAATCCCTGGGGAAGCCAGAGGCTGCCCATCTTACCTGTAGCTGGATGCTTCCTGTCAAGTCAGAGGCTGTTGCCCAGGCCAGGGCGGTGAGACAGAAACAAAGGTCAGGCAATTGCAGTGATGGCCAAGTCCTTGTTGGGGGCTGTTCTGGCCAGGAAGCTGGGAAAGTAACCTCTGCCCCAGGGCGGAGTGGACCTGGGAAGGGACCCAGTGTACTCACCTACAGCTTACTGACAGAATCAGAAGGGATGAGAACAAAGATTTATTAAGTTAAGGTTCTCTGATGTCCTGATAGAGTATAGTTCAGTACTGTATCTCCTGTCATTTGAGTGCCTAATTTGTACAAGGTGTTGTGCTAAATGCTTCAAGTAAATGATCTTGTGTAATCCTCAAAATTTTATGGACTCCATTTTATAGATGAGAAAACTGAGACTTAAAGAGGTAAGTACTTGCTTGTGCTCACAGAGCTAGGAAGTGGCAGAGCTAGAATCTGAACCCTGGGCTTTCTACTTCTAAAGCCATTAACCTATGCTATAGAATAGCATCTATTTTACTGTTACCACTAGAAAAGTATGAATTCTAGGTCTGAGTAGCAGTGAGAAGGGGAGTTGTCTTCTGCTTCATACTTACAACGAAATTCCTACCTTTTTTCTTTTTGTGTTTTATTCACCTGGCAAGATTTTCATAGGTCATGGTTGGGGGGAGGACAGAGAGACAGAGACGGACAAGTGTGGATTTTTGTGGTGAATTTTCTAATTCTCCAAATTATAAGAGAATGGAAAAAACAGTGAATAAGATGATGCTAGTGTCTTCTTTGACATACACGGATTCCAGTACTAATTTTCACAAAAGGAATAAAGACATTCCTACTCCAAAAGGAAGATCCCTCTTCGCTGGAACTGTCTTGACTTGCTACCCTTGTCAAATTAGGCTGAACTCGTTGAACAACATGATGATTTCTACAGCTCAGGGGGTTTGACTGACAAGGACATTTCTATACATTATCTTGAAATCAGGTTAATAGTATTCGAAAGCAAAGCTAAAAATGAATGTGACTTCCCACAATCAAGTGAAAATGTTAATAATGTCAACATGCCGTAAATGTCACAAAGTCCCAAACCTGTATACGTAACAGGAATACCAATAGGAACTTTTCTTAAGGGGAGAATGAGGGTAGTGTTATTTTCATGTGTTCATTAATTGTGTACTTCTCTATATTGACCATTGTAAAAAAATTATACTTGAGAACGTACGTAATGGAATTTAAAATTTGAAATGTTACTCTCCCATCGAATATGGTCTTCTGAATAGTTTTCTTATTTAGTACTGTCACTTTCAACTTACATGTGTATTGTCTCGTGCAAATCATTTGGGTCAGTGCTTCCCAAATGGCACACGTAGATAATTATATTTCTAGTGGATGCTAGAGTAAATAAAGAATGTGCCTTTTGTTCATTCTCTCACTCGTTTGCTCCAAGGACTGAGGGAAATCATTGTCTGGCTCAACTGTGATCCCTACCCCTAGCAAACAATTAGGAAGTTTAATGTATGTAAAGAAAACTTAGTTTACTTTCACATATAAAGTTTATACCTTTAGTTATCCCGATCGCCTGTGGGTGAATGTATCAGACCCATTATTCTAATGTATGTAATTAGAATTTTAAAACCTTAACCTATTTCTCTAAAAGCGAAATATACTATATAAAAAATTTGGAGGCCTGAAGTGGCCCTAAGTAGGAACAAGAAGTATACAGAATTGTTTGTTGAAAATGAAAAGTCAGGAAGTGATGTAGTCCTGAGGAGTATCAGAAAAGGCAAAATATAAGGATGGAGAAGTAAATGAAGGAACGTTTGTAATTTGGAGCCACACACAGTTAGAAACTCAGACATGCATCACAAAAATCCTCAAGTCTGTGTTCTGATGGGAAAATCGGGCTCAGTCAATGATTCCCAGACTTTGGAATTTCAAAATTTAAAAAAAAAAAAAAAAAAATTGAGAGGCCCAACATAGGATTACCACCTCATCAACTCTTACTAACTTTTGCCAAATAAAGCCATTTTCAACAGAACAAATGCCATTTACTAGAGTCATGATTTCATATTAGGATCTTTATGTCCTATATCCCACATACATTTAATATTGCGAGATAGGAAAAGACTTAAAGACTAGTCATCCTCAAAAGGGAGCTGTTGCATAAATTTGTGTGTGTGTGTGTGTGTGTGTGTGTGTGTGTGTGTGTGTGTGTGTAACTGTGTTCAGTCTTATCATCATTATTATTATTGTTATTTCACCAAGGGCCAATAAGACTTTATTTTGGAAAGCATGTGTACTTGGTGTTTGGGAATGACTATGATAAATTCACTCATGAGGATAGAGAATTACTTCATATCCTTCCAAAAATAACTTCTAGAGAGAATCAGATCAACTATTGAGTTGATTTTTTTGACCAACTACTTGTGTAGCAAGCACTATATTAGGAGCTGGGGATAGATAGATGAACTATGTGGTTATAATTCCTGCTTTACAGTCTGGTAGGGCAAAGAAAAATTAAAAATACATGATTGAAATGTCTTAAATACCATGAAGGCAAAATACAAGTTGCTGTGGGAGTGTATGATCAAATCAACACAAAGCTAATTCTGAAAGGACAGCCTTTGTGCTTGTCCTTGTGTATATTTAAGACAACGTTTGTGTGTTTTTAAAAGGCGCCATCTCTAGGCAGATAGTTACAAAAGAGCAGTCCCCTTGGCTAGATAATTAGGAGATGATTCTTAGCCTGCCCACCAAGGCCAGGGCTGAGTGAATGGAGCATTGTTGAAGAAAAGGTTTTAAGGAAGGGGAAGGACATGATCGAATTTGCATTTTAACTTTACTTACTGGTTTGAAATAGTTAGATATGACTAAACCCTTTCTTACCATTTGCTTGAGGTGAAGCAGAAGAGGACATCAAATGTTTAAAGTTGACTAAGCTGTCAATGGTATGCAAAACTTTCATTGGATGGGTAAGACTTGAAGATTCATTAGAAAGGAGAGCTTTTTTTTTTCCCTGCAGTGCTCCTGGCAGAATTGATTGGTTGCAGGGCTAAATCAACCAAGAACACCCTTTCCTGAATCTTACACTCTTCTTTTCATTGGTTCATGTCAGGAAATTTGGGTAAGCCACCTTAAACAGACATGGCTGTAATTTGTTTCTAAGTTAAATGCTGTTGTTAGTTTATATTAAATTATTGACTTCTGGGGCGCCTGGGTGGCTCAGTGGGTTAAGCCTCTGCCTTCCGCTCCGGTCATGATCTCAGGGTCCTGGGACTCTCTCTGCTCAGTGGGGAGCCTGCTTCCCCCTCTCCCTCTGCCTGCCTTGTGATCTCTTTCTCTCTGTCAAATAAATGAATAAAATCTTAAAAAAAAAAAAATTGACTTCTGCAAAGGGAAAGGCATTTATATTTTGATAAATTTTGTTATTAATGAAATGAACTCAATTTTGTAGTAATGTGGTATTCAGTGAAAATATGTGTTGTGGGACGCTGTGGCTTATCTCACTAATGGACAGCTAGGCTTTCCAAAACCCTTGTGACCTTAATGTAGGTCTGTCTTTAAGTTTAAGGAATTAATTTGGCTTCTTATCTCAGTGTACACAAAGCTACTTATCGCCTAGAGAGTATTGGCAGTTTGTCTCAGGGAGAGAAGAACCAGAAACTGACTCAGCCCAGAATCGCTTACCTTTAAAGTAGCTCTCACAGACAAGTTTCAAGATAATCCTAGGTTTTTTTAAGAGCACAATTAGGTTTTATAGCTACTTGACATCTAATTGCAATCAAACACCTAATACAAAATACATTCCACTAACATCTTATAGAAATTTATCATGCAGGCTTATGCCCATGTGTTTGGTTCGGATCATTCGTTTCTTGCTAGAAAAAGTCTTTAAAGAAATATTGCTCTTTCAGTTGTAGTGGCGGTCCTTAGATCTAACTGGTGTTACCAGGAAAAAAAAATACTATCTGTCCTTCCTTTGTGTGTTCCACTTTATTAGTCCTTACTAATTTTATGATTCTTGCTACTTATTTTTTATCATCCTTATCATCATTATCCTTTCTTGAGTTTCTACTATGTGCCAGCTACTGTGATAAGAGATCAGTAAACATCATCGCTAACCCTTTCAATAATCCTCTAGGTTAGAGATCATTCTTCCTATTATAAAGATAAGGAAACTGAATCTCAGAAAAGTTAAGAAATACCCTAAAATTATATAGTAGCAAGCCTGGTTTCCAACATTAAAGCCAGCTCCCTCAACTCCATCCCATCTCTTCTCCATTCTGGAAGAGAATGGAGAAAAGCAATGGTACTTATTTGTCAAAAAGAGAGAGTCATAAGGTGACTTATGTAAGCAGTTATAGTGCTCTGAGGAGAGGGCAAAATTATATGGGTGGGAGGAGGAGGGCAGAAGGTAGGTATAAATATCATATGTACAAGTGAGCAAACATTAAACCAATGGCTTCCATTAGAGAGGGAATAAATTACATGAGTATTACCATGCTACAATCAGGCAGCTAGAAGCTAGGTATTAAATAAGCTAGAATGATGGCCGGAATTCAGGGGGCTCACGTATGTGGAATGTCCAGGTAAATCTTTCATGTCTCTCTCAGGCTCCATCTTTTATTTTTAAAAAGTCACCTGAATTTCATGCATCCCAACATATATTATTTTGTTCCATTCAATTTAATAATCCTTCCACTAGTTGTGGAGCGTCCCAAAAACAAGAAAAAATTTATAAGTACTCTGTTCATCTAAAAACTCCTGAAATTTTATTCCAATCAAGAAATTCAGACTTATTATTCATATTTGTATGAAAAATGAAAACTTCTAGGCAAAAGAGTTTGGGCTGTAAATAATCAGGAGCAGAAGTGAAAAGAACATACGGATAAAGTGAGACACCTTGAGTTTGTCAGTCATGCCGCTTCATTGTTACGTGACCTTGAGTAAATCATGAAACTACCTCTGGGCCTCGGTTTCCCCACGTGAAGGTGGAAGGGTTAAACCAGATGTAAGCTCATGTCTCCTTAATGTTAGGACTCCAACTAGTTCTAGAGGGAATTAATAATTGTACATTTCATACATTGTTAAATGGCCCCTTTCCAGAACAGTTGCTCAGTAATCTTCGAGAGGAACCATCATTATTTGCTTGGTAGATTTGTCTATAGCATTTTGATTTGTTTATAGCAAAGATTGGGCAGAGGAAACCTACCTAAATGTGTCCCATTCTGTCATCATGTTAAATGGCCATGATTTCAACAGTAGACATATCTGAAATGTTTTGGGGTGGATTTGGACCATAATAAACTCCACTGCAAAAGAAAGTTTCATCATCAACGTAGCAAACAGCTGCTCCCAAACTGCTGGGTGGAGAGGTAATGGTGGATTTTAGCATCAAGTGGCTACCCTTTGAGATCAGACCTCTGAAAAGACTCATATGCATATTTAGAGGAAAATGTTAAATTCTCAGTGATACTGTTTTTGTATTCAGCTATTACTATTACTCTTATTATTCAGCTATAATTATTTCCCCTCTTCTCCCAACCTATTTATTTTCTTCAATTAAAAAAAAAAAAAGAGGAGAGAGGTGTTTGCTGCAATCTGGAAGTAACAATGGGCTTGATTTTTGGACCTGAGCTCCAGTTCTGACCCGGGGAGTAAGCCAAGAGTACTTAAATGAGTGGGTCTGATCCACTGTATAGGGGGAACCACTTCATCAAAGGCTTTAGCAAAACGGAAAGAATAATCAGGTCATGCAGTCTTGACTTGGTGGAGGGAACACACACACACACACACACACACACACACACACACACACAGGTCTCTGAAAGCTCAGACACAGAGGTAGCGCTTGTGCTCCACTTAGTTTTCTCTTCTTCAGTGGGTCTCAGCAGGAGAGAACGCTAAGGAGCAAAGTCTTAACTGGCAAGCTGCCATACAGAAGAAGGATATCTGGCTGAGAGCAGGGCTTGCTAGAATGGGAGTGCGAGTCCCTTTCATTTGAGAAATCCAGTCCACGTTTTACTGAGAGCCCAGACAGCGTGAATAAGAGGAGCCTCTGAGGGCTGGTTTCTGATGTCGCACAAGGCACGATAAGAATGCCATTGACGTCAGCAGAGTCATCATCAGGGAGAATGGCACCCCAGCTCTTGAAACCACACCAAGCAATTGCAGTGCTTTTGAAAATTAAAAGCCGGTGCCTGGAGGGGGGGAGGGGGAAGCGAGGAGGAGGGGGAAGGAGCAAAGCTGAGCGGCATTAGCTCTAGCTGAACTCTTCTTTCTTTTATGCATTTCCTGTATTTTACAAAGACGGGCTCATAGTGCTCCTGTGCACACACTCACACACTCGCTTGCTCACACTCCGCCTCAGTGGCACCTTAGCCTGCATTGGCCAGAGGAAAGGACGAGAGAGAGAAGTTAATTTTGTTAACATTTCTGAATTCAAATCAAACCCAACTGTGCCACAGATGCTGGACAGAGGCCCTGAGCCACAGGAGAAAATAAACCCCTGAGAATGCAATTGTTGAGCTAAAACTGATATGCTTGCAATGAGTGTTGATGAACAGATTACAAAGGAGGAATTAAACACTTCAAAAGAGCTACTACAAAGCAACCAACCCTCTCTCCCCCGCCAAAACAGGACTGTGGACTCTTGAGTGTGTGTCTGCTTGAGAAAATGACAAAGTTGTGGGTTTGGGAACGGAACACTGCAGGCGTGTTGTGATTGCAGCTTTCAGAGGTGGCTCCAAGAACATCACCTCCAGCTGTGTTTCAAAGGTTACCTAGACTGGAAAATGTCTTGGAGCTTAGGAAGTCTTTGAAAACAATTCTTTAATGTCAATTGCCCCCCACTTTCAAATTCCGCAGTTAATCCTTTCATTCTCTTGCCCACTCCCCATTGTTCGGCCAGCTCCACCCTCGCTCCAGCCCCTCCTCCCGCAATATAAAAACTACATTGAAGAGACTTGATATCAGCTGCACAACGTACTTTAATTTACAGCATTGATTGGCAGCCTCCCAAGTCCATACAGTCGTTTGCTGATCTGATTTTAATATCCCTATCCTTCAGCTATACCAGAAAGAATGGTTTCTGAGCCGTGGAAATGTGAGGAGGGAAACAAAAGAACATATGCACATTAAGCAGAATCTGGCAGAAAACGTGGATTTAATAAACTGCATTATTTGAAATTCCTATTTTACATGGCCGATCCTAGAGGAGCAGCTGCAAGAGAGAGAAGCACAGGGAGAATTCTTCCATTGTTTTCCAAGACCTGTTTCTTTTTGAAAAGGAAGAAGCACCGGGCAGCACTGCTCTCCAATACACGATTAGTACTGGGGGTAGAACCCAACCCCCTCTCAAATTTGTTCGTAAAAATAAAGATTACATTAAAAAGGGCTTCTTCCATTTAACGTGACAGTAAATAACGGAAGAAAGACTTTAGCAAAGCATGTTTACTACGGACACAACCTGTCTCGCGCTCAGTGTCATCACGGAAAGATGGCTAATTACCCACGCAAGGCTTTGAGTTGTGCCCTCTGGAAGGACACAAATGAAGCTGTACCTTGGCTCATATTGGCTATTTTTGTTTTGTTTTCATTTTAGTTTTAGTTTTGTCTGAGGCTTATAAATGAAATCTTCCCTTCCTCTTTCCCTTCCTCCCTCTCTTCCTTCCTTTCTTCTTTCTCTTCCTTTTTTTTTTTTTTCTTTTATACTACATTCTTGCTTTTATAACCAAAAAAGAAAGGATTCTGCAGCTGCAGTCCCAGGATCTTATAGGGTCTAGGTCAGGTCTCAGAGGATCAGAGCCCTCCCTCCAACTGCAGGAACCTGAGTGTGGGATAGTACCCTGGGTGAGGAGGTAAGCATGGGGTGGAGATGAGTCTTCTCACAAGACTCTTGTCCCCAGAAAGGTTAAAAAGCTTTGATGTTAATTCTGTCAACACAATAGAAAACAACTGTTAAGATTCTCCGGACCTTTTCTACTGTGTTGCCTTGGTTACAAGTGTTCTGACCTGTCACTCCAAATTGCTCCTGTTCCTGTCCTTGTGTCTGTCATCTCTCCATCTGCCCCAGCTCTCTCATTCCGTTCTCCATTATTCTCAGTCCAGATCATTTCCTCCACTGGAAAATAATAACAACCCTCTCCCTTCTTCCCACCTACGGATTCCTTTTGTCTCTCACCGTTCCATCCTCACACCAGGAACACTCCCAAGCCACAGTTGATTGATCAGCCCCTGGCAATGTTTGGGTGCCCTTTGCACCACACACCCCAGCAGGAAGCCCAGAAGCCCCCCAGAGTCTGGGTGTGTTTGGGAGATGTCAGGCTCAGGTTCACGGAACACTAATTGGCAACAGGAAGTTCTAGTGAGATCGATGAGGGATGGGAATTAGCAAATAGGGTTGGCAGTCCACTGACGAAGCTTAAGGAAAGGGATCATTTAGAAAAGGGAAGAGAATTTAATCCGTTTCAGGTGCGTTAATTTCCTTTATGGGCAGAAGTACCACGGACTTGGGATGTGTTTTACTCTTTCTTTTCCCTAAGGTCTGGCCTCATTTCGTAGGGAAGAGGCAAGGATAAATGCGGTGAATTTGATTTTGGACACCAGTCTAACCCTAGCTTAATGAGCCATGGAAACAAAATAGCCCAATCTCCTCTAATGCTGAAATCCAAAACTAGAAGTCTTGGGAGCGCTGTGACTTTGGTTACACAAAGTTGTAGTAGAGGCCTCGCCTCAGCATTTGAACTGTTTGGTGAGAAAGCTAAGGTGTCTTAGTTCTTCGAGTAGTGCATTTAACTCTTTTAGAATTAATTGGGGGAAAAAAAATTACCACGAATTATGAGATCTAAAAAATATATCCACAAGTTAGGATTAACAAGTATTAGTATTTGCTATAGCTACCTCAGATTTTTTTAAAAAGAAAATAAAACTATAGAGATGAATTTTGAAAACCCTGTGCCACCCCTGCCCACCGCCCCCCTCCACCACCACCACCACCACCACCACCACCACCAAACCCATTTCCCTGCTTCCTTCTCCGGAACGGTCTCTACTATAAATTTGGGAAATAGTCATCCTGTCCAAATTTTCATCTTTTTTGCTGTATATATTTTATTCATAAATAATATATTGTGTTTTTGAAAACTCATCAGTATCTTTGAGCTAAAAATTTTTAATCCAGCATTGTATGTGTTTGATTTTTTTGTCTCTTGTCCTGTTTTACCTTATAGCTCCCATTGATTTTGACTAGTTGCAACAGATCAGTAGTAGTAAAGTAAGGGATACGGGGAAGTTAATAACCACTTGAGTGAGAAAAACTCTCAGAGAGGTAGGTTAGACTGCAGCGTTATTAGGGCAAAATTCAGGGAGGTAGAAGTGCAAGCAGCTTAGAGTCAGACTGAGCTGTGATAAAGAAGAGAGAAATGAGAGCATATAGTCGACAAAAGTGGAAATCAAACTTGCTGGGAACTGGGTGTAGGCTGAGCCGGTTTGCAGCAGACCTCCCCGGGAGGCCTGGAGCAAGCCCTGCCCATGGCGGCCTCTCGCTAGTCCTCAGTGGTCCTCACGTGTAAAATCAAATGCCAGAGCTGCAGAGGGAGAAGGCAAGGAATACAACTCCTTGCTCAACCTCCCATAGTTCATAGCTAGGGACGTGAAGATAAGAAAGGGGTTATGATGTACAGACACCTCTCAGGGCAGAATCTGCAGCTGAGCTTGCAGTAGGAAATGTTCTTCTCTGAGTACATTTTCCAACAGTTAAACTTTTCAACGGTTTCTGACGTGAAACGCTGAACTGGCGGTTGTATACATATTATAAGTGGTGTCAAGACAAGATCTGCCCATTAAACAATACTGCCTTTTTACATTGCACAGGTAAGAAAGCCGATGCTCAGGGAATTAAAACAACACGGGCAAAGTTCTAGTTTGTCAGTAGAAGAGTCAAGATGTAGACCCAAGTCCCGTTTGGCTTTCACGACACGTGTTTAACCACGGCACAGCACTCCACTGCCTCCGGACAGGTTCCTTCTAGAACACACTTACTTCTGACCTGTCTGCCACTCAGGCCTCCACATCCACAAGTTGTCAGATTTACAAGGGCTTACGTATTTTCTCTCTGTAATTATTAGAGGTCAGGGTGTCTGGAATGAAGTAGAATGGGGGTAAAACATTTGGTTTGATGCTTCTATTAAGAACTCCAATGTCAAGAGCAAGAAACTTGGCACCTAATGTTTTCCATGACCTAGAGAGGGTGCCTGGGGGGGCTCAGTGGGTTAAGCGGCTGCCTTCGGTTCAGGTTATAATCTTGGGGTTCTGGGATCCAATCCTGCATTGGGCTCCCTGCTCCTTGGAGAGCCTGCTTTTCTTTCTGCCTCTGCCTCTCTCTCTCATGAATAAATAAATGAAATCTTTAAAAAAAAAAAAAATAAATGAACTAGAGAGATCGTAAGTTTTGGAATCAAATATTCTAATGGCAAAGCAATAGTTGTAGGAACAAACAATCGAAGGTGTTTAGCAAAATTAAGAAGTAAGAAGATTTGTAAACAGATTATGAAAGGGAAACAAAGATTACCTTGAGAAAGTTTTGGTTTTTTAATCAACTAAGTTACCTGAATTGGCAGAGAAAGTAAATCTCAAAGAAGAGTTTACTGATAGAAAATTAAACAAAGAAGATACCATGGAGACATTTTTAGAATCAGCTGCACTGTTGCTTATGGTGAAGAGAGAAAAGGAGGCTCTGGGATTTAGATGTAATATTAAGGCATAGAGAATAAACTCACAGATCTGAAAATTCTTCATATGAACTGATCTTTAGAAATTAGGTGTGTCCTAATATTATCAGTACAACAATGCCTTAGCCACTGGACCAAGGAAAACATCTGCAGGCATTGGGAAATGAGAATCTGGAAAATTGTCCATGCCTAAAAAGCAAAATGCAGAACCCCCAAACAAAATCAAGAATGCCATTTTTAAAATCCTAAGATTGGAGCTTTGATTTTTTTTTTAAAGCTTTTATTTATTTATTTTTGAGAGAAAGAGAAGGAGAGACAGATCACAAGTAGGCAGAGCGGCATGCAAAGGGAGAGGAAGAAGCAGTCTCCCCGCTGAGCAGGGAGCCCGATGCGGGGCTCGATCCCAGGACCCTGAGATCATGACCTGAGCCGAAGGCAGATGCTTAACCAACTGAGCCACACAGGCGCCCCCAGAGCTCTGATTTCGAAAGGCTCTTTGACCTCAATATCTTTTCTCAATTCCATTATTTAAATTAAAGTGATTGGGGGCATAGATGAGTTTTTAAAAAGCCTGCTTTTAGATGAAAACTTCCTACTTCCTACATGTTGATATTTACAGTGGTCTTGGAGGGAGAAGCTGTTTAATGGGTCAGGGATGTTATTGGGATGATGGAAATGTTTGGAACAAGAGCGAGGTGGTAGTTGTGCAACATGGTGCATGTGCTAAATGCCACTAAATTGTTCACTTTAAAATTTTAATTTTATACGATGTGAATGTCAGCTCAATAAATAACTTGTAGATAAAAAGAAAGAATTTAGCACTAAGAATATCAGAGTATAGGTTTAGGAATTTTAAAAAATGTGACCTTGGCTAACCATAAGCCTGTGATGTTCTTTAGAGTTTATGCTGGGTCTTATTAATATTGGAATTCGAAGTACTCAAAGTGCCCAGCATGTAAATGGGATTCATATGTGCTTGATCAATGAATGAACGGACGGTTCTGCCCAGGTCCTGGTCAATGAAGTAGATTTCACGCAGCAACCACTGTATGTTGTGGGATATAGTAAAGGAAAGTCGGACATAACCATGAACAGATGAAAGTTATCTTCAGCTTTGTGTTTTTGGTGGCTTGGTGGAGGAATAAGTAACATTTTTGGATTTTAGAACGTTGTTGGTTTGATTTCATATTGCATTTTTTCCCCCTCAGCCTCCCTGGAACCGTAGATTACAAGTAGGATTTTCTTTTGTTCTGCGTTTCTGCCTTGGGGCCTTCGTATCTCTTTCTCTGAATATGAACAGTTGGGAAGGTAGTGGAATTAAAATGAATCACAGGATGTTTCCACCTTGTCCCTTCAGAGCATGACTGAATGGCAAATGCTAAGACACACAGCAGAGCTCGGTGACTGAAAAACAGTGTTATGAAATGACAGTCACTATATGCTAAAGTCTCTTAATTATAGCCTTCTGTTAATTTCTTTGTCATATAAGCACCTTTGAAAAGAGACAAGTTAGAGATGGGATGGAAAACGTAACAGCAATCTGGTGTTCTATAAACAGGAAAGAAAATCAATCTTCATAAAATTAATCTATATCCTCTGCTCTGGTTAAAAGTTAAAAACTTTTGCCTGAACTGTCTAAAGAATTATTTCAACTCCCCAAATAAGACACTTCTGTAGACAGAGCCGATACATTGATAACCTGCATATCCTATGCAGGAAGAATAACTTCCCTTTCTTCTCTTGATATTTTATACTAATTAGTGTTTTTCTAAAAGCATTTATTTTTGTTTTGCTTTCCCATTGTTAGGAGGATTCTTGGATCTTTAAATGAAAAAATAAGAATTTGGCAATTTAGAAAGAAACTCACTTTTATGAATATGATACCAGCTATGTTCCTTAAAGGAGGGGGCAGGCAGTAAGTTTGAATTAAGAGTTTTAGAATATTAGTACCTTTTGGCTCTCAAAAACATTTTTTTATTTCATCCTCCCCGCCCCAGTTTATATAATTCTCTCATGCTTTCCTTCACTCTTGTATCTTTTCTCCTCTCTTTCCTAATTTCTTTACTCCCCCAAGTCCTACGGCCTAATTTTCATTTAGAAGGCATTAAGCATAGAACACCAGAACCACTGTGAAGACTTCCCAAGGTAAACGAGATTTCACTCGAATCGTAGTATATCTGCTATTGGTGATGATAAAGGGGAAAAAGAGGGCAGATGCATGCAAGAAAAGCATCTAAACTGGAAGAACAGACCATTGTCCCGAAAAGTCAGGAGAATAAGGTCAAGCACATGGGACGGTGCCTAGGAAGAGAGCAATACTTAAAGTACTCATAGCCTTGTGAATATACTCTTTCCTCCTTGAAATTTACTCCCTCATGGTTGCTTTGTAGAAAAAAATTGTAGCGAAGTCACTGAGACCTAGTCCTTAATCAATGCTGTGGACAAGAGCCCGAGTGGACCCACCTTATATAAATAACTTTTATGTATTTATCTGAGTTGCTGGATTCACTATCAACAAATATCGACTGGAGCACTTTCTACATGCCAAGCATCTCAGACCAGGGATACACAGGTGGAAAATAGAGGATTTAACATTTAAGCAGCTTACTATATAGTGGAGAGACAGATAAATCAATAGACAATTAAAATACAATGTGTTTAAGGTGGAGCGTTGTTAAAATCGCAGAGGCTACTCAGTGGAGTAGAGGGCTTCAACCAGGTAGGCAGCCAAAGAGCGGAAGTAGCTTCTGGAAAACTACAAAGGTAAGAAATACCTGATATGTTTAGGTAAAAGCTCTAAGGTTTGATAAGGCCAGAAGTTATAAAGGGCAATGAGGAGACCTGGCAAGTGAAGCTGAAAGGTAGAAGGATCCTACTTTGCACTGTATATTGTGCTGGGCGCCATAAAGAATACAAAATATAAAGGAGATTTAGCCAGCTATTACAGAACCTACAGGTCAGTTTATATACACAGATACATGTCCATGAGGGAATTTAATTCTTTGGGAGGTCATGGTATACTGAGTCCTGGAAGTATTTAAATTTATACTGGACAGCTATAGGAGGGAATCAGTAAATTATTTTAACTGTATTAAGAATAGTCCTATTAGAGGGTCTGTTGCAGTGGTGTGCTGGTAAACGATTTCTCTTCCTTTCCCCCTTTCCCACCAAAAAACAAGCAAACAAACACGATCTGCAGCATCTGCCTGTTGCCAAAGTGTAAATGCTCCCATTATGGCTCATTTTAAATAATACCGGCTTAACAGTCCTTTTGCAAAATTCTTGAATATTTCACAGTTGATACAGCCAGCTCCAGCATAATACTGCAAAGGTAATTCTGTAATTCTTAACATCAGATAAATAATAGAACCAATAAATCACATGGATATGAAGACAAACAGAAGAGGAGGAGGAGATGTTTGAGAGCTAGATTAGTCAGGAAGAAGTAAGGCTCCATGGAGCAAGTAAGTTGGGTCTTACAGATAAAGTATTTAAATAGAGAGGAACAGGCACCCCACATGAGAGGCACAGTTGTTGAATCAAAGATGTGTGTGACAAGTGTGACAGTCCTGTAGTAAGAGGGTCCAGATGAGTGAGATTAGAAGGGAAAGCCTTGGCCAGTCAAACTCAGATGTTTCGGATGTTAACCTAAAGTTAGCAGACAGTCATTAATTGTTTTTGAACACAGAGGGGGTATAATAATATTTTGACAAAAGCAGTATTTTGGGATGATTTATGTGACAGTTAAATGAATTGGTAGCAATGAGACCCCAGAATAAAATAATATGCCAATGAGACCTACTTCATGTAGGTAAGAGCAATTCAACTCAGCAGCAATCTTGGCATTTTGTAACCACTCGTATGTAGAGAAATGGTACCCTGGAGTGTTGGGTAAAGCTACTGTGAAGCCAGAACAATAATAGTGGGCAAGTGTAGAGAAATTGAGTTCAGGTAAAGGAGTTGGCACCTAGATCCACTATATACTGTGAAGTATTTCTATTGGCATTTAGTCTTGCCATTGCTGTTGCTAATGATTATGTTGAATAATTGCCAGCCACTAATTATTTAAAACCAGGTCCCTAAAGCAACTTGCAGAAAATTGTCTTTCTTTGAACTTTTTAAAAACTTGCTTGAAATATGGGAACTTGGAATAGGAGGTCGGCTTTAGCATCATATCTGCACCTCTTCTCAGTCTTCTCTGCCCTTGATCTTCCACTCCCCGCCGCCCACCCCTCCTGCCTGCCAATCAGCTTCCCAAGCTTCCTGTTCATTCCCCCACTTCTGGCCCGCTGCACGGTCATCATTCAAGCAGCTCTGGATTGGTATCTCCTTTCACCAGAATTCCTGCAGCCGTGGAGTACGTGCAGGGCATCTTCCTTCTGACTCTCTTAAAACTCCAGAGGGGTGTTTCCCACACACATTTCTTTGTAACTCAATAATGGGGCCCTTGTGGTTTCTTTTTATTGCGGTTATGTTGATTTTTAAAAGCACTCAGAGTGAAAAAGAAAGGAAAGGTAGTAAAATACATGTGCATAAATGTCTTGGAGCATACTTGCACATGTTCTTGGCAAATGTGACTTTTGAAACCTGTCTTAGCAGGTCTGCGCAGTGTAAAGTTGGTAAATCAGGGTCAGAAGGCAAATGTTTGGTTAGTATCCTCATCACAGAATGTAAATTACCTATAGTGTATATATTACAAAGAAGTCCAGGGATGAGCTTTCTGAAAATCATTCTTCTTGTTTATTCTGATTAGACAATATAGGGAATTGTATGCCATTTTAAGTTCTTGAATATATTTCCTCAAGAACAGTATATTATAATGCAGCTTAGTACAATACATGCTGAAAAAAGGTTCATAATGAATTTGGACAAAGATTTCCATTTCATTTCCTGAACTTTTCCACATTTTTTGGCTATATATTTATCAGTTAGGTCTACAGGAAGCATTAATTCACCAACTGTCTGAGATAAGAAATGTATTTTCCAGTAGTAATTATAAACCTGCCAAACTATTGTGGGAGTTACATTGTTGGGGATCTAAACAGAACCAAAATTACTGTGAAGGCATTTTAAAACTATTATTAATTATTTATGTAATCATAGATTATGACTTGCAGATGACTCTGATGAAGTCATTCAGCAAACTATGTAGGTTTTTTGGAAGAGCAATAACTCTTGATAAGTAAGCTGTGTTCCATCAGCCTTTTCTCTATATAAACATTATGCTTTAACAAACATAATATATATGTAGATCTCAATTATTAACAGCAATATGTATCCCGGCTATACGAATCCAACCCCCAGCCTCCATAGTGTCCCCTTCTTCCTGTAAGAAAGATGAGCACCAGGAAGGAAGCAAATGAGGTCTCTAAGCACCCAAAATAGATGTTCAAAACTTTGCCTACCAAAGATAAAGCACTTCGCTAGGAAGAGAAATGTATACTGATATATGAGCGGTGACTTATACAAGCTGAGTCATGTGGTTCCAAGTCTTCCAAAATCAGACGAGCAAATTAGAAAAGAGTGAATAAGAAATTCCAGGGAGAATCACAACTGAGAGTAGCCAGGTGACCGCTGATGACGTGCAAACAAAAGAAGAAAGAGAATCTGTTAACGTCGCCCAAAAAAACCACAGCTGTTCGGGGGCCTTTTGGAAGGTGCACTAATAAGCTCAACCTGTCTTAGGAGACCCTAAAAACATCTCTGCCTGGACAGTTACGTATAATAATTGACATTCAAACTGATGACATGGAGTTATCCAAGAAAGGCTAAATTAAAATTTGCTCAACCTCTATTGATTTCTTATGTCATATTAGAGATACCTATTTTGTGCACTCAAAAATAAGAGGACAGAATAACCTCCAACTTAACCTCTGGTTCCTTCACTTTTTGGATATTTTTCCATCCATCTTCTCTTCTTCCTCTTCTGTCTTTGACCTACTCTCTGGTGGCTTCTTCTCCCTCAGAATGGTTGGGTTCCTCCCTTCTTTAATCCTGTGTCCCGCTCCATTTATCAGCCTTTATCACTACTGATTTTCTCACCCAAACTTCTGGAAAGGAGAGTATACCCTTCCTCCTTCCCTTTTCTTTTCTCAGCCCACTTGCTCCTGCTGTGGTTCCTCCCATCTCCTAAATGTCAAATCAAATTGATACTTTTCAGCTCATTTCTTACTAGGCTTCAGTAAGGCAATTGTCCTCCTTGAAACTCTCTTCCTCCTGCCTTGAGGCCATACACTCTTTCTGTTACCCCCATAGTCTGCAATTCCTCCGTCCTTCCTTTGACGTTGGTCAGTCTGCATGTTCTCCAGGATTCATTCATGTATTCTTGTTATTTTAACTGCCATCTCTATGCTGATAACCTTAAAGTCAGATCCAAGTCCATCCTAGACACTTCCATGAAGTTTTGAAAACTGGTTTCTTTATTGAAAATTTTCATCGGCGTATCTCACAAGTTTATCGAATTCTTCATATCCAAAATCGAATTTAGCTTTTCCCCTAAATTTGTTCCTCTTGTTGTATCTCAGTTGGTGACACTACTGAGTCATCTGAGCACTTCATACACATTCAGAAAATAAAACAAAAATGAGTCACAAAAGGCAATAAAACTCCACAAATTTACCCATGCAGAGATAACCACCGTTAATACTTGCTTTATATCCTTACAAATGTTTGTATATTTAAAATATATTTTATTGATCATATCATTTGACCATTTACCGCTGCAACACTTTTTTTTTTTTTTTTTTTTTTTTTTTTTTAAGCAAAAAATCTTGGGCATTCTTCTGCCTCAAAAGATACTTCTTCAAAGTTAGTTTTGGAGTTGTTGATGTTCTAACCAATGGTGTTATTGAACCCAGAGTGTTAAGCATTTATATCGTCGTCGTCTATTCCCTTTCCCTTCTCACTTTTTCCTTAGGAAAGAAATGGTTATTGAAAAATAAAAGAGTTACCAAATATAAAAATAAGCTCCTGGCAAGGGAGAACTTCAGGTGTATGGTAGTAGCAATAATATTTGCCTGAGTATACTCAGTAGCTCAATAAGGAATGCCATTCACCAAGCCCCACGCTTCTGTGTGCCCCACGCTTCTAAGGACTTTGTTTAATCCTCACCATAAATCTGTGAGGTTGAACATATTATTATTATTATTATTTTATAGTTGTGGAAACTAAGGTGCAGAGAGATTAAATAACTAGGCCAGGGTCATGGAGGTAATAAGAACCAGAGTCAGGAGCCAGATTTGGGCAATCTCTTCCAAAGACCAACCTCCTATGAGCGGTGCTGATGTGCCTTGTGGTGTACCTGAGGGCATCCTTTCTACTAGAGTGTACCACTTAGCATTCACTTTCTTAGAATAAAACCGATAAATAATATAGTTAGCTGAATTGTCACAACGTTTAATGGACAGAGAAACAAAAGACATCATTTCTATGAGATAGTGATGAATGTTTCATTCATATCAGTGGTTATTCTGGTTTGTTTGTTTTTGACAATATGGTGGGCAAGAAAATATACCAGCAGTTTGACAATGGAACCCTAATTTCTGGTTTAACATAATTTTTTAAAGAGAATTGATGTGGAAGTATTGATACAATTTCCAAATTATGGCTTTAAAATCATAAATTATTTAAACCTGCTACTATCATGAGCTACATTTTTAAGCAGTAGTAGAATGTAGGCTGTCCTCTACC
This sequence comes from Potos flavus, assembly GCA_028534135.1. Classification (NCBI taxonomy): domain Eukaryota; kingdom Metazoa; phylum Chordata; class Mammalia; order Carnivora; family Procyonidae; genus Potos; species Potos flavus. Next base: position 34,584,783 of record CM052895.1, on the reverse strand, counting down.
ATTAATTCCACTTCTCTACCTCATTCTGTCTTTCATACTCTGTTTGCTGAGGAGGATGCTTTGTGGCTGTGGTATCTTTAGGTATAATATCTGGCATTTGTAGATGTGCGTGGAAGGAAGGAAGGAAATAAGGAAGTGAGCGGAGGTGAGAGGAAGAAAAGGAGGAAGAGAAGGAAGGGAAGGAGGGTGGAAGAAAGGACGGAAGTAAGGAAGGATGGAAAGAAGAAAGGAAAGAAAGCAGGAGAGAAGGGTGGAAGGAAGGAAGGAAGAAAGAACTGAACTCCAGAATTTCCCCAACTTCCTCCCACACAGTTTGCTTTAATCATAGACTCCCCATCTCTCTTGCTCAGGCCAAAGTTTGGAGATATTGTCATGTCACTTCTGGCTATCACATCTCATATTCAATCCATCAGGAAGCCCTGAAGCCCCTACTGTCGAAATATACCCAGAGCCCAACTCCTTCCCATCACCTCCATGATTACTTCCCTCTTGCAAGCCACCATCTTCTCTGGCCTGGATGATTGCAGTAGCCTCTTAATAGGTCACTCTGCTTCTATCTTGGCTGCACTACAGTCTGTTCTAAAGACAGGAGCCAATGCAGATCATGTCATTCCTCTGCTCCAACCTTGTAGTGGCTACCATTTCCCTCAGAGTTAAAGTGATTATCACAGCCTACAGTGGCCGACCTGATCTGGAACCTGTTTCCTCTCTGGCCTTCTTTTGTACCCTTCTCCCCCTCGTTATTCATCTTCAGCCACACTAGACTGCTTGCTGATATTCGAGCACTTGACGTACGCTTCCATCTTGAGACCATGGTACCGCATAGATTGCTCTTCTCCCCAGTAACCTCAGGCCAGTTGCCCAATTTTCCTCAAGATTTTGCTCATGTTTAATTTTCCACATGAAACCCGCCATGACCATTATATTTTTTAACTGCATCCTGAATCACCCTCGTTCC
>CM052895.1:34524193-34583325 GCA_028534135.1 Potos flavus | reverse complement strand
AAAAAAAAAAAAAAAAAAGTAAAAGCCTCAAAACATCCAGTCCTTTGTATAATGGCGGATGCTATTTTGAGAACATCAATTTCAGGAGACACCATAATAATGTGTTTGTGTGTGTGCCTCAAAAGCCACCACCATAAAAGACCTCAAGTTCATTCCTGAGATTCAAGTACCAGTTTTTGCTCTTGAATGTGGGACATTCTGCTGCCCTGCAGACTATAGCTCATACCGTCATGTTATCCGGTATCTCTCTCATTTTCTTGGTAATTCAGTGGCCATATAAACCTGTATATGACTTGTGGTAAATATGGTGATTCTCACTTTATAACCAAAGAGGGTGGATTTTACAGTTTGTGAGCACTTATGACCGTAAAGCCTGAAGTATGAGTCACGGGGTCTAACCCAGGTAGTAAAATATGTTACTGTTCAGTTGGTTAGCTGAATATCCTGGGCTAACCTCGTCGAAGTTTGCTTTGTTGGCAAAAACCTGGATCTTTACTGATAGAGTAAGGGTCTGAATTTTGCTTCTGGTTCTTGGCTGATTCTATAGTTTGGAGAAAACATTGTAATCTTTCTGCTCTCAGTTTCTCTGTCTGCAAACAAGGGATTAGACCAAATTCCATCCACTATTGAGAAATCAATGATTGTAGGGTATGGCAAAGACTGGAAGGGCTAAGTATCCTCAACAGATTTGTTCAGTTGGTAACCAATATGATTAAGACTACTAAGTGAATCCTAGTTATATTAGGTGGCATCTGCCCAGACAAAAGACTGCTTTCTCACCCTCCCTTAGGGGTAGGGGTAACCACTGAAACATAAGCAGAGGGAGCTCCTGCCTGAAAGTGGTCCCTTTTACCCTTGCCACTCTTCCTACAGCACGGACTTATGAATGTTCATGTGCTGGCTGGAGCATCTGCGACCATCCAGCAACCTGCATGGCCTTGAGAATGAAAGGCATGTGGGAAGGATAGTGGAGCAGAAAGATAATAGGAGCCCAGGTCTCCAGTGAAAGTGGTGTCATCGTTCCAGCCTTGGCCTATCACTGAATTACCTTAACATGAAACGAAAGGGGCACCTGGGTGGCTCAGTCAGTTAAGTGCCCTACTCTTGGTTTCAGAACCCTGTCATGATTTCATGGGTCTTGAGATGGAGCCTGGAGTTGGGTTCCCCACTCAACAGGGAGTCTGCTTGAAGATTTTTCTCCCCCTACGTGTACTTGTGCATGCTCTCTCTCTCTCTCTCAAATAAATAAATCTTAAAAAAAAACCCAAAAATGAACCCATGAAACAAAAAGAAATCACTCTCTTACTGAAGCCTCTACTAGCTGCCTAATTCAATTTCTAACTAATATATTAGTCACATTTATCTTTACATAATTTTCCATCATTAGGTTCTGTCTTTACACTACTGGAGGCAATACCTTACTAACAAAGTTGGGGGTCTTCTTGGCCCAATTAGAGTTTCAACATAATTCACCAAATTTCTAAACTTAATTAATTATTAGATTTATGAGAAAACAGACATGATATGTGAGCAACTGCCAATATTTGGTAGAAATCAGAAGGAAAATCGAGGGAATTTTATGAATCAAGGAAACCACAGAATTTTCAAAATATTGGAAGTTGTTGGGGGAGCTAAAAGCACGTTTGATCTTAGTCTGTAGCAAGTTCACATTTTATAGTAGGATGGAAACTTCTATTTCTCAGTACACCTGTGCTTTGATCTCCTTGTCTGTTATTGCAATGTGATTATGAGGATTACTGGGTTATTCTCAGCCAAAGCTGTTTTTTGTGATTTAATTTTCTGGGAGAGGAAGGGGATCATTAAAGGATATCATTAAAAGGAGAGCCACGAGGCTTGTAATTGACCTTCCTTGAAAGTAGCCCCATCTGGAAGCTTTTATCGGTAAACATTTATCAGTGTATTTGGCTTTTAAGCAGATTCTTCTCGTCTTGTCTTTAAAGCAAACAGGCAAAGGCTAAAAAGGAACCACATGAGTGCTCACGGGTGGCTTTTGTGCGTGCTCAATGGGAAGACAAATTATATTTAAGGAAAAAAGTTCTCTTCTAAGATAATTATATGATTGTTTTTTCAGTTTTGCTTCAGTGATTCTCTTTTTCAGATTGTAATTTGCAGGTTATGGTGTTCTTCGGTGATTATGCTTTGTTGGATTTGCTTGCATGTATTTTTCGAGTGGAACTGGTAGGAGAGATGGGATGTTGGTGAAATCCAGTGAGCAGGGGCCTCAAAAATCTCTAACAGCTCTGTGGGTATGTTGAGTGCAGCACTACTCTGAAACTTCATATTGTACTTTTCTAAAGTTCAGGAACTATTTTTAGGAAGACAAACGTTGTTGTGGTTTAAATAAAAGTACTGACGTGACGCATTACTAGTCAAAATACATAACTCAAGTGGTCTTGTAAAGTTGTGTTTTTTGGCTGTCAGAAGAGCTGCTTCATTTTTCACATATCTGGATGTTTTCCTGTTTGGTTGGTGTTGCTCCTTGACTTACAAGTGTCAGTTATCACAGTGCTTGCCATGTGCCCGTTCCATAGTTATTTTCTGAAAGAGAAAGTTCCTTTTTTTAAAATCTGTTTTTGAGCTTCACCTGACAGTTATGCAACTATTTCTCCAAATCGACAGGCAACTTTGTTTCTTCCATTCCCTTGAGGATATTCCCCAGTCAACTTAAAGGGCAAAACGTGACCTTGTGGAGTATAATAGGGAAGAGTATCACACACCCTTGAGCAGTTGTTACACACTCATTTTCGCACTCAGCAGAATGTCCTCCTGGAGGCATTTCTCCTACAGGTAGCAGGTGGATGCCTTCATACCACCACTAACAGGGTTCCCTTGGGTTTTCAGTAGACTGGATACCATTTGCATTAGACGTCTTTGGGAGGATTCTCTCTCTCCATTTTGGGCTTTATTCTCAGTTTCCATACACATAGGCACGGCCCCGATGTCAGAATCCTAGAACTCTATCTTTCCAGATTTTGTGTTCAACAGAAAAAAAAAAAGATCATCTCTCTCCAGTATCTCCCATATAATTAAAGGTGGTAGATCTTAGCCTGAACCAATCACAGCGGTCCCACTTAACAGTAAGGAGTTTCCTCAAAGGAAATCAGGATATTGTTTTCAAAAGAAAGGAGAACCGAACGCTGGTCATAACAACTAGCTGTTCACTAGAAATGCAGTCCTTTTTATGCCCAGATTTTTAGGTCCCCAAAGACCACCAGGGAGCCGAGTCCGATGCAAGAGCAAAGAGCCTTTATTCAAGCTAGCTTGGGCTCCCTGCTCTCCACCCCCACTGGCGCAGCAGCGTGAAGGAGAACAAAGAGCCCTGGTTTCAGAAGGCACAGCAGTTTTGTAGGGGTTTTCGGCCGATAAGATTGTAACATACATGTAGAAAGTTGTAAGGTGATATTAGGCCATACACAGAGGGCCAATTGAGTGTCTTTTTACCTTATATGGTGCGCGGGGTCAGCGGGTTCCGCATTCCTATTGCCTGACTTAACTAACTCAACGGCGGGGGTCGGCGGGTGCAGCACAAAATGGAGTTAGTCTGGCTCTGCTCTTTCAGTCCTATTTCTCGATGAGATGGCAACTTCTCATGTATATCAGCTCATGACAGATCAATCAGAGTTAACGAGTGCATTCTGAAATCTTATTGCCCATTTGAACTCAATGCCTGTTCTATCTATTCACAGCTCAAGAGGACTGCCCAGGAAAGCAGGGCTAAACACAAATCACATTTCACTAACTGTCACTAGGCCTGCCTTTATTCACAGCTTAGTTCCTGTTCCTGACTTCCTTCAATCCTTCTCGTTCATCAGTTTCCTCCTCAGGCGCCCCTGCCACTAAGTCCCATCTCCATCTGGAGGAAAACAGTATATATTTTTTCCCCTTGGTTTCCTCCACAGTAACCTCCACACTGCTTGGTGCATGGTACACAGTTAAGTAATATTTGTGACATAATTAAAGGGCATTTGAGGGAAATACGAAGCCATCTACCCTTAGCAGGAATGAGTTGAGAACCCCAGCAATAGCATGTTCAACTGCTTAGTTTGAATTCTCATTTGGTTTCAGCTTCTGGAAACTCTTCTTATTTTAAGGAGGAGTCTTATTTATCATTATTTCAGACTTAATAATTTAGTATCAGTCTCAGCCAATTATAAAATTGTCTTGGGGAATGAGAAGGAGAAAAACTCAGAATGTTATAACAGTTCAGCGTATTGTTTAAGTAGTGAAGAAAATGCTGTCTTCATTGTTTTGTTTTGTTTTGTTTTGTTTTTTGTTTTTGTTTTATTTTAATTGGTAGTCAGCGTGAGGCCTGGACAACTCAAGCGCAGACTAGAAGTGGTATCAGGAAAAAGCAGTCACCCAAGTCTACTACTGATCAGGTAGCCAGAAATAATGAGCGGGTGCAACAGAAATGTTCAAAGAAAGGTTTCTTGGCACACAGAGCTATTTAATTATCTTATTTCTGGAGAACTATAGCTCCACTGTTTCCTACGTTTATCCTTTAGCCATTTAATATAGTAATATCGCCAGTGTAAGTAGAAGAGGGAATCAGTTACTGTGATAAGCTGGATCCTTTGTAAAAGAATACTAGAATACCAAGAAGGATTTTTGGGTTTTGTCTTAGTTTATTTTGTTGTTGCTCCATTCCTTTGAGGTAAGAAATTAGCATCTAAAAACGCTGACTCACGGGATTGTTAATAAAATTGTTCCATGGTAATTTAATAAGTATAAAAACAAAAAGTATTTTTCTGCTTTGTCATACAGGACGGTTGAATGTTGGATTATTAATTAAAGGCAAAATGTCATTCTTAGTTATTTTTTTTAGTAACTCGCCAAATTTGGTGGCAATATAATTTGGTGGCAATAAATTTGGTGGCAAAGTCGGAGCAAAGCTGACTTCCAAATTCGTATTTAACTTTCATTTCTTGCTGCATATTGTCTGCTGACCCATCTATTTACAAGTGTCAGCTGTATGAAAATGAAGTACACTTTTTCTGAAGCGCAAAGCCTGGCACATTTTGTAAATTTGCTCGACCTCTTGGTACCCTGACTCAGTCGTGTTAGTAAAAAAAAGGCAAGGGGTTCAGAGTCTCCAGGTAGTGCTGACGGTGCTCCTTTTTCTTTCTTGTGTCTCTAACATTGAGTTTCAAAGTTGAGGATAAAACCTAACTTGTGAGGTCTCCGTTTCAGGAACCAACCCTTTGTGCTACTTAGATTCCACCTGCCCTGCATTTAAACCCTCAGTCATCTCAGGCATAGATTAGCTGCAGTTGAATTCTAGATTACAAATGTATTTTCTCATATTTTGCAGGGACCATTCCATCGTTTTCTAACATGGATGACATCCTGATATCTGTTCAAAACCTATTTTTCTTGGCAAAAGTTTTTATGAGCTTCTCTTCATCACCAGTGATTCTATATTTTGTGGTCAATTGTCCTCGTCTGGGTCTTAATCCATTGTCCTGGACACACACTAGATCTTTTCACTCTAGACACGCGAGCCCTTTAATTCTGGAACTTTTGATTTTATTAGTTTACTGATAATTTTACTTTCTCTATTTTCTCTGTTCTCTCTTCCTGGGGCTCCTGATCATTGAATGGCAGATCTCCTAGATCAGATCCCTTAATTTCCTCATTTTTTTCTTCCCATTTTTTTTACCTCTTTGGTGTTTTGTTCTGGCTTCTGGAAGATTTCTTCAAATTTATCTTCAGCCTTTTTGTTAAAATTTTATTTTGGCTTTTTTCTTTTTTTTTTTTTTTTAGCTTTCAATACTCTCTTGTTCTTTGACGATTCCTTTTTTTTTTTTTTTAAAGATTTTATTTATTTATTTGACAGAGAAAGAGAGAGATCACAAGTAGGCAGAGAGGCAGGCACAGAGAGAGGCGGAAGCAGGCTTCCCGCAGAGCAGAGAGCCCAATGCGGGGCTCGATCCCAGGACCCGGAGATCATGACCTGAGCTGAAGGCAGAGGCTTAACCCACTGAGTCACCCAGGTGCCCCTTGATGAGTCCTTTTTAAAAGCATCTATTCTTACATCCGGAGCGCATTATCTTCCCCATAGCACAAATGATAGCTCTTCAGAGGTTTTTCACTATCTCTTTGTTTCCTGTGGATTTCTTTATTCAGTTGATGTGGTTTGCTTATTTTAGTCTCCTTTCTTCATTCTGGAGAATTTCTTCATGGTTTTCTATTCTTATTTAAAAGTGACACACACAGCGGCACCTGGGTGGCTCAGTAGGTTAAGCCTCTGCCTCCTGACTTCAGCTGGGGTCATGATCTCGGGGTCCTGGGATTGAGCCCCGCATCAGGGCTCTGCGCTCAGTGGGGAGTCTGCTTCTCCCTCTCTTTCTGTCCCTCTCCCCACTTGTGCTATTTCTCTCTCTCTCAAATAAATAAATAAAATATTTATAAAAATAAATAAATAAAAGTGACACACAAACATACACATGCACGCATAAAGATAATAAAACAACAACAGTTGTGACAACACCAACACCATCAAAGTTGGGCAAACATGGATGGGGCTCATCAGAGATAGGGGTTCACTGTAATGTGATTGGTCGTTCAGCTGGCTTATTCTTTGGGAAGTTCTCCAATGTCATTATGAAGGGATTCTCTAAATCCTGTCTGGAGAACATCTGCCTAGGGGCATTTACCTGATCTCCAGTGTTTGGGGAGCGTGGCATATAAGGAGGTTGGGCACCTTACTGGGAACGCCTCGGTTTAGTGTCTGTTTTTCAGTTTTGATCCTCACCTTGTCTGCCCCAGTGCCTGATGTTCTCAGTTTGAAGTTACTCTGGCTTATTTTCCCCAGAAAGGAAAGATTCAGTGTCCAGGAGGAGAGAGAAGTAGCTGGGATCTGAAGTCTACATATAATTTTAATATACTTTCAGCCTCTTACTAAACTCCTGCCATCCTTAGTGTGTGCTGCCTCTAGGCACTAATTCTTTCTGGGTTTAGCAGAGCACATTAGTTCACTTTCTCTTCAAATTTCTCTGTTTTCCTGCATTGTGCTAAGGCAGTTTCTACTCCTCTATCCACTCTCTGATTTGGAAAATCAGTTGAAATCTCTACTTTGCTGATCTCTCCTCCCCCATACCTATGCTTTTATGGATTTGTGTGTTTTTATTTCTTTACTTTCATTTTACTGAAGTGTCAAAAAGAGAAAGAGAAGCAAAGCATATGTAATTTCACCACCTTTTGCTAGAAATCCAGGGGAACCGTAACTGAGGAGGAAGATGGCCTGGACCAGCACTTCATAGTAGAAAAAAAAAGTGGGATAAAACAATTTGGATGCAAGATCAGGAAGATTCTAGAAGATGCTGCTGCTGCTGATAGCTAACATTTATTGAGTTGCTCACTGTGTGCTTGGAACTTGCAAAGTGCTTTACCTGGGATATTTATTTTCATCCTTGTAAAAATAGGGAGTACCTACCAGGAAGTTGGTTCTGGGGACTAGAGAGGCAATATGACTTGTCAAGTTAGTAAATGGTAGAGGTGGGATTTAAATCCAGATCTGACTTCAGATTATCCTCTGAACCACCAAACTATCTTGCCTTCTATAAATTGTTTCAGTAGGGGTTTTAAATGAAAGAGTATATAACAAAAAAATCATTTTCCATGTATGATTTGGAAGGCTTCTTTTCTTACCAAGGTTGTTAATTGGTCAATTTAATAATGTCTAAGAAATATAAAATGCTTTTGGGTTTGAAAGTAGTAAGAGGTCTTTCTTCAGATGAAGAGATGCTATCTGTAGGACTTTATGAGATGTAAATACTCATTGTTATATAAACCTATAGACAATTCATTTGAATCTTACCAGTTTGTAAAATAAATATATTCTTTATAACTTTGTTTTAAATTATATGCAGAGAGATGGAAGTTGGGTCTATACAATACCCAACATCTGGAAGAAAATAATTCCCAGCCAAAGCCTGTTAAAAAGAGATTCATAAGCAAAGTATGGTTTTGAATTATGAAAACAGATTCATGTCCAACATCTTGAAGAACTCTCACATGTATATTTATGTTTCAAACATGGCTTAGAGATCATTAAGATTAAAATTCAATTAAGTGTGCTCTCTTGTCTTTGCCATCAATTTCAATTAAACCAGACTCACTTGGCAGTTTTGAAGAGACAAGTCTTCACTTCTTTCCCCTGCTAACAGTTTGCAGTTTGGACTTTGTGTTCTTCCCCAATAAGTGTATGTTATTTAAGGAGACTTTTCATGTTAAGTCTCTGAATTATGCACCAGGTGATCTTCATCAGCATTTATATAGTTGATTTAGGGGTAAAAGTTTCCAAATAGTTAATCTTTTTTTGATCTCTTTAGGCTTTGTGGAATTTTCATAAACTTCCAGGAAGCCACAGGTATTCAGGCTTTTGTTTTTTGTTTTTCGTTTTTTGTTTTTTTTTAATAGACTTTATTTTTTAGAGCAGTTTTAGTTTGACAGGAGAAATGAGCATTTTCTTCTATAGTCCCAACCCGGACACATGCACAGCCTCCCCAACTATCAACATTCCCTACCAGGGGGTTACATTTTTTACAATTGATGAACCTATGTTGACATATCATTATCATCCCAAATCTGTAGTTTATTTTTTTTATTTTTTTTTTAAAGATTTTATTTACTTATTTGACAGAGAGAGAGATCACAAGCAGGCAGAGAGCCAGGCAGAGAGAAGGGGGAAGCAGACTCCCTGCTGAGCGGAGAGCCCGATGCGGGGCTCGATCCCAGGACCCTGAGATCATGACCTGAGCCGAAGGCAGAGTCTTTAACCCACTGAGCCACTCAGGCGCCCCAGACAAATCTGTAGTTTATACTGGGTCTCCCTCCTAAGAGTGAGACAGTATTTTTTTCATTGCTCTAGAAATCCTCTGTGTTCCATGTATTTATTATCCCTTACTCCCTTGGCAACCAGTGATCTCTTCACCATCTCCAAAGTTTTGCCTCCTCCAGAATGTCATAGAGTTAGAATCATATAGTATGTAGCCCTTTCAGATTGGCTTCTTTCATTTAGTAATGTGCATTTTATGTTCCTCTATGTCTTTTCATGCTTGAAAGCTCATTTCTTTTTAGCGATGAATAATATTCCATTGTCTGGATATACCACAGTTTATTTACCCATTCACCTACTGAAGGACAGCTTAGTGCTTCCAAGTTTTGGCAATTATGAATAAGGCTGCTATAAATATGCCCTTGCAAGTTTTTTTGTGGATGTAAATTTTCACCTCTTTTGGGTAAATTCCAAGTAGCCCAATCGCCAGATCGTTTGGTAAGAATATGTTTAGTTTGGTAGGAAATTGCTACGCTGTCCTCCAAAGTGACTGAACCATTTGCACCAGCAATGAATGAGAGTTCCTGTCAGTGTTACAGATTTTGGCCATTCCATGAGGTGTGTAGTGGGATCTCATTGGTTTAATTGGCATTTTTCTGATGACGTATGTGACGAATCTTCATGTGCTTATTTGCAGTCTATATATCTTCTTTGGCAAGGTGTCTCTCAAGGAATTGTCTCATTGTTTTAATCTAGTTGCTTATTTTCTTATTTTGAGTTTTAAGATTTTTTTTGTATATTTTGAATAATAGTCCATTGCAAATATTTTCTCCCAGTCTGTGGATTGTCTTCTCATTTTTGTGGTATTGTCTTTGACAGAACAGAAATTTTCTGTTTTAATGAAGTCCAGCTTATCAATTATTTCTCTCATGGGTTATATGTATCTGGTGTTGTATCTAAAAAGTCATGACCAAACTTAAAGTCATCTAGATTCACCTATGTTATAATCTAAGAGTTTTGTAGTTTTGTGTTTTACATTTAGGTCTGTGATCCATTTCGAGTTAACTTCTGTGAAGAGTGTAGTGTCTGTGTCTAGAACTCCCCCCTCCTTTTTTTTTTTTTTTTTTGCATGTGGATGTCCAGTTGTTCTAACACCATTTGTCAAAATATCTTTTTTCCATTTTATTGCTTTTGCTTCTTTGGGAAAGATCAGTTGACTACATTTATATGGGTCTATTTTGGGGCCCTCTATTCTGTTCCATTTATTGGTTCCATTTATAGATCTCCAATACCACACTGCTTTGATTACTATAGCTTAATGATGTCTTCGTAAATTTTTTAATTGTGAAATATGACAAACATTTAGAAAAGTACATAAGACATAGGTGCTAAGTTTAACATAGTTCTAACATGAATACCTATTTTATTCGTCCTTCAGAAGTACCCTATTTTTTCCATTTCTTCCTCGCCAAAAGGATAACCACTATCCTAGACTTTCTTTCTTTCTTTCTTTTTTTTTTATCCTAGACTTTCTTTCTCTTCCTGCTTTTCTTCGTGATATGGTTTACCATCTATGTATGCATCTCAAAACAATGGAGTTCAGCTTAGCTTCTTTTTGTATTTTATGTAAATGGATCAATCTCATGGATACTTTTATGATTTCCTTCTTTTACACAATATCATACTTGTACAATACATCAATGTTGCATGTAGCTGAGGATTATACATTTTCATGACTATGTAGTATTCTGTTGTATAAAGGAACAACAACGTATTTGTCCAATCTTCTCTTGATATGAAGTTGAGAAGTTTCTAGATTGGGAGTATTTTTTTTTTTTTTAAGATTTTATTTGTTTATTTGTCAGAGAGAGAGAGCACAAGCAGGAAGAGAGGCAGGCAGAGGCAGAGGGAGAAGCAGGCTCCCCGCCGAGCAAGGAGCCCGATGCGGGACTCGATCCCAGGACCCTGGGATCATGACCTGAGCCAAAGGCAGCTGCTTAACCAATGAGCCACCCAGGCATCCCTAGATTGGGAGTATTATGAGTAAGGATATTATGAACATTTTTTGGTGCAAATAGCATGCATTTGTATAGGGGAATATACCAAAGAATGGAATCCTGGGTCATGCATATCTTTGACTTTACTAGATAAAAGGAAAGTGTTTGACGAAGTGTATGAAAAGTATCTGAGGATTCCTGTCACTCCACATCCTAATCAGAAACACATGATATTGTCAGACTTTCTAGTCTTTGTCCAAATATGGAGATTCTATAATAAAACCATTGCATTTCCCTGAGTAGTAATGAGGGTGAGCACTCTTTCATAAGTTTAGTAGATATTTGAATTTTCTTTTTTGTTGTGATTATACTTCATAAAAAGTATTTCTCAAAGGAATTTTTGAGCACCTTTTAAGGAACCAAAGGCCATATAAGTTAATATATTTGCTACAACATGCCAATGAAAAAGGGTGATAATACCCTGGAGTCCTCAGTGAAGGACCTTTCTGAGAATCTGTAGAGTACAGATACTAGTTTGGATTCAGTGTTGTTGTTTTCTATCCTCTAACTTTTTGCATCCCTGCCCAGTGTTTTTATAATTTGGGACTGCCTTTGAGATACCTTTTTTTTTTTTTTTTTTTTACTCTCATGTATGAAAGAGTTAATGACTGCGCTTCTCATGCCGGTATGTCTGTGTATGTTCTACCTTGTAAAGAGTTGAAGAACTTTACAAACACTGTCTTACCAATCTTCAGAACTTCCGTTGGAGATGGAGAGGAGGCAAGCGCATCAATACGCTCCTTATTACTGGGGGAGACACATCTCCCTGGAGGAAGATGGCCACTTCTCTATTGACCTGGAACCAAATGGGCACAAAACTGAGGCTTTCTAACTGCTTGGCTAATGCCAGGTGCACTAGACATGGTGTCAGCTGTTCTATGCATAAAACATGAGGAGCGTTCATCCCCTGATTGCTCATACTGACAAGCTAGAGCATACATTTTTTTGAAAGATATGATTAAACTGTATGTGCTTTTCACAGATGGTTCTGATAATTTTTAACAATTTGTATTTTTTTTTTTATAACTTCACTCCTTCCTGAGACCCCTTTAACTACACTTATCTTAGAAGTAATTGTTAATGCTCTGAAACTAATCAAGAAAATAGTTTCTACTACTCTCTAAAAAGCCAGGCTTCATTCCTTGTTGCTTTCCACGCTCTTCCCCTCTAATCCCTCCGTTAGGTTTAGCAATAAAATGTGCAGCTTAACATGATTAGTAGGAGTCTGAACATTCAGTACTGGTGTCTCCCCTTGTCTCTGCCTTCACAAAGACTTTCTGGAAGACTCTCTCCCAGGCTCTTAAACAAAAATTTAATATAAAAAAAATTCTTGCATTTATAACACTTTTCAGTTTAGAAAAGACTATATAAAGTTACTCCTCTTCACAAGCTGTAAGGGAGGGTATAGCTCAGTGGTAGAGCATTTGACTGCACAAGCCATAAGGGATACAAAGACAATGAAACTCAGAAGATAAAATGAAATGATGTGTCCTTAAGTTCACTCTGCTATTGTATTGTGGGTTCAAGATTTGAAGCCTGGTTTTGTAATAACCAGTCCAGTGCTCCTTTTATAGGCAGTATAAATCACTTGTAAAAAAGTGAAGCCTGCCTGTGTTTGAATTCCATCTCCAGGCTAAGTAGCCAAGTTACCTTGGGCAAGTTACTGAGGCTGTCTATGATTCAGTCCCTAGCAATGAAATAAGAGTTGTTGTAAAACTTCAATGTATTAATACATGTAAAAGTGCTTAAAACTGAGTTTATCCAATATAAATGCTCAATAAATGTTAGCTCTGTTATGTTCCCTTGTTATCTAGTATTAAAGAGAAATAACATGTTTACCCAGGAAAAAATAAAAGATAGAGCCACCAGAACTAAAAGTTATTTGTTGTCCCTATCAGCCTAGGTCAATTGCTTTGTTTTCTTAATCTGTGAATATAGAAATATATATTGTAAAACTAATATATAACATTGACTAAAATTCAAAAGAAATTAGTCTATTTATCTTGATGAAATCAGTATTACCCTCAGAGACTGGCTAAAGATCTGGAATCACGTACAACATTCTCTTTCTTTCCTGAACTCATAATCCTGTCTGCCAGCCCACTTAGCACATTTATGCCAGAAAAACCTATAAATTGCCTCAATTGCTTTGAAGTGCAGCCCTTGGAGTTTCCACAGAATAGGGTCTTCTGGTAGAACTGTGCATTAATAGGCATCCCCTAAAGGCAAAATAAGGCTATTCAACAAACACATATTAAACTTCTACAGTAGTGTAAGAACTATGAGGAGCAGAGAAGATATTATGATGAGTCCCTACTATTCTTTTGAAGAAAAGACTAATACGACTAAATGATTAGAGGAAAAAAAAAAACAAAGAAGATGATACAGTACAATAATAAAGTGCTCTGTAGGGGCAAGGGCTATGTCTTATTCATCTTTATATTCTCCGAAACTAGCAGATAATGGACTTGTGAATGAATGAATGAATGAATGAATGAATGAATGAATTGCGATTAAAAAAAGAAAGATAAGTATAGATGAAAGGTCACTGATCTATTTAACAAAGATGTATTGAGTGCCTCATAACTGTGGTAGGCTTGGAGACTGGAAAGTGGATTAAGACAGTCCCACATTTCAAGGACCCAATAGCCAAGAGCATTAAACAGAAGGATAAATGGTTGATTACGTCATGGCATGCCATAGGAATGCCATGGAATATACCATTCCAAGACTGAAAAAGAGAGGAGAAGAAAATCAGAAATTTTCTCCCAGAGATGAAAATCACTGAGTTAGGGCTTTGAGGATGAGAAATGGGCTAGACTAGGAAAGATGTATTGTGGCTAGGTGTCAATAGTCCAAGCAAATACTGCAGTGTGAAAAGCGAGCCCCAAATGGGTTGCAGTATGCGGCACAATGGGTGATGGAGAAGGGTGAGAGAGATGATTAAAGAAAAGCAACCTATCATGAACTACTAAGTCTTGAAAGTCATGCCAAGGAGCTTGGATATTTTTTCTTTAAGCATCGGGGTGACTTTATTAAAGGGGAGAAAAATCAGCCTAAAATTTTATCATGAAAACATTTTGACACAATTTAGAGTTGTATGTGTAAAGGAGTCTTTGTAATATTTTTTTTTAATATTGTGTTTTCATTTTTAATGTATTTTTTATTTTAATTCCATTATCATTAACGTACAATATGATACAGGACGATTACAATATGATATAGGACGATATAGTGACTCAACAGTTCTGTACATTGCTCGGTGCTTATCATGATGAGAGAACTCTTAATCCCCATCACCTGTTTCACCCATCCCCCCAACCACCTGCCCTCTGTCACCATCAGTTGATACTCTGTAGTTAAGAGGCTGTTTCTTGGTTTGTCCCTTCTTTGTTTTGTTTCTTAAATTCCATGTATGAGTAAATCATATGGAATTTGTCTTTCTCTGACTGACCTATTTCATTTAGTATTATACTCTCTAGATCTATCCATGTTGTTACAAATGGCAAGATTTCCTTATTTATGGCTGGATAATATTTCATTGCATATATATGCTACATCTTATTTATCCATTCACCTATTCATGGACAATTTCACAATTTGGCTATTGTCAATAATGCTGTGATAAACATAAGAGTGCATATATCTTTTCAAATTAGTGTTTTCATAATCTCTGGGTAAATACCTAGTAGTAGAATTACTAGGTCATAGGGTAGTTCTCTTTTTAACTTTCGGAGGAACCTCCATTCTGTCTTCCACAGTGGCTGCAGCAGTTTGCATTCCCACCAACAGTGTAAGAGGGTCCCTTTGTCTCCACACCTTTGCCAACACTTGTTGTTTCTTGCGTTGTTGATTTTAACTATTCTGACAAGTGTGAGGTGATATTTCATTGTGGTTTTGATTTGCATTTCCCAATGAACATCTTTTCATGTGTATTTTGGCCATCTCTGTGTCTTCTTTGGAGAGAGGTTTGTTTATGTCTTCTGCCCACTTTTAATTGCATTATTTGCTTTTTTGTGTGTTAAGATGTGTAATTTCTTTATATATTTTGGATGCTAACCCTTTATCAGATATGTCATTTGCAAATATCTTCCACATTCTGTAGGTTTCTTTTGGTTTTGTTGATTCTTTCATTCACTGTGCAGAAGCTTTTTATTTTGATGTAGCCCCTATAATTTATTTGTGCTTTTCTTTCCCTTACCTCAGGAGACATATTTAGAAAAATGTTGCTATGACCTATGTCAGAGAAATTACTGCCTGTATTCTCTTCTCAGATTTTTATGGTTTCAGGTCTCACATTTATGTCTTTAATTCATTTTGAGTTTATTTTTGTGTATGGTGTAATAAAGTGGTCCAGTTTTATTCTTTTGCATGTAGCTATCCAGTTTTCCCAACACCATTTGTTGAAGAGATTGCCTTTTTCCCATTGCTTATTCTTGCCTCCTTGGTCAAAGATTAATTGACCATAAAATTGTGGGTTTATTTCTGGACTCTGTTCTGTTCTAATGATCTATGTACATGTCTCCATTTGTGCCATTACCATAGTGTTTTGATTACTACAGCTTTGTAGTGTATCTTGAAATCTGGGATTTCAAAAATTTCAAAAATATCCGTATTTTTGTTCTTCTTTTTAAGGTTGCTCTGTCTATTTAGTCTTTTGTGGTTTCATACAAATTTTAGGATTATTTGTTCTAGTTCTGTGAAAAATCCTGTTGGCATTTTGATTGAGGTTGCATTAAAGCTCTAGATTGCTTCAGGTAGTATGGACATTTTAACAATATTTGTTCTTCCAATATATGATCATGGAATGGCTTTCTATTTGTGTTGTCTTCAATATCTTTCATTAATGTTTTATAATTTTCAGAGCAGAAGTTTCATTTTTAATAAACTTTTTTAAAAAATCAAATGCCACCATTTTCTGGGTCATGTGCCTGAATTTTTCCTTTGTACTTACTATGCATGAATTACTGCATTAACCATACTTAGTCACTTATCAAAAGTATGTAACTTTTTGCTGCAAAGTTTGTCATATGGAAACTGTATGCCTTAGAGTTGTGGAAGTGTCTTTGGAAATCTGTGACCTCTCAAATTTGAGAAATGCTGATGCAGAGATTAAATTGGAATGAGTAGGGGAAAAACAGACACCAGGAAACCAACTCAGAGCCTACTACAATAATTATATGAGAAATAAAGGGGGCTTGAACTAAGGGAATTCAGAGGAGAGGGAAAAAACTTAGTAGTTATTTAGGACAGAATGTAGTGACGTCCAGGAGATACGAGAGGGAAGAGTCAAGGATCGTGCTCAGATTTCTGGCTTCAGTAGCTGAGTGAATGTTGGTGACATCTCAGTAAGACAGTAAAAATAGCAAACAAATAAATACTAGTGTTGCAAATATGGAGTCTGAGATTTCTGAACATTCAGGTGGAGATCTGTGGAATGCAGAAGAACAATCTAAGCTGGCGTTTTCAGAGTATAACTAGGTAGACACTGTTGTTTTGGGGAGAAATATACTCCCAGAGGCATTGAGTAGGGTGAGAAAAAAAATGTGTAGAGATAGAAGAATCCACAAAGAGATTGAGAAAGAGTGACTGAGTCATAGGCAGAGAACCAGGAGAGTGTTCTCAAATCCAAGAGAGGAGGGAATTCCAAGAAGGGCTGGAATTGTTGAAAAAACTTTGTGGAGTAGTTTTTAACGAACTGGGTGTGGCAATACAAGGGTAACTGGTAGGGCAGGAAAGAAGAGGTATGGGTTCTGGGTTGGGAACTATTATAAGCAAAGTCTCACAGAGGGCTATGTAAAATTCAGACCAGAGAGTTGGCTGGAATAGACAGTACAGCGTTGGGCTGAGAGCCGGGCTCTGAAATCAGACTCCTTAGATTGAAATCCCAGCTCCACACTCTTAGTTACATGATCCTCAGCAAGTTCTGTCACCTTCCAAGTCTCAGTTTTCTCATGTGTAAAATGGGGACAATAATGTTAATCTACCACTAAATTGTTTATTTTTTTACTCTGCTGTGTAGACTTCTTGGAAATGTCAGGATGATTTTACATACATAACAGGGTGTTTGGCTATTTCTGAATATTTTGTCATTTGTCATCCCAAACTTCATTTAGAATTTTACAATTTTACATTTATGAATATTTTCCTTTAATAAACAGGAGTTTTTAACTATTTATATAGCCTATGTGTAAGTATTTTTAAAATATAAATATGTTTTATAAGTCCTCAGCAAGACTTTTCCCACCCCAATAGTTAGTCCTTTGTGGATTTGCATTACATGTTTAAATCTTTAGTAATTATGGAATAAATTTTATGGTAAGTCAGGACACTAATATTCTTTACTTAGGATTCCTAAATTTAAAGAACATTATTAAATAATCCAGTTTTGGTTTTGGCTTGAGATCTTCTATATTTTACTAAATTTAATAACGGTCAGCTCTGTTTTTTTAACCTTTATAGCCTATTCCTATACCAGAAATGCCATGCTATAATTATTATGGATAAAAAATATAGTTCAGTATGTGAGAGAACGTGCACCCTCTTAACTAATCTTATTTTTCAGAATTTTCTGTTACCCTCATTTGATTTTGCTAATTTATAAATATTATTTTTAAATTATAAAAATTAATTTTATAATCTTTCTGAAGTCCTCCCAAGAAATCCCATCAGGTTTGTGATTGAAATTGCATTAGATTGCTAATTAATCCATTTACAAGTACTACACAACTACTTATGAAACCCCTGCAAACTGTCTAAGAAACTCCTAGTTCTTAAATTATAAATATTCACAGTGAAGAAAGGGTCACCATGGGGCGCCTGGATCGCTCAGTGGATTAAAGCCTCTGCCTTCGGCTCAGGTCATGATTTCAGGGTCCTGGGATCGAGCCCCGCATAGGCCTCTCTGCTCACCAAGGAGCCTGCTTCCCCCTGCCTCTCTGCCTACTCGTGATCTCTCTCTCTCTCTGTCAAGTAAATAAATAAAATCTTTAAAAAAAAAAAAAGAAAAAAAAAAGGGTCACCAGACATTTGAAGAAAACTAATGAAAAGAGACTGATTAATGAACTAAACAAATGCATTTTTCTGAAGAAAATTCGACTTCTGTTTCCAGAAAAAACAGAGACAAGGAAAAGTATAGGAAAAAAGCTGAAAATACTAAATTTTCAGAGAGGTTAAGGGGAGAAAACGTTTGTTAAGTATGATCAAGTTTTTGTGAAATTAGGAGCAGGATGCTGAAAAAAAAATAGGAAGATTGGATGAACTACTGAACATGCTTGAATATTGAATTAATCAAGCAAATCTTCCAGAATGTGGAGCAAAAAGACAAGAATATAAAATATAATGGAAAAAAGAAATAATCAAGAGTATGAGGGATAGCAGAGTGACAAGGGGCAAGGGGAAAATTTTGGGGGGGAAAAATCTTGACCTGAAGAGTGATTAAAGTCTTCAGATTGAAAAGCGTTATCCAGGGGCACCTGGGTGGCTCAGTGGGTTAAAACCTTTGCCTTCGGCTCGGGTCGTGATCTCAGGGTCCTGGGATCGAGCCCCACATCGGGCTCTCTGCTCAGCGGGGAGCCTGCTTCTCTCTCTCTCTGCCTGCCTCCCTGCCTACTTGTGATCTCTCTCTGTCAAATAGATATATAAAATCTTAAAAAGAAAAGAAAAGAAAAGATAAGGGCTATCCAATGCCCCACAGAGGAAAAGAAACAGTGCATACCGAGACACATGATGAAATTTCCAAATTCCAAGGATAAGAAATTGATTCTAAAAGCTTCTAGACAACAAAAAAGGATCTTTCAAAGTTATCAGACTTCTCATCAGCAAAGCTGGAAGCTGGAACAGATGAGGCAATATTTCCAAGTTCTGAGGAGGATCCATTAGAACCCAGAGTTGATAGCCAATCTGTGGAGTGTTAGGACAAACTAAAGACATGGTTAAACATACATAAGGGCTCAAGTTTATAAGTTTACCACCTACACATCCTTCCTAATTAAAAAATATTTTTTGAAAATATATTTCAGCAAAATAAAACAAGGATCCTATGCAGATAATAACCCGGGATACAAAGAGCACTGGACCTAGCTCAAGTGTCTTATGAAAATAAATTCCAGGATGACAACAGTATACTAGGCCTAGAAAGCAGGGAGCCTAAATTAGAAAGAGTCATCACAGGGTTCCAAGAAGAATGTCTTCAAGAAGAAAGTAGATACCATAAATCAAATTCCATATTTAAGAAACATTAACATTTTGGGGCCAAACTAAGTACACTGAAGTTATAAATTAATCTGTCCTTAAAATACTGAGTCTTCCCACCCAGGAAATTAGATGTTTTTACATATTTTTTTAGTTTTTTAAAATGTTCTTCAGTGAAGTTTTACACTATTATTTCTATAAGACTTACATTTTTACTGAGTTTATTTCTAGATATTTTATATGTTTTGTGACTTGTAAATGAGATACTTTCTCCATTTTCTGACTATTGCTGTTATATGGAGAGCCTATTGTGCATTATTTTATAGCATTCTACCTTTCATAGAAACCATACGGGTCTTCCTTTCTTACACATTTTAGTTGATTCTCCTGAACTGTAGTTATAGAATTGTCATCCAAAAATATAATTTTGCCCCCTCTTTTCAAACACTTGAACCTTATATTTGGTTTTCTTGTTTGACTGCTTAGGTTAGAATTTACTGGACTCAGTGAGCAGCCTTGTTTTGTTTCTGATTTGCTTTAACGTTAATCGTAGATGTTGAATGAAAGCCGTTTACGAACATGATAAGGGACGTTCGTCTATTCTTATTGTACTAGTAGTCCTATTTTACTATCAACTCTTTGATAACTGTGATGGGCTACTTGATGTACATTGTTGAATGCTAGGAAAAAGATTGTGGATTCAATTTTTTCTTATAGGGGACCATTATAGAATAAATATGATTTTGAGAAAAATATGTAGACAACTGTTTAGTAATTCAACCATCTGGTGATATTTGTGTAATTATGGGGACGAAGGGAGAGGAAATACATTCAAATACATTCAGGAGGATTGAACTTTAAGAAATGAGTCAGAAAACAAATCCACTTTCCTTATCTGATTTCTTCTTGTCCATAAGATGCAGAATATTTGATAGCAAAAGAGTTTAACATCCATATTGATATTGAGTGAATTTTATACATAATTGCTAAAAACAAACCTATTTGTGGTAGAGGGTGAGGCAAAATAGGTGAAGGAGATTACGAGATACAAATTCCAGTTATAAAATAAATGATATCAGGATATAAGGTACCACATAGGAAATAAAGCCAATAATATTAGAAAACTTTGTATGGTGATAGATGGTAACTAAATTTATTATGGGGATCATTTTATAATCTACAAAAAATGGAATAATTGTGATGAGCACCTAAAGCTAAGAGAATATTATTACATCAATTACACTTCAATTAAAAATGTGAAAAAAGACTTATTTTTCTGCTGCTTATTATATACACTTATAAAACTCAAAACTGAGCAGCGGGAAGTTATTACTCCTTAGAGATAGGACAGCATTCAACTTTCTCTTCTGAGGCAGTTAACACCAGTAATTGATACTGTGGTCACTCTTCTCAACAATTTTGTGATTTCTGTAAAATACTGCTTAAATGATATTTGGCTCCCACACCATCCATTTTGATGATTTTTAAGCTTTTTCAAATAAAATAATTTTCCTGTCATGGATGGCTTAGCATCATTAAAAGCATGTCTCCTCCTTGGAGATAGTAAGTAGGATGTTATGCTTTTTCCTCATTGTTCTATGAACAACAAATTTCCAAACAAAATAATCAATAATTTGAGTATGAATGTTTCCTTGAAGTTAATCTATCCCTATTTTATTAAAAGTGTCTAACATATGGGGTGCCCGGGTGGCTCAGTCAGTTAAGCAGCTGCCTTCAGCTCAAATCATCTCAGTGTCTCAGGGTCCTGGGATAGGCCTGCTTCTCCCTCTCTCTCTGCCTGCTACCCCTGCCTTCTCTTGCGCACCCGCACACACACTCTCTCGCTCTCAAATAAATAAAATATTATTTTAAAAAATGTCTAACATAAACTTCTTGGGATGTCGTTGAAAACTTTTGTTATTCTTTCATTCACGGTGGCTGATAGTATCACACCATGATTTTAGTTTTAAGATTTTATCTAATTATATTTGGGGTAAGATATATATATTTATGTACTATCTCCTTCATAGTAATAATACACATCTTGAATTATAATGAGTTCATGATTGTATTATAAGATTAAATAGAATATTGGGAGAGCTTCACATTTCCTATTTGTGCTTCTTACTTCCATGCCTGT
The DNA here is from genome assembly GCA_028534135.1 of Potos flavus. Classification (NCBI taxonomy): domain Eukaryota; kingdom Metazoa; phylum Chordata; class Mammalia; order Carnivora; family Procyonidae; genus Potos; species Potos flavus. Next base: position 34,562,135 of record CM052895.1, on the reverse strand, counting down.
CAAGATCGGTACAGATTCAAGTTTGTTTTTTTGTTTTGTTTTGTTTTTTAAAGATTTATTTATTTATTTATTTGACAGAGAAGAGAGAGATCACAAGTAGGCAGAGAGGCAGGCAGAGAGAGAGGGGGAAGCAGGCCCCCCGCTGAGCAGAGAGCCTGATGCGGGGCTCTATCCCAGGACCCTGGGATGATGACCTGAGCCAAAGGCAGAGCCTTTAACCCACTGAGCCACCCAGGCGCCCCTAAAGATTGTTTTTAATAAACTTCAAAGAAGATCAAACCCAGGGATCATCTGTATCATCACAGGATAGCTGTTTGGGGCCCCTGTTTTGCCCTGCAGGTACTTCCTAAGGGGAAAGCCCCATTTTGCAGCTGAGTACTTGCTTCTACAGGGTTTTGTTTTTTTTTTTTTTTTTTTTTACAACTTTTTAGTAGTGAGTGGCAAGAAATGCTATGAAAATGTTGCTACTTGGAGAGAGACACTCCTTCACCATCTGGTGAGCATTCTGGAGAATGGAGACAAATGCCACACAGTACAGCAGTGAAGTCATTTTGTAGGAAGTTTGGCTGTGGGATTAATTTGAGAACTCTGAGAGTAGCATATTGTGGTGGTCCATTCGGCACGATTCCTTGTGGTGTTTAGTAAATTACAGACTGTTTATATTGGAAGGGGCTACAGAGATCAGTGTAGAGATGAGGAACCTGAGGCCCACAGAGCTCCAGTGACATTTCCATAACATTTATTTGAGTCACCTATCAGAATCCACATTCCACAATGTGCAACTGCTGAGTATTACGGAATTCACAGTGACACATTCTGAAGTCATGCAGGAAATGGACCAGAGTGAAGTGCTAAGAATTAGGTCAGCAGTTTAAGACAGCGCAGGCCCCCAGGCAATCTTCAGCTTCCCTGACCCCACTGGGATTGGGAACAGGGAAAACGTGTGTGTGTGTGTGTGTGTGTGTGTGTGTGTGTGTGTGTGTGCGCACGTGTGTGACTGTAGCATCCTTGTTCTATGTATTACGTTTTCAGCTGGACTTTAAGCTGTACATCTAGAAGCCACAGCCTGTTTGCCCTGTTATTCCTAGTACTATTTCTTAATAAGAATTCATTTTTTTTACATTTCAAACTTTTAAAGAGTTATCAGGCCAATGAAATGAGAACCAATAATGCTTAAAAAATTTAATGCGTGCATACATGTATAGAAATGTATTGGGAAGAATATAAAAATTTTTATAGTAATGAACATGAACTTGTAGAATTACATGTGCTTTTTCTTCATTATTTCTACTACTTTCCCTGTATTTCCCAAGATTCCTACCATGAGATTTTCTTTAAATGTATACAGTTTTATTACGTAAGTAATAGGTAAGGATTTTCATGTCACAGAATACTCTCAGAATATTACAGAATATGAAAAAAATTACATAATATGAGAAAGTCCCTCTTCATGCTCCTTTAGATTTGCTCTCCTGAAAGTATCCACTTAGCAATGGGTACAATTTGGTGTATATTCTTTCAGAATTTTTAACTGAATATTCATATATTAGGATTATGGAAATTATTTTTATTGGAAGTGCATACTACACATGTTATTCTGTGACTGCCTTTTGTATTTAATATATTTTGGGGGCATCTGTCTGACTTGATAGAGTCATCTGTCTGAATTGATAGAGCATGCGATTCTTGATCTTGGGTTTTTAGGTTCTAGTCCCATGCTGGGTATAGAGATTACTTAAAAAATTAGAATCTTTACAAAATAATAATAATAAAAATATTTTAGATAATAGTTCATTTCAGTATATATACATCTATACCAGTGTTTTTATTTTATTTTCTCTTTATACCAGTGTTTTTGCACTGCAACACAGGATATACATCAAATCTCTCATTTAATTTTTTCCTATTGATGGATATTTTTAAAAATTACAAACAGCACTGCAAAAAACATTGTTGTGCATCCTTGTTAATGTGCTCTATTGATTTTTAAATTAGTGGACTAATTATAAAGATAGACAATAAGCTGGGAGATGGACATAAGAGGAGGCTAAAGAAGATGGAATCAGATGTTTCTGGAAGACAGAATATTCACCCTCTGTCTCATCAGACTCCACAAAAGATTCAGATGCTCACCCAAGTAATAGCAATTCCACTGTAGCATGGAGATTTGGGGGAATTCAGGGGCTCCTAAGAAGTTCGAGTAAAAACCCACACTGCTGAGATGGTTTTTGCCTTTGTTGTTCTTGTTCAAGAAAGAGCTACTCCTCTGATATACAGCCAGAAGGTTCCTGTCTTGGGGTGGAGCAGGGATGGGGCAGGTGTCTGGTGGGTGGGGAGGACAGAGCCTTGGCTAGTCCTATTCCTAAGAGTCCTGTCCTGTCCTATCCCTGCAGCAGCCTCCCATAGCAGCTGACTGATGACTTGTGTATGATAGCATTCAGGTGTGTTTGAGAAAAAGTGTTGGGAATTCTTGCCAAGTCTTGAAAATCAGCTGTCAGTCTTATGCATGTACGGTACGGTGTACCTTCTTCAACTGCCTACAAATCTGTTTTACAATTCAAAGCAAACTTGAAAAAAATGGAGGGGGGGTTCTCCCTAGAAAATCAAAGTGATAAAAAAGAATTTTTAAAAATCATGCTTGCATTGAAAGCACCTTAGGGACAACTCTTTAAATTATGTAACACTTCAGTTCTCTAATAACTAAACCAGTGTTAGTAACCATTTTGTTAAATATTTACTCTATGCACAATTATGCTAAGACCTTTATATACAAATGCCTTTTTAACATTCAGAAGAGCCCTATATTTACAACTTTATAAATAAGAAAGCTGTGAGACCAGAGAGGTTAAGTCCCTGGACCAGTTGTCACATAATGGCAGTTAGGATTCAAACCCAATTTTTTAATGTATTTAAAACTCTGCCTCTTAATACCAGACTGGAAATCAACTCTTGTTTAGTAGGCAATCAAATGTTTTCTTCTTGGTGGCAATCCCACAAGAATAAAAAATGTTCAACATAACATATATATATATATGTGTGCGTGTGTAGATATATATGTTTATATATGTATATATGTATATTTATTGTGGATTAGTACTTTGGGTTATACTATTGCTTTGAATTATGATATCTTTAATAAGACATTGAAATGGTACATTATAGATAAGGCCATGTAGCAGTAAGGAAGATAAGATTTTTGCTTTTATTTGTGTCAGACTATCTTGTTTGAGCTCTTGAATAGGAGAGTGACAGGGTGGAGATAAGCAGAGCAGATTAGTTGGTGTGTATTATCCTGAAATCTGAGTTATTTGACATTTTTAAGGCTAAGCATTTACTGAGTTTTATGAATATAAATTGGCATGAAAAAGTAATACCATCTGCTCAATAATAATCCTTTGCTCTTAGCAAAGAGTATTTGTTTCAGCTTGAGAGTAATGATCATATTTATCAACCTTGCTAATTGAATGAACTGTATATAAATTGTTAGGCTCATAAAGGTGTATATTTATGGTCACCAAACACTCCTCAGGTTCTATATTTTCATGGTTGTAGAGTTAGCTTTTTTTTTTTTTTCTGTGTCTCTTATTGTCAGTAAAGACAGTCTAGTTGGTATTTTCTGTGATTGTATAGCAATATTCTCAAGTCTAATTGCTTACATAGAGTACCAATCAGGGACATTTTCTATCAGATTTTTAAAATACTTGTCCTCTGGATTTAAATTCCCTTGTTTTATTAAGGGAATAAGTTTTTCTTTTATTTGTCGAAAGCCTCCACTTATAGCTGGAGTAATGTGTTGTTTTCTTGTTTATAAACATCAGCATAAAGTATACGCTGTATAAAATATAAGTTACTAATGTGAAAATGGCCATTTTAGTTTGCACTGATTGTTAAAGTGGGCTGGAGGAGTCTGTTTCATTAACTTTAAGGGAGCTATGGTGTTCTTTTGTCTCTTTAGCCTTCCTTCTGGTTTATTTTAAGAATTCCTAACAGGTTACTGAAGAACTCCAAAATAAAGCACAATTCTTGAAAAGTGTTTTCTAGAAAGATATGCAATGGCATTCAGGACTGGCAAGCATCAGAAAGTAGAAAAATGAATAAAGAAATTAACTCATATACTGAGAATGTCATTTTAGGTGAAATCAAATAGGAAAAATAGCGTAGGTCTTTAAAAAATATTGGTGGATAAACAATGAATCTTGGAACACTGAAAAAAATAAAATTAAATTAAGATGTTAAAAATATTAGTAGATATTTATAACTGAAAATACAGATAAAATAAATAGGTGGTAGAAAAATTTAGAAAAAAATAACATAGTATGCTAAAAGGTAACACTTAACGTCTACCTAATGTTAATCTTAGAAAATGATGAGAATCTTTTGTATGCGCTACACTTGTAAGTAGTAATAATAGATTTTGAAATAATATTATATTATAGAAAGTCTTTTTCTTCTTACGTACCTGATTCCAAATAAGCACATGTTTGAACACAGTCTGTTATTTTTTTCATTTCTAAGAAATGCAGTATCTTAATAAATACCTTATTTACTTGAGTGGGAAACTAAAATATGACAGAATATGTTTTTTGCATCAAATATGCATACCAATAATTTGAAAGATTGAAAAAACACAAACTTTCTATTCCAACGAAATCACGGTGACTAAAGAATAGTTTTGTGTAATCTTAAATACTGAATGGTAAGCATATTCACTATCCAAAAGAGCAAACTAAAACAAGAAAAGAAATCGAATTTGAAAAGGGAGAGGCTTCAGATGATCTAATCCAAAATTTAATGACTTTTTCAAAAGAATAAATTTAAAATGTAAACTAAGCCAAAATGAGATTAGTCATAAATTACATATGGTTTATTCTTTTTCTTATTCTCCACTTCTCATTCCCCATTAGGTGGCTTCTGTTCATGGAAAATAATTACATGGCACTTTTCCCATCCTACTCCCCATAGTAGATAAACCTAATTAAGAAATTGTGCTTTTTTCTGTAGACCTTAGAATCCTTCTTCACAAAGGACATCAAAAGAGCCACTAGCAATAGATTAGAATTGAATTCCAGTTTGCCTCCCAAATCTTCTGGTCAGTTCTTTTTATACTTGCTTTGAGGAAAATAATCTGCATCTGTAGTGAGAAGCAAGTAGCTATGTGATATAATAAGAAATGCTCTGAAAGAAGTCAGAAATTTATGTCTCAGTATCTCAATAACGGTTCCGTCATTGAGTGTGGAATCTTTGACAACTTGTAAGTTCTCTAGCACTCATTTCCAATCTGTAAAATTAAGGAGGTTAGGTTAGACTTTCTTTTTAAAATCCTGTCCATAGGACGCCTGGGTGGCTCAGTCGTTAAGCATCTGCCTTCCGCTCAGGTCGTGATCCCAGGACCCTGGGCCCAAGCACCACATCAGGCTCCCTGCTCAGCTTGTATTCCCTCTCTCGCTGTCTCTCTCTCTCTGTCAAATAAATAAATAAGTAAATCTTAAAAAAAAAAAAAGAAATAATTCTGTCCAGTTTCAACTTTTTATTGTCCATACCTTCAGTAACCCTTTAGGACTTTTCACCATTCCCTAAATACACAGTTTTTTAATATCTGCAACATTTTGCACATTCTCTTTTTTTCAACCTGGGATGCCCTTTGTCACCTTTGCAACCTAGCAAAACCTGCACTCACCTTTCAAGGTCCACTCACATATCAACTGTTTAGCTCCGAAACTTACCCTGTTCTCCTTAACAGATCAAATGAGTTGTTCTCAGATTTGTGTTTCTGATATAGATCAGCCCTTATTGTTTTATAATTATTTATTGGTCTGTTTTCTCCCAAAAATCCTGTAAAGAAGGGACTCAGACCCTTGGTATTTGTACTCTCGGGGATATGGGGCTTCACACATATCAGCTGTTCAGTGGAAGTTTATTGAATTGATACAGTTAAAGGTCACTATCTGCCTGTTAAACAAGTGTAAAGTCTAGTGATTGAAGATTGTTATTTGTGTGATTTTAAATACATGTATTTTGGTGAATATTCAGAGTAAGTTTTATTACCTCTTTTTCGTCTAAGTAATTCATAAGCTGCATACATTATAAACCACTAGAAATACAGATAACTCAGTGGGCTTTGTTCACCCTCAAGGTGTTTCAGGTCAGTGGTTAATACACTAACAAAGAAAGAGCTCATGCAAATAAGTAAGGTAAACACTAAGGCTTCAATGTTAAATCATCAAAACAAGTTCAGACACTTCACAAAAGATAGATAAATGACAAGTTAGAATATTAAAAAAACATCTGGACCTCTGGCTGAGATAGAGCAATTAGCACATTCATTGAACACCTCTACCTCTGAAACCCATAAAAGGACTTTTAAATATTTTCTTTCCTTTTTTATTGAAGAGTAATTGATATACAATATTATATTAGTTCCAGGTGTACAACATAGTAATTTGATATTTATATACATTACAAAATAGTCGCCACAAGAAGTCTCCATGGCTCTGTCACCACACAGAACTATTACAATATTATTGACTATATTCCCTGTGCTATACATTATATCCTCTTGTCTTATTTATTTTGTAACTGGAAGATTGTACCTCTTAATCCCTTTACCTGCTTTGCCTATCCGCCCTCCTCCTCTCCTTTGGCAGCTACGAGTTTGTTCTCTGTTTCTATGAGTCTGTTTCTGTTTTGCTTTGTTTGTTTTGTTTTTTTAGATTCCACACATAAGTGTAATGATTTGGTATTTACCTTTCTCTCTCTGACTTATTTCACTTAACATAAGGCACTCTAGGTCCATCCATGTTATTGCAAATGGCAAGATTTTATTCTTTTTTATGGCCAAGTGATGTTCTACTATGTGTATCTCTCTCATACACATCTTCTTTATTCATATATATATCAATGAACATTTAGATTGTTTCTATGTCTTGGTTACTGTAAATAACACTGCAAGTTGCCTGGGTGGTTAAGTCTGTTAAGCATCTGCCTTTGACTTAGGTCATGATGCCAGGGTTTTGGGATTGAGTCCAGCATCCCATTCCCTGCTCAGCGGGGAGTCTACTTCCCCTTTCCCTCTTCCCCTCCCTGTGGCTTATGCTCACTCTCTCTCTGAAATAAATAAACAAAATCTAATAAATAAATAAATAACACTGCAACGAACATAGGGTGAATATGTCTTTTCAAATTAGTGTTTTCGTTTTCTTGAGGTAAATAACTAGAAGTAGAATTGCTAGATCATAGGATTGTTCTGTTTTTAATTTTTGGAGGAGCCTTCATTCTGTTTTCCACATTATCAGCATGAATTTACATTTCTACCAACAGTGCCCAAGGGTTCCCTTTTCTCTACATCCTTGCCCACACTCCTTATCTCTTATCTTTTTCATACTAGCCTAGCCATTCTGAGTGGTGTAAAAATGTTAACTCATTGTGGTTTTGATCTGTATTTCCCTGATGATGAGTGATACTAGCATCTTTCCGTATGCCTCTTGGCCATCTGCATGTCTTCTTTGGAAAAATGTCTGTTTGATCCTCCCCATTTTTTAATCAGACTGTTTTTTAAATGTTGAGTTGTAGGAGTTCTTTTATATATCTTATATGTTAACCCCTTTTCGTATATATATCATTTGCAGATATCATCCCTCATTCAGTAGGTTGGCTTTTTCATTTTCTTTTCACTATGTAAAAAACTTTTTAGTTCAATATAGTCTCATATGTTTATTTTTGCTTCTGTTGTCCTTGCATAAGGAGACAGATCCAAAAACAAAACTGAAAAATGTCACTAAGATTGATATCAAAGAACTTACTGATCGTGTTTTCTTCAGAGGTTATAATCGAGGCTGGAAAATATAGATACTCACTTATTTGTTGAATGAGCTTTAAATATTGAGAGTTCCAGTCTTTTTACTCCACTAATTTTCCAGTTATGCATAAACCTTCTGGACAGCAGATTAAGGCATCCTGTAGAGAATTCACCAGCCCCAGAGAAAATACCCAAAGAAATAGCCACCCAGATCATTCTGTGGTAAAGATTATAGTTGACAAATCTTACCATGCAAACAGAGCTTCCAATCCAATTTTTAGTGCTCTAATCTAAATATGAGTAGCCAGATAAGATTTACCAAACATTTGGGGAAAGTATTTAAATGAAGGATGGAAACCAAAATTAATTTTGAAAGACCAGTTTACAAGAAGTACAGATGCTGGAGGAAGAAGAAAACTTAGAAAGTATGCTCAGAGAGATAAGAGGACTTATAGTTGATAGTGTATCAGTATTATTAGCATTGCTTCCATGAAACAAGAACAGGATGCTATAAAAAGGGAATTCTTGACCAGTAAAAATATGATAGCAGAAATAAAAAAAAAGCCTCAATAGAATAGAAAGATAAATTTTAGCATATCTCCAGGAAAATAGATCAAAAGACAAAGAAATAGAAAGTATAGAATAAAAATATGAGAAAATTAGAGGACCAGACCAAGAAATCTAACATCTAAATAATACAAATTCTAGAAGGAAGAGAAAACTGCAGGAGGCAATAATTGAATAAAAATTTCCAGAACTCATTAATAAGAGCATTCAGCATGATATGTATATAAAAGACTTATTCTTAGGCTCATCATCAGGTCATATACAAATGATCAGAAATCAAAAGGTCATCAGACTTCTTAAGATACACATTGAAACCTAGAAAACAGTGGAACACTGCCTTTTCAATTTTGAAGGAAAATGAATCAACCAAGAATTCTATAGTTATCCAAATCATTAACCAGGATCGAGCATAGAATAAAGATAATTTCAAAGATGCGTGTCCTTGCAAAATTTGCCTTGGATACATACTTTTTCATGAAGCTCCTGGAAATGTACTTACCAAAACAAGGGAGTAAACTTTAAAAACATCATCAGGATAACGATGAAGTAACATCCCAAAATCACAGCTGTGCAACAGACATAGGAAATAATCCTCCTTGATTAGAAGAGGCTTTTGGGAGATATTTCTTCAAGAAAACGAACTTGGTAAAATTACTGATGCATTTGAACCACACTTAAGAGGAAAGCTTTGCAGTTGGGGCAAAATTTGGGGTTGAATTAATTACAAATTTACAGACATTTAAGGAAACAAACAAGACAAGAATCTTCAACTACAAAGAAAGCAAAAACTTGTAAAGAAAACAAAATTAATCCGACATAGTTTAAGCTACTTACAGTGTTTCCTTAGTCCCGCTAATACAAACACAATAACTCAATCTAACCAAAATTAAAATCTATATTAGAAGGATTGAAGATAAGTATGAATAGATGAGAAGCTAAATTCTCATCTTCTAATTGAATGTCAATAATCAATGCCTAAAATTGAAGTATTAAGAAGTAGCAATATAGGTATGTTATTTAGAGATACAGAATATAGCAAATAAATCAGCTACAAAATTTGAAAGTTGGGGAATGGAAGATACCTGTATGTACAGGGGTTGGGGGAGTCAGTGTAGGGGATTTTTTTTTTTTTTGTCTTGGTATAATACTATTAAATTCTTTACGTATATAACTTTGCTAAAAATAAAATATAAATTCAAAAAATTGATCTTTCTTCAAATGATACCTCCACTTGTGGTGAGCAGAGCATAGCATAGATGATATAGACATACTTGTTGAAGCATCTGAAAGTAATTAACTGACATGATGAGCACTGGGTGTTATATGCAACTGATAAATTACTAAATACTGTATCTGAAACTAATGATGTATTGTATGTGGCTAATTGAATTTAAAAAAAGAAAGTAATGTAACACTGTATTTCAACTACAAAAAAAGAAAAGAAAGGAAAGCAATATAAATAAAATAAAAATTAATCTTTTTTACTTGTAATAAGTACAAATTTAAACAAAGAAAAAACATTTGCCAAATTTTTACATATTTATTATACATTGATTAGAATATCATTTGACATTCTCAGTACCTGTAAAAGCAGAAATTGCTTTTCTAAACATTTCTAATATTTCTTTAAAAAAAATTGACAGTATACATCAAGAGACTTAAAAAGGTTTATTCCCTTTGACCTAGTAATTCCCCTGTTGGAAATCTCTTCAGGATCTACTTAGGGAAAGAAAAAAGAAAGATGAGACAGAAATACATCAAAGTGTTCACAGTAGTTATCTCTGAATGGTAGAATTAATGGGTGATAAAATTATGATTTTTTTTTCAATTTTCTTCTCTTGTACCCCTCTGCACTTTTTTCCAAATAATCTATACTAAAGAAAGATACTTTCATATTCAGAAATCAGAGCAGTAACAAGTTTTAATTTTTAAAAACCCTGGTCCTTACAACAGAGAAAAGCTGTGTATTGAAACAGCCCCAGGTCAGCCCCAGGTTAATAGTGCCAGGAGTGGAGTCTGGATGGAGGCTAACACGGCCATCTGGAAGTGTGAGTCATTCAGGGGCCATGCACAAGAGGACCCACGCAAGTACTGGCTGTGTTCACTCTCACTGCTGGTGGTTGCTCAGGAATCTCCCAGGGAAGAAGGAGAGGGCTTTCCTATTGCCTAAAAAAGGAACTTCCTTCCTGGAAAAGAATTCACAAATAGTCTAAGCGATTAGAAATGGCTTTTTATTAGGTAGAAAAGTGATTGGGATGATGGTAGGAGCTCCATTAAATACCTCTGAACCAGTTTTTAGCACTTTAATTGTGTCTTCTAAACCTGCTGGAGCACTCAAGCTCTCACACGAAACGTGTCCGCTGTCAAGTTGTCTTTCTCTTTTTTGTTCAATGCTGTGAAATCTGCTAGTCTTGATGTACCAAGTCTCTTACCATCGAGTTACTCTAAAAGACATGCGTATTTCATTGGTACGGGGTGTGGAGAAGGGAGAAAGAGAAGGAAGAATTTAAACTGACTTTTAGAATGCCTTCCTATGTTTATCAGTTAAAAGAAAAGGTAGAAAAACCTGTTATTTGGATACCATTATGCTCCACCTGCATTTACCCATTTGCTATTCTCCCAAGAAGCCATTTTAATTCGGGTCACATGAATTCACACACTTTGTTCCTTTCCTCTGGAACACCCTAGCAGACACTTTCTGCCTGATGAACTCTACTTGTCTTCCAAACGAAGTTGAAATGTTCCCTCCAATGTGAAAAATTCCATGACTCCATGAAATAACGGTTATGATAACTACAATTTAATGAGCTACCTGTACTTTTAGCCAATTCTTACACTATCCAATAAGCAAGGTGGTTTTATCCTCACTTTAGAAAGGAGAAGACTGAGATTTAAAGGACTTGAATAACTGGCTCAAGGGCACATGGCTAGACTTGAAACCCAAATCCAAATCCAAGACTTCCTGCCTAAAATCCTTTATTATTTTTTTTTAAATGAACATCACCTACCAATCATTCAGATTTATATTTATTTACATGTTTATCTTCCTCAATGGACTGAGCCTTCATTCCTTATTGAAAGATAAATTGTCTTTTTTTGGGGGGGTGGCATTTTTACATATAACATTAATCAGATTTAAAATTTATATTTTTTGTTAACATTCTTTGACTCTGCACTCCACAGGCAAGATGCTTGAGCTTGGAAACCAGATGTGTTTCAATCGTCGTTGAATTGAACACCTGTCACTGTGTCTGCCACAGAAATTGTTCAATATATATTTTTCAGTGAGTAAACTAACAAATGAGGGCACAAATGAACAAAGAATAAAGCAGAGGGGTGCCTGGGTGGCTCAGTGGGTTAAAGCCTCTGCCTTCAGCTCAGGTCATGATCTCAGGGTCCTGGGATCGAGCCCCGCATCGGGCTCTCTGCTCAGCAGGGAGCCTGCTTCACCCTCTCTCTCTGCTTGCTTCTCTGCCTACTTGTGATCTCTCTCTCTCTCTCTATCAAATAAATAAATAAATAAAATCTTTAAAAAAAAAAAAAAAAGAATAAAGCAAAAAGCCTGAGATCCAGCTCCTAGCCAAACGATATTTTGTGTTTTGCTTTCACTGCCTTCATTGTCTGAGTAGACAGTGATAGCTTAAGCAAATGTGAAATATACTACCACTATCAATAAACTTGTTCACTCAAATGAAATCTGTATCCTAAGGGAATCTCAGCATGTTGGCAATATGGGTTAGAGACAAGTTTTATCTTCTTATAAACAAAGATACTGAGACTTCAGAATACTCTGTAGAGATGTCAGATTCTGTATTTCATGCACATAGGTATTTTCTAACTAGAGCATGAGTAGGCAGTGTTAACCTCTGGGCCTCAAGCCAGTGTGGTTCGTGTTCCATCACTATAGAATCTACAATACAACTTCATTTTGGTGGTCTTACGAAGTTTTCATAACTTTTGAGCTATCAAAAACTGACCACATAAAGGTGATATAAAAATTGCACATATTACAAAATACTTAGCCTGTAAGGAATTACACTGTAGTTAGGATAAATTAATAAATGTATTTGATTACTTAAAAAGTTCTTGAAGTCTAGAAATAGTGGGGTTTTCTTGAAGAAAAGAAAGTCCATGTCCTGTTTTTCTTTTGAAAATTAAAACCCATGAGAAAAAAGAAATAATAGGTAGCAGAAGGTATTAAATTATTTCTTCTGTAAAAGCACAATCCCACGTCAAATTTAAATACAAAAGAATAGGCAAAGGGATAATAACACTGACTGTAGTTTTAACCCACATAAGGCAGGAAATTGAGTGAAATAAGTTTTTCCTTTAATTTTATGTGGAAAAAAATGTGTCATATGGCCAACCCATATGAATCCAATCTGTTTGGTTTATTCATCCCTTTAGTGACATTCAGACTCCAGAATATCAGAAACCTAGTCAATATTTCAGTACCATCATAGAGACCAGAAATGTGGTAAGGATTGCGATGACTTCATCCATTTCAAAAAAAAAAAAGTCCTCATTAAGACAGTGTGTTGATCATATATCTTTCTCTCTTTTCAGAAACCCATGGCTATTTCCTACCTTTCAACTCACTCTCCACAAAGGCATAGTGTCTCTTCTGTCCTCCATAGAATGAGAAAGAAAAAGAAGAAGAATCAGTGTCTTACAAATAAAAATCTCTCCATGCTCCCCCAGCACTTGGGGACATGACCTTCCCTAGTCAGTCATCTTTCCTGACTCTCTCCTGCCTGTCTCTCCTGTCTCATTTCACACTGTTCTCCTGCACACTCACCCTCTACTGTAACCTATGCGCTGTATTCCTATGAGTCTGCACCTCTGTCCGTGTGATCTTCCTGTCTGGGAGTCTTCCCCATCTATTCATTCCTTCCCTCCACTCAACCCTTGCTCCTTCTTCTCTGCACCTAATTCTTTCTGCTTTTTGGATATATCAAGAATATCCTCCCAAAGGGAGCCTTCCAACCCCAAGACCAAATTAGATGTCTCTGCATTCTGTATGTGCTGTTGGAGCCCTTATCATAGGGGTACACTAGGATTGTTTGTGTCCAGCAACTTACCCATTGTTAATCAAGAAATCAGTGGTTTTCCATTAGCAGAGTGAATGAGGTATATTTCTTAGAACACAATTTGAAAAACACACAGGAAAAATTGGGACAACTTTGTTCGAGGAAAAATACTTGGTCAGAGACCACCTTCGAAATCATATGCTTGAGTCTCTTCTGTTCTTTATGAAATAGGAATATTATTTCTCAGATCCTATCAAAGCAGGTTTGGTTGCCAAGGAACAAAACAAATTGGTATAAAATGAGAGTTTGGGTTTTTTTAAGATTTTATTTATTTAGTTATTTTTATTGTATTTTTTGTGAGAGAGAGAGCATGAGCAGGACAGGATGGAGGAAAGGGCAAAAGGAGAAGCCAGCTCCCTGCTGAGCAAGGACCCTGACTCAGGCAGGGCTCAATCCCCGGACCCTGGGATCATGACCTGAGCCAAAGGAAGATGCTTAACTGACTGAGCCACCCAGGCACCCTAAAATGGACTTTCTTATAAGAGAATCCCAAATCATAGATTCTAAGGACAATATTATGTGGAAATGTCCCAATAGCCAATAGCTTTCAAATACTGATATGCATGATGCCATATCATTAAAAAAGTATGACTCAAAGGAAGAAACAGGATTTCTAGGTTATCAGTATACTTGATATTCTTTGACAGAATATTTTATTGAGGTATACTCTCTTGACAGTTATTTCCTGATCTTATTTTCCAAGGAAATGTTAGCTTTAAGTGTTTAATCTGTAAAGAAATGTTCGTGATATTTTATTTGCATTACATATGTGACAAGCAGACCACATTTATCCTTTGTGGCCCAGGAATGAAAGGAGCCCCATGTGCAGAAAGGAGCAAAACTCCACAAATATGAAAATTAAGCATGAGTGAACTTGAATTTGGTGTATAAGGCAAGCATAGAATGTTCTGCCTTTTTTTTTTCTTTAGTCAAACTTAATTATTTATTTCCTATTATGAAAGTAGGGCACCCTGTAGACATTTCTACAACTGAAATGCTCCTTACTCTTGGAAGTCAGGCTGTATGTTGGAAGGATACGAAACAAAGCCAGTGCCTAAAAAGAAAACTAAGCAAGGAGAGGGGATTATCACTAATGGATGAACTGATTCTTGGCTTACTGATTCTTTGATTTAAAAAATTTTTTTAAAGTTATTTGGTAAACAAGTAAAAGCAGATGGTTTATTGATATTTTCAAGAGGAGTAAAAACTAGCTTAAAAGAGACCAAATCTATATCAACAGATCACCATGTTGTGCAAGATATTAAATATTCATTGCCAGGAGATTTATGGCCTGTTCCCAGGTATTTCATTCCCAGCTGGTTCATCGTGATAAAATACTGGGGCATGAGTAGCTTGTAGGACCTGACAGCAAAGTCCACTTTCATAACGTCTGCATCAGGCTGTGTGGTTTTTTTCTAAGAGGCTGTGTAGTGTACTAAGCACCTCACGCAAAGTGGACCAATGAGAGCTCAGCCAGGGCTTTCTGAGGGGAGCCCATGAAGCTCACTTGAGAGGGTACCAAGGAGGCAAATGGCACACTGGCTAACTGTCCTACCAATTGATTTTTAAAATAAAAAAAAAAAAACTTTTCTAATATATTTAAGCAAATTTTTTTATTTTGAAGAGGGCATGACAGCATATTTTGGGAACTTCAAGCTGGATTTTTGTTTCTTAACAGACTGTCTCTGTTTTTGTTTTTGTTTTAATCGAGGTGTAATTGATCCACATTATATTAGTTTTAGGTGTACAACATAACGATTCCGTATTTGTGTTAATTGTGAAATGATCACCACAATAAGTCTAGTTAACAGTTTGTCATCTTACCTTGTTACAAATTTTTCTTTGGCTTGTGATGAGAACTTGTAAGATCTACTCCCTTAGCAACTTTTAGAGAAGCAATACTGTATTTTTTTTCTTGTGGCATTTATTTATTATTTTTATTTTTATCTGTTTAAAGATTTATTTATTTATTTTAAAGATTTTTTAATTTACTTTAGAGAGAGAGAGAGAGTGTTGGGGGGAGGGGCAGAGGGAGAGGAAGAGAGAGAATTTAAGCAGGCTCCGTGCCCAGCGCCAAGCCTGAGGAGGGGCTCGATCTCACAACCGTGAGATCATGACCTGAGCTGAAATCAAGAGTCAGCTGCCTAACCAACTGCACCACCCAGGAGCCCTTATTATTTTTATTGAAGTATAATAGATATACAATATTATATCAGTTTCAGGTGTACAACAGTGATTTGATATTTATACGCATTACGAAATGATCACCATGATAATCTCATCTGAGATTTTGTCTCTTTGTCAGCCTCTCTCTCTCCTCCTCCTCCCCTTTTTGTCTTCCTTCCCTTTTTCCTTCTTTCTTGGTAGGTACCAAGAGAAACATATATTTTCTCATGTTTCTTTATTAGTGACAACAACAAAACACTTTAGTTTGGGATATAATCCAGGTCAGATTTTAATTTAAATAACCTCTTCCTTTGAATTACCTTAGAATTAGTTTCTCACTCCAGCACTGCTCTTTTTGTACATCTGAGTGATCTTCAATTTAAAAATAAGGATTTCGGTTTTGTACTAAAGAGCTAGTTCTATCCTACTCTCCCTTATTTTTAACGTTTTCATTCTGCACACCTCTGCCACTGCCATCTTTTATCTTTTCTTCTCTATTTGTAAGGGAATAACTGAAGCTGACTTGCTCAGAGGCTGCTCTGGGTGTCAGAATAACGTGAGACATAGAGTGATTTGAGTCAGTTATGGGTGGTTTTGATCACATATATCCATTTTATAACCTGCCATTCATAATAGATCACTTCCTAACCTGACCCTGGCCCTGGCCCATCTCAGAAAAATTACTAGCATAATTACTGGTTGAAACCTAGACTCATGTCCTGAAGTTTAGTAGTCAGAAGAAAAATTTCCAGAGGCATTATAATAAGGAAATTTAATTAAGAGCTCATGTTGACTCAGGAATATTATGTACAGCATTGATCTACAGTGTAGCTAATAAATTCATTATGCTGCAAATTATACGTGATTTGTTAGTACGTTGGCCAATAAGAATGAAATCTGTCTCAACAGGAATGTTGAAAGGCAGTGAAACTTTCATCTCCACTGGGAGTGAACTCACTTGCCAGATCGGGGCTATCAATCATAGTAAATGTGTGCAAAACAAATCATACATCTTCCACAGTTCATTGTATTCATCAGCACTTTTGAAGTCAGCAGTCCAAACTAGTCACTTTCGGCCAAGTTCTCAATAGCCTGTGGTTTAGGCAATATGCCTCAGCTGTCTTTTTCCAGGGTGTGTTCTCAGGTAATTGGTTGTCATGGGCCAGTGTCAGCCAAATCTCAAAGGACAAAAGGTTGGCCTTATGTATTTTTTTTCAAGTTTTTATTTATATTCCAGTTAGTTAACATACAGTGTAATATTAGTTTCAGGTATAGAATTTAGTGATTTATCATTTACATCTAACACCCAGGGCTCATCATGGCAAGTGCTCTCCTTAATCCCCATCATCCATTTAACCCACTTCCCCTCCAGGAACCCTCAGTTTGTTCTCTGTAGTTAAGAGTCTGTTTCCTGGTTTGCCTCCCTCTCTTTTTCTTCCCTGCTATGGTCATCTGTTTTGTTTCTTAAATTCCACATACAAGTGAAATCACATGGTATTTATCTTTCACTGACTGACTTATTTTGCTTAGCATTATAGTCCCTAGCTCCATTCACATCGTTGCAAATGGCAAGATTTCATTATTTTTAATGGCCGAGCAATATTCCACTGTTTATTTGTATAACATTTTCTTCAGCCGTTCATCTGTGGATGGACACCTGGGCTCTTTGCATAGTTTGGGTATTGTTAATAATGCTGCTATAAACATTGGGGTGCCTGTATCCCTTTGAATTTTTGTATCCTTTGGGTCAATCCCTAGTAATACAATTGCTGGATCATAGGGTAGTTCTATTTTTAAATTTTGAGGAACCTCCATACTGTTTTCCAGAGTGGCTGCACCGGTTTACATTTCCACCAACAGTGTAAGAGGGTTCCCCTCTTCCACATCCTTGTCAACACCTGTTGTTTCCTGTGTTGTTAATTTTTGCCACTCTGACTGGTGTGAGGTGATATCTTACTGTAGTTTTGATTTGTATTTCCCTGATAATGAGTGATTTTGAGCATCTTTTCATGTCTGTTAGTCATCTACATGTCTTTGTTGAGAAAATGTCTATTCATGTCTTCTGCCCATTTCTTAACTGGATTATTTGTTTTTTGGCTGTTTAGTTTTATAAGTTCTTTTTTTTTTTTTTTAAGATTTTATTTATTTATTTGACAGAGAGAGAGAGACCGTGAGAGAGGGAACATAAGCAGGGGAAGTTGGAGAGGGAGAAGCAGGCTTGATCAGGGAGTCCGATGCGGGGCTTGATCCCAGGACACTGGGATCATGACTTGAGCCAAAAGCAGTTACTTAACGACTGAGCTACCCAGGCGCCCCAGTTTTATAAGTTCTTTACATATTTTGGATACTAATATTTTATCCGATATGACATTCGCAAATGTCTTCTCCCATTCCATAGGTTGTCTTTTAGTTTTGTTGATGGTTTCCTTAGCTGTGCAGAAGCATTTTATAGTAATCAAGTCCCAATAGCTGATTTTTGCTTTTGTTTCCCATGCCTCAGGAGACATCTAGTAAGGAGTTGCTATGGCCAATGTCAAAGAGGTTATCACCTATGTTCTCCTCTAGGATTTTGATTATTTCCTGTCTTACATTTAGGTCTTCCATTCATTTTGAAATTATTTTTGTGTATGGTATAAGAGAGTGGTCCAATTTCATTCTTCTACATGTGGCTGTCCAATTTTCCCAACACGATTTGCTGAAGAGACTTTCTTTTCTCCATTGGATATTCTTTCCTGATTTGTCAAAGATTAGTTGACCGTTTAGTGTGGGTCCATTTCTGAGTTTCTGTTCTCTTCTGTTGATTTATGTGTCTGTTTTTGTACCAGTAACATAGTGTCTTGTTGATTTCAGTTTTGTAATGTAACTTTAAGTCTGGAACTATGATACCTCCAGCTTTGTTTTCTTTTTCAAGATTTTTTGGCTATTTGGGGTCTTTTGTGGTTTCGTACAAATTTTAGGATTGATTGTTCTAGCTTTGTGAAAAATGCTGGTGGTATTTTGATAGGGATTGCATTAAATGTGTAGATAGCTTTGGGTAGTATAGACATTTTAACAATATTGTTCTTCCAGTCCATAAGCATGGAATGTCTTTGCATTTCCTTGTGTCATCTTCCGTTTCTTTCATCAGTGTTTTATACTTTTTAGAGTACACATCTTTTATTTTTTTGGTTAGGTTTATTCCCAGGTATCCAGTTTTTGGTGCAATTGTAAATGGGATCACTCACTTGATTGCTCTTTCTGCTGCTTCATTATTGGTGTATGGAAACACAACAAATTTCTGTACCTTGATTTTGTGTTGTACAACTCTGTTGAATTTTTGTATCATTTCTAGCTATTTTTTGTTGGAGTCTTTGGGTTTTCTATATAGAGTACCATGTCATCTGTAAATAGTAAAAGTTTGACTTCTTTATTTCCAACTTGGATGCCTTTTTATTTATTTTTGTTGTCTGATCGCTGAGGCTAGGCCTTTAGTACTATGTTAAATAACAGTGGTGAGAGTGGACATCCCTGTCTTGTTCCTGACCATAGAGGAAAAGCCCGTAGTTTTTCCCCATTGAGGATGATACTAGCTGTGGGGTTTTCATATGTGACATTTATTATGTTGAGGTATGTTCTAGCCCTACTTTGTTGAAGGTTTTTATCATGAATAGATGTTGTACTTTGTCAAATGCTCTTTCCGCATCTGTTGAAAGGATCACATGGTTCTTATCCTTTCTTTTATTAATGTGGTGTATCACATTGATTGATTTGCAAATATTGAACCACCCATGCAGCCCAGGAATAAATCCCATTTGATCATGGTGAATTATTCTTTTAATGTACTGTTGGATTCAATTTGCTAGTATTTTGTTGAGAATTTTTGCATCCATGTTCATCAGGGATATGAGCCTGTAGTTGTTTTGTTTGTTTGTTTGTTTGTTTTTTTAGTGGAGTCTTGTTCTGGTTTTGGAATCAGGGTAATGCTGGCCTCACAGAATGAGTTTGGAAGTTTTCCTTCCATTTATATTTTATGGAATAGTTTGAGAAGAATAGGTATTAACTCTTCTTTTTTTTTTTTTTTTTTTTTTTTTTTTTTTGGTATTAACTCTTCTTTAAATGTTTGGTTGAATTCCCCTGTGAAGCCACCTGGCCCTGGACTTTTGTTTGTTGGGAGATTTTTGATTACTAATTCAGTTTCTTTGCTGGTTATGAGTCTGTTCAAGTTTTCTATTTCTTCCTGTTTTAATTTTGGTAATTTATATGTTTCTAGGAATTCATGCATTTCTTCCAGATTGTCCAGTTTTTTGGCATACAATTTTTCATGTTATGCTCTTAACATTGTTTGTATTTCTGTCGTGTTGGTTGTTATTTCTCCTCTCTCACTTGCAATTTTATTTATTTGAGTCATTTCTCTTTTTCTTTTTGATAGCCTGGCAAGGGGTTTATCAATTGTATTAATTTTTTCAGAGAACCAGCTCCCGGTTTCATTGATCTGTTCTACTGTTTTATGGTTCTATATCATTTCTTTCTGCTCTAATCTTTATTATTTCCCTTCTCCTCCTGACTTTAGGCTTTGTTTGTTCTTTTTCTAGATCCTTTAGGTATAAGGTTAGGTTGTATATTTGAAATTCTTCATGCTTCTTGAGGTCAGCCTGTATTGCTATATATTTCCCTCTTAGGACCACTTTTGCTGCATCCCAAAGGTGTTGGACCATTGTGTTTTCATTTTCATTTGCTTCCATGTATTTTTTTTTTTTTATTTCTTCTTTGATTTCCTGGTTGACCCATTCATTCTTTAGTAGCATGTTGTTTAACCTTCACATATTTGTGGTCTTTCCAAATTTTTTCTTATGGTTAACTTCAACTTTCATAGCTTTGTGATCAGAAAATATGCATGGTATGATCTCAGTCTTTTTGTACTTGCTGAGGCCTGATTTGTGACCTAGTAGGTGATCTATTCTGGAGAATGTCCCATGTGCACTTGAAAAGAATGTGTATTTTGCTGCTTTGGATGAAATGTTCTGAATATATCTATAAAGTCCATCTGGTCCAGTGTGTCATTCAAAGCCATTTTTTCCTTGTTGATTTTCTGTTTAGATGCTATGTCCATTGCTGTAAGTGGGGTGTTAAAGTCCCCTGTTATTATTGTATTATTATCAATGAGTTCCTTTATGTTTGTTATTAATTGTTTTATATATTTGGGCACTCCCATGTTGGGGGCATAAATATTTACAATTGTTGGATCTTGTTGGATAGTCCCCTGTATTATGATATAGTGCCTTTCTTCATCTCTTGTATAGTCTTTGGTTTAAAATTAGCTTCTCTGGGGGAACCTACGTGGCTCAGTCAGTTAAGCATCTGACTCTTGATCTCAGCTCAGGTCTTGATCTCAGGGTTAAAGCCACATGTTGAACTCATGCTGGGCATGGATCCTACTTAAAAATTAATTAATTACATAAAATCTAGTTTGTCTGATGTAAGTATTGCTACTCTAGCTTTCTTTTGATTTCCATTTGCATGATAATTATTTCTCCATCCCCTCATTTTCAATCTGCAGGTGTCTTTAGGTCTAAAATGAGTCTCTTGTAGGCAGCATATAGATAGGTGTTGTTTTTTGTATCCATTCTGACACTCTGTGTCTTTTGATTGGAGTGTTTAGTCCATTAACATTCAGAGCAATTATTGATAGATATATATTTATTGCCATTTTGTTACTTGTTTTGTCATTGTTTCTGGAGATTTTCTCTTTCGTTTCTAGTCTTTGTCACATTTGGTCTTTCTTTCCCACCCAAAGAGTCCCCTTTAATATTTCTTTCAGGGCTGGTTTAGTGGTCATGAGCTCGTTTAGTTTTTGTTCAGAAAATTCTTTATCTCTTCTATTCATAATTATAGCTGTGCCGGATAGAGTATTCTTGGCTGCAGAGTTTTTCCACTGAGCACATTAAAATATATCATGAAGGGTGGCCTCATTTACAAGGAAGGATTACATCTTCAAAATCATTGTCTTAAAAATCAGGTCATTGTCTAGAAGGTCTCTTAGAATCACTTAGAGCTTAATTCATGAATAGATTGCAAGATGAGTTTCCAAATATGTACTGTACTAATACTCATTAGGTAGGCAAGAAAGTACAATAAGTGTCACATATATCTGTGTGTGCATGAGGTGTGTATGCACAGTGGGGGCAGGAAGGAATGCTCAAATATGAAATAATTTAATTATTTATTGTCACCGTTATGATCACCTTTAAAAAATACTTTATTTGAAAACAATTCCAAACTTAATGGACAGCTTCGTGAATAGTACAAAGAATACATGCATATCCTTCACCATTGGCAACATCCTCCTTCACGTGCTTTGTCACTCTCTCTTTGTTTATACACACACACACACACACACACTATTTTTCTTCTCTGCCCCACCCTAGAGAGAGCTATATACATCATGGCCCTCCATCCTCAAACTCTCCAGTGTATACCTCCTAAGAGCAAGGACACTTTTCCTTGTATCTACTCTATAGTCTCAAACATCTGGTTGCCTTTGGATGTTTCAGAATGATTTATTTATACCTTTTACCTCAAATTCTAACCCAGATACTGATTGTGAAACTGTTAGGAGGAGCAGCTGAATTATCTTGGGGGAAAAAAAGTCATATCACTAACATTTTAAATTTTGCAGACAAACATTATATGTCAATATGTGTGAAATGACTTGTTTTAGGGAGATTCAATAAGTTGATACAAATAGAGATTCCCCTTAATTAACAATCTTCTCTGTTTAGTGAACTTATCAATGGCATTACTATTAGCTGGCATTCACTTAGACAGACAGAACATCTTGTCTTTCTGAAATTTTTATCCTGTTTTTCTTTTTATGATCAGACCACTGTAGGTTTTGAAAGACTGAAGGGGTTTCTATTTAGACGATGCCCTTGCCTAGCTGTGTGTCAGGGAGCAGTAGAGAAGTGGAGAGGGTACTGGCGATGCTGAATGGGTTCTAGAGAGCAGGGGTCCTGTGGGGAACCAGCCTAATATGCACCCCAGCTGTCCCTTCACTGAGACAGATAATGGAAAGTCCCTCCCCAAATGGTCCTTACAGCTATTTTTATTTCCTAACTTAATTTTAAAAATGCAAGTTTACAGTGCTATGAACAAATAGAACTGAGATTTATGTCTTATAATCTATGGAGTTAATTTTGATAACTAACCCATTTCTGACAGTTGTATTTCTTTTCAAGGGAAGCTTGAGCATGCATATTCCTCTCCACCCAAGTATGTCTAACAGTATGTTTATGCATTGGGAAGCTAAGTGAAAATGACAGTGCTTTAGGGATTTAGAATGGGCAGCAATAGTGTCTGTAGGAGAAGAATGTGTGCTGGAGCCATTTATGAAAAACAGGTCCCTTGGTGACTGTGGTGGACAATACAGATGCACCGTACTGCAAAATCATCCAGGAGGCTATGTGTGCACCTCGTGCACACACAGAGATGGGCCTCAGGTGTGTGCAAATCACAATTTTCCTGCACCAGGCAGATTCTTCATTTACTCATTCAACAGATTTATGTTGCGGGGTACTGTTCCAGGACCTGGGGATTTGGTAATAAATAAGTGGGCCATGATCTATAACCTCACAGAGCATACACATAAACTGTTTTGCCTTAAAATATTGTACAGAGGTATTTGTGCACTGACCATATGACCACAGTATGTCATTCTGTAAACCTTTCAGACATGACTTGGATCTGCAAGAATTTAGTTTTAAAGCTCTTGGATTTGCAGGAGGAAAGAACATTGGCTTTAAATGATAAATCACAGAAAGAATTTTGAAAAGACCCTCCAGCTTTTAATGATTTAACAAGAGCAGTGTGCTCAGAGACTATTGAGTCAGAAAAAAATATGTAAACATTTATGTATTCAAGTGTATAAATGAATGGGAGAGGGGACCAAAGGAGAACCTCCCTCCTCGAAATGACAGTGTTCTTCTTCATGTCAGGGAAACCACGTTTTGGTCCATTGCAATGGCTTCTAGGCTAGAGTGACTTTCAAATCTGGCTGGAAAGACAGATATCTGAACCCTAGGAGAAACTTAAGCATGGTTCTTATAGGATTTTGTTTAGCAAATTTTCTAGAAATCATTTTGAGATAGTCCTGGAGCAAGCTCTTAACTAGGAATGTGTCACTACACAATATCTTTGAATTATAGTAAGTTGGCAACCAGTCGTCCAATATCTAAATTTTAGGCTGGCCTAGGTGAACACTCCTTGTTAAGAAGACTAAATCACAGTCTTAGATCATAGGTAAATGAGAGTTTTGTTATTGCTCCTTTCTTTTGATGCTTTACATGTGGCCTTTATGCCTAAATTCAACTCATGATCCAATTTGGCGACTCCAACGCCAGCCATCAACTTCTTATTCTAGCCAGGAGGAAAGAGAAAAGAGTAAAAAAGGAAAGATAAAAGATACATGACAGATGTCTTTTGACAACAGTTCCTGAAACCTCCACATAAGAATTCTACTTCCAACCCATTTATCAGAACTTACTTATGTGGTAACACCTTGCTACATGTGAAAATGACAGTGCTTTAGGGATTTAGAATGGCAGCAATAGTGTCTGTAGGAGAAGAATGTGTGCTGGAGCCATTTATGAAAAACAAGTCCCTTGGTGACTGTGGTGGACAATACAGATGCACCGTACTGCAGAATCATCCAGGAGGCTATGTGTGCACGGGGTGTACGGGAATGTGCACGGGAATGTTCTCTATTTTAAGCAGTGATATGCTTAGGTAAATGAGGATTCTAATGTAACTGAGGAAGAAGAGCATCAATTTTAGGGGACAGCTGGCAGTCTCTGCCACAATGTTGCCTATTAATGTTGCATGTGTTTTAAACAATGTCAGTCTGCAGTACTGTATTTGCAATGTCTTTTGTATTATGATCTTTCACAGTTTGAGCTTAGTACTACCTACGTCAGGAAACTTGTGTTAAGTTCTGCTGGAATATTTTACCTGCCCTGGGTAAGGGCCTAAAGATTAAATGTGCTAGACTAATGATTAATTTTCACAGTATGTGGCAGTAGACTCCCTACCTTAAAACTTGTATGTCTACCTAGAAATGGGAAAGGAGAAGCTGGTAGCACAGAATAAAAGTTTAAGTTCTTTAAATGTTTGATGCTCTTCATGTTCTTACCAACTCATAGCCCTCATCTAAATTTGATTTATAGGTGCATTTAGAACTTACAGTACAGAGAATCCTAAAGTCTCACACATAGAATTACTTTGCTTGTTCAAACAAGATTGCATCCCAGAAAGCATGCCAAAATTCGATAGCTACAAATTGGGCGATCTGAAAGGAGAAAGGCACGGAAGGTAATTTCTTTTAAATCTCCTGCAGTATCTTGGATTAAGGTAGACAATGGTTACCATTTTGCTGATACGTGGCAGACATGTCACTAAATAGGGGAAATGAGCAATCACAGTGCTGATTTAATTTCCACTGGGATTTATGGAAGCACCAAAACATGATGTAGCCAAATGTCCCTAAAAGTATGAAGTAATCAAATTTGTTCCATCATTATAAGAAATTAAAGCCAAGCACAATTACATCCTATTAGTAAAAAGAACCTGCTAAAGTGCCATTGTTATTTACTGAATGAGTTGAGCTTTTGGATTACCTTGACTAGCCACGTTTTAATTTTTGTCTGTCCATTTCTTCCAAATCACATTAGAGGGCCTTAACTGATTTTGACAAAATAAGCTACCTTATTAAGGTGCAGTATAACCTGAGAAGCTTAAGTTTAATTACTAGATTAGAATTTTCAAATAGGAGTGTCTTCTAGATTTCAGTAAATTTGGGGTTGTAATTATTAGAGATCCTTTGTTTCTTAGTGTTTGCAAGGGGCCTGAGATGAAAGAAGAGAATTGGATTTAGTGAATTGATTTTTGTTGCTATTGTTCCACCAAGATTCTCTCTCTCCAGAGAGAAGTGACTGTTCTTTCAGGAGCGGGCCCAAAGCTTCTGAATGCAGTGATTGAGGGAGCTGCCTCCATACAGGAAAGCCCTGGGCAGGCGTAGTGCCCAGACTTCCAGAAAAGGCAGGGCTGGGCCACTAAATGATGTGTGATGTACTCTCCCATAAGTAGAGCGCCCATATGATTTAGCACTCAAAGCAGGACACTTTTTAGAGTGAAAGGCAAGGCTATTCATAATTACCCTTGGGTAACAGACATAAACCGGGTAAATTCTGGGCCAGTTGGGTTGTATGGACCCCCTACCTATAAGGAACAGATATGTAAACAAATAAATGTATTAGCATTCTTAGGTACCTGGAGAATAAAGGGTTCTGTAAGACACTAGAAGGGGGGAAATGGAGATTTGGGTCACTCTACCAGGGATTTCTCTCCCCACTACAAAAGTTACTGTAATCTCGTAAGAGACCATGAGGTTTCCAAGCCCCTGAACCACATTATTATTCCTCTAACAATGGAGTTATTGATTCTCAGATGTGTTGGAAGCTCTGGAAACATAACAAAAAAGGTAGTCTTAATAAAGGGAATGTTCCAGGCTTTTTCAGTTCAATTCAAAAACCATTTATTGGGTACCTGGTATGTGACAGCCAACGTCTAGCACCAAAGATTGAAGAATGAATTTGATCTGGTTCCAACCCTGGAGAAAAGCTGTCTGCTAGTAAACAAATCATTGTGATAGACTGGTTAGTGATTTAATTACTTGAAGAGTGAACTTCTGATTTGGCTCTCACGCATCAAATATGATATTTGCCAATCTCTATCTTTAGCGGGAGCTCCTGCTGGGTGGTAACCTGGATTTTCCCAGTCCCAACTAATGTGAGACACCATGGCAAAGTAAACAAGGCTGTTTTAGTGAGGCTTTTTTTAACTCAGAGGTCCTTGTTTTCCAGACAGCGAATTTATTTTTTTTCCACCCGGAAAGCCCTTCCCTACCATCTGAGCTGTTCTGACCAAATCAGCAGAGACAAGCTACAGAGATTTAGGGTGTCTGGGTTAAAAAGGTCTGCTTGTTTAATTAGATAAATAATTTGAGAGTACTTTCCAGAATTACTGTTCCTAATCACATTGATAAATGCTCGGAAGACCCTATCAGTCGGCCAGCAGATAACAGAATCTGGAAGAAGAGTGAAGCCTTAGGGTGAGCTGGAAATAATTCAGTAAATCCTTACATTCTCTGTATGCCTGCGTAAAAAATTCATCGGCATCATTATTTGGGGGGCACTTAGTATTTCTCAAGTACTGCTTTACATGCATAATCCTATTTAATCTTCAAAATCATCATATGATGTAGGTGCTGCTTTCTTCATTTTACAAATTAGAGAACAAGCTTAGGTAAGCCAATGAGTTTATATGAGGCTCTCTGGTTAGTCAGTGGCAAAACTTAGGTTTGGAAACAAGACCTTCCTTACTCCAGAAGCTATTCTCTTGAATCTTCAGTCTTCGTAAGGTCCCTCTCCAGCATATCATCCATTCACGGATTAAAAGAGCAAGGAGCCGCTGGCTTTGTTTCTAAATTAAGGAATGGAAGGGGTCAGAGCTGGAGTAGAGACTTTCTGTGGGCAGAACAGGCACCTTCCTCTAGGATCCAACCGAACAGGTTAAATTCAAATGCCAGTCTCACCACCCTGAAGGAAAATTACTTATCAGTGGTTGCTTGCCCGGATGAATTCATTTCTAAATGTTCATTCCCCACAAAAAGAGCATGACTCTGGGGCCGCGGAGCCCAGCTCCCGCGGAGGAGGGGGGTGGCAGGCAGAAGGAGCAGCAAGTAGGAAATTCCGGCTGCAAAATACAATCAGGTTCTTGAGGTGCTGGGTTTTCTTCACCCACTTCTCAGGCAACCCCAGTTTTTCTCCTCTGCCTCCTACAGTTGCCTCTTTAATTATCCTTTTTGAATAAATATTATCTTCCTGATGTTCCAGCTTACAGTTGGCTGAGTTTCTACACTTTTAGAGACTCAGGCCTAGTCTTTCCTTCTTGGCTATAGCGGTTGTAGCTGTAGGCTTGCACCCGAGAATCTGGAGATTTGGAGAAGGAAAAGACTCTTTTGTGCATTGTGTGCCTCAGGTCTTATGCCATGAGCTGGTTCTTGCCCCACCTGAGTCATCAGACCCACTATTCCTATTGTTCACACACTGTTCTCTAAAGTCCCAGCCAAGTTTGCAAACTCTGATTATGAGTTAGCCGGTGGAAGAGGACATGGACAGGCTCTCTGGGAAGCCTAGTTGGATCCTCTAAACTTTCCTACCTTCTACATGCTTTTGTTTTCACACGCATGCATTTCTTTTGGAATTACTGCGATTGTTCATTTGTTGTTCATAACCATTAGGGGAAGGCTCCTTGAAGCCAAAGATCTGAATTTAGCTCTGTAAGTTTAATACCTCTTAGACTACCAGATACCCCTGGCAGGTGTTTAACAAGTATTTGCTGGCTTGTTGAATCAAACCAAAGTTTAAGTAGAAAAGGATGAATCATGTAACAATGTCTAGTTTCTCAACTTTGTCTATGGAAAGTACTCACCTCCAGGTAAAACCAAAACAAAGCATGTGGTTTCCCTCCAACTTGGGAACCAATTACCCTTAATCTCGTCTTGAGTGCTGCCCAGCCCTAAGTGATCTCAAGACTCATTCCCTCTACCCGAGGTCTTCCTGCCTTTCCTGTGGAGAACCCGTCGTCTGCTTCTATGCAGGGCTTCCTTTGAAGGAACCTTTGCATAAAAGACTTAGCCTGTGAAAGGCAGCAACTGAATAGGTGGAAGGAAAGCGGGAGGGAAGGACTGGACCAGGAAGCCACAAACATGACCAAATATGAAGAGATGGGACTCTGAGGGAACTTGCTAACAAAAGGTGGGTATATAGGTGGGGTCAGGCACAGGGGATGGTGAGGACAGATGGGTCCAGTGAGATGGATTTTAGAGGGCCTCTCAAGAGTTGAACAGATTTGGATGCAAACCAACGGGGATTAAAAATCCGGAATATGGTCTTGTGTAAGGACAGATACTATTATACAAGAGGTGCTTTGGGAACGTAAGATTATGTAGGAGGGGTTGACAAAGGAAAAGACCTCTCGAAATGGAGGAAACAGGTAGATGTTCCAGGAATTTATTTGTAAGATATTAAGAGCTAGAAAGGAAAATGAAGGCTAAATGGAAAGATTGATTTTTCCTATTAATTTGCCAATGACAAGGTTAGAATGTGTGATGATTGGGTGGGCCATTAGCAGTAATCGTTAAGTCGTTGGAGTCAGATGGTGTTGGTCAGGGCTGATTCCTCAGAGCACATCTCATAGGGGTCCAGTTGGTGCATGGACAGCTGAGATTATTTGGCCCAGACCAGTGCTGAGTAACCACTAGAACCTGAAATGAAGTCTGTCTTTTGACTTCAAATGGTCTTTTAACAGCCCCACATTAGCATTCTAGATTCCAGAAACACTTCTTAACTTAATTTCTCTACCTTGAAATTTATAACCAGGTCCTTATAGGCTTGTCTAAAACACTGCTCTCAGGAAGGTTTCTGTCACTTGTGGTAAGAACTGTTGATGTTAGAGGTTGCAAATTGGCCGCAAAGGTCCATAGACTCTTTTGGTCCTGAAAACCCGTTTTGAATTAGTTGCCAAAGTTTAAACAACATAGATTTTCCATTTAAAAATTCAAATGCAGGGATTCTTTTGAAAAATCTAACAAGCTGGCAGCAGTTGGCCAGCATTCCCACGTATGCTCTCTGAAGTCCCAACCACCACATCATTCCTTCTGGGAGGTACTTGAGGGAGGGATCCCTGCTTTATGTATTCAACTGGTAAATCTCTACTGCCTGAGGAAACTCACACATATAAGGAAAAGTGATTTACAAAGTATGTGCATATTAGACAGCTTGACCCTTAGAAATCCCTGTCTTCTACTTCTCCCTTGCAGGAGAGTACAAGGAGAATTTTTATTATAAAGTGGGAGGAAGACAGCAGAGGGAGAGAAAACCAACATTCATTAAACTAAGTGATTCCTTTCCTCAGTGTTTATAAACTTATTGGTAGATTGGAAAATCAGATTAGTAGGGTCACAGTCAATATTTTTTTTAATTAAATAGACTAGGATAGGAAACATCAGAACGAATCATACATGGTAAGGCTAAACGTCACTTCATGTAAGTTCTGTTTGAATTCTTTATATACTAGATCAAATATATGTATGTGTATGTATATATGTATGCGTATATATACTGTTTCAATTATATAGAGATTTCCTTTATATTGTACATATATGATTATTTTTGTTCCTTTCACTTAAATGCCTGATTTCTTAAACAAAGACCATCAGCAAATTTTGTCATGACTATTATATATAACACACAGAAGTTGCTTTTAATAAGAGTTCACTCCTCCCCACCTTTTTAAAACAAATATAGGTATCAAAACATTACTGTACATATTTTTGTACTAGGAGTCAGCACTCACACTTCTTAAAAAATAAGCACAATACTATTCATTGCAGCTCCTACTTTAAACAAGTTAAGGCTATTCATAGTATAAAATATATTTCTTACTGTGGTACACTGTCAAGAAAGTTTGAACTTTACTGCCTCATCTCACTTAGTCTTCTCCAGAACTCTATATGGGTGGCGTCTGGGCCTTCAGAAGAAAATGGCAGTTCTCCGTAGGAGCTGAAGTTCCCCATAATTTCTGCTTATTGGAAGATATCAAAGAATGCTAAAGGGAATAATCTGGTGACCCACCTTGAAGCTGATGAATAAAGGATACTTTCAAGGTAGGCAGGCATGAGTATTAGGTCGCCAAGGGCAAAGTATGAAAACAAAATATACAGACTGAAATTAGAATGTGGATCTGAGTATCCAGAAGCTTCTCCATTGTTTTGATTTGAAACAAAAATTTGTAGGAATGAAATAAATAATCCCAGTGAAATAGTGGATGCCCTGAGCATAGTCGTGTTAGCAAAATGGCAAAACTCCTAAAACTTAAAAGTTATACTTCCAGAGTTATATAATGCT
Source organism: Potos flavus (assembly GCA_028534135.1). Taxonomy (NCBI): domain Eukaryota; kingdom Metazoa; phylum Chordata; class Mammalia; order Carnivora; family Procyonidae; genus Potos; species Potos flavus. The sequence goes on along the minus strand of CM052895.1, from coordinate 34,531,518 downwards.
GTTTAAAAATATATATATAAAATCACCAGAAGGACATACAATAATTACTTTTAGTGGATCTTAAACTTGTCTTAAATCAAAAAGCTTCCACTCATGTTAATGCCTTAATGATCTCAATGCAAAATGCCCACACATTAAATAAAATAATTCTAGCTAGTAAATGTGTCCTGGAGATTTATGAATACATACATAAATAAATATGTGTGTGTATGTGTGTGTGTAGCCATTTGGTTTTTAAACAACAGGAAGAAAATGCTAGGCAATTATTTTGTTTTCTCTTATGAATGAGATATCATTTAAGCATAAACCTAGAATATTCAAAATAAAATTTGGGTTTACAAGATCAGGGCATGGCAAGAAGTGTTCATATTGCCACGGAATATATATTTTCCAAATATAATCTTAAGAATGAAGTAAAATATGAACATCATGCTTTATTCATATTGCTTAATAAAACAGCTGCGTTTTAAATTGCTAAAGTAGCAGGTGTAATGACTACTAACTGGGTTCATTTTCAGAGCAATTCAGGTGCCAATGACTACTAGTATCAAAAATATGTATAGAATTGTTTTGATAAGTTTGTATTTTAAGAAGAGACAGGGAGAAGGGGATGCATTGCTGTTGAAAGCAGCTGTCATGTATTACATATAACTGACTTGATAAACATTTATAATTTTTTATTTATTTTTTTAAAGATTTTATTTATTTGAGAGAGAGAGAGAGCAGGAGCATGGGGAGAGAGGCAGAGGGAGAGGGAGAAGCAGACTCCCTGCCAAGCGAAAGAGGAAAACTGAGATAAAGAAGTTGAATAATTTGCCTAAATTTGCCACACGGTTGCTAAGTTGCAGAGCCAGCTTTTGAACCTAGATCTCTGTCCCCAATGCCATGCTCTTTCTTTTGCTTATAACTGCCACAGTGAACCATTAAAATGGATACTTCTAGAACTCCTTGCTTACCACTGTACATCTGAACTGCTACAATTGATTCATAACCTCCTTCCTTCTCGCTTCTTTATTTCATCCTCCTGGTCTATCAATGCTCTTATCCAATCCCTACAAAATCCATTACCTCAAGGCCATGCATTTAAGTATCCAACCCAATTTCCCTTCTCCCTCGAAGTAGTCTACTCCATCCAGGCTATTTACCACTGACACACATGACCCTTATTCAGGGTCCAGACATTTCTTCCATCTGAAAAGAATGCCAGCTAATACTCTCCTCCCACAGCCATTCAAACCACAGACTTCATCAAAGACCTACATCCAAGTTCACCTTCTTCCTGGAGCCCTGTGCACTTAGCTACAGTCCACCCCTCCCTCTCCTTGCTCTGAACTGCAGTAGCACTTCCAAGCTGAATGGTTTCTACACCGCCTCACAATTTCTCTAGGCAGCAGCTGGTCACATGTCAGAGTTTCTCAGTGGGATATTCTAAGTTCCTTCCCAGGTCCAGGCCATGGAGTCTTTCATGTTCTTGTATTTCACAGAAACCAGCACATCAGAGAGACTCAATAAATATGTAAGGGTTTTTTTAACTGTTCTCTTGCTGGGGAAAAGAAAAAGATAAGAAGGAAGGAAGGTAGGTAGGTAGATAGATTACTCTCTGGCCATTTCTCAATGGTACACAAAACCCTGAGGAGGAAAAATTAGATGTCCAATACATAACAGATTTCAAATACATGGGGACCTACAAAATGGGCATTGTGTTTGTTTTGGGACTTGCCATATTTGGTATAGGACAAAGTTTTCCGAAGTATGTTTCAAAAGATGATAATCGTCCCCTGAAAAAAAAATGTTTCAAGATCAAATAAGTTTATATAATATGTGTTAATGATGTTAGACAGGTTTGTTTGCTGTGGAACTTCTAGCTTTTGGTGGTGTGTGTCCATTACAAATCACAGCAAAGAGGCTACAAATAAATTTCCCAAACTTGTTTGACTACAGAATTCTTTTGGTAAGGAGAATCTTGTAGGAATAATTATCAACTGAACGTTCTTTGGGAAATATTGGAATGAACCTGCCAGGAACCTCACAGGGAGTGGTGCTCTTTTATTAACCAGTGGCATATCTTATACATATTTTTTATACATAGTGACTTGGCATGATTGGTGTCATCTTATGAAGGCTTTCTAGATCTTAGATTCCTCACTAATATGCAGCCCAGAACTGGTTAATGGTTGAGTGTCAATGGTGATGATAGGAAAATTATAATTGGTTAAGGATTGAGAACCCATGAGAGAGGAAGAAACCCTTCATGTGTTAAATGCCTTATTGCAGATTAACTTATTTAAACAACCTTGTAAGGTGAGTCAAAATAATAGTTACTATTGATTGAGTACATGCTATAAGTCAGATATGGCCCTTGGGGGTTTTGCATGCATTTTTCATATGCATTTCTCATAAAAATTAATTCTCAACTTACATATAAAGGTTTGGATATTTAAATGACTAATTTAAGATAATACAACTAGAACAATGGCAAAAGTTGAATTCAAATTCTGGATGACTCAAAAAGCCATGCCCTTTCTGATCTGTCATACCACCTCCCATGGAGAACTCTATAGGTTGTAGATTCTTGTACATGTGTGTCAGAGCTTTCTTATCCAAATCTGAATAACCCTAGATAGTCTTGTACACCTAGAAAACTAATTCCTTTTAATTACATTTGCATATGGAGCCAGCTCACAATCAAGTAGACAAGCCAAGTATTCCTAATATGATCCTGAGTTCCGAAACTTGCTCTATAACGTACACACATTTAACAAATGCAGGTTTACCAGTAGGCCAACATGGCTTCTCACTCATATATTCTACTTATAGCACAAGTAGTGAGAATAAAAGTTGGATGTAGTAAATTACCCCACAGAGACTCTGTTTATAGCCTGTTTAAATAGCCTAGTCTATTTTGCACACCTTTTATATATTTTATTCTTAGCTCTGACTTCAATTCCTTTAAATGGAATGAAGTCTCTTTGGCATTACTTCTCTTTAGGTATCTCACAGTGAGGGGAGTTAGGGAACAAAGAAGGCAGCAGAGGTACCGATTCTGAATAAAAGATTCTGGAGCAGTATTGATTAAAGCAAATATTTTCTCTTCCCTATTCAGGTGTGAATTCTCAACCTGGAGTCCCCAGTGACTTCAGGGAGGTCAATGAATACTTTTAAAATTAAAAAGTTGGTCATATCAACTTATGTCCAATTTTCTGGGGAGGTTTGCATCAGATTCTCAGAAGGTTTATTAGGCTTCCAAAAAGGTTAAGAAGCACTGTGACTTTTGAAGTGCAAGAAATCAAAAAGTATTCCTACCTCTAGTGTGTCCTCTATGGGCAATCATTTAAGGAAGTCCTCTTTGCTTGTGAAAAGTCAGAACAAAGATCAGGAGATGAGGAAGATGAAATGTCCAAGATAGGCTAGTGAGCAATGAATCAAGTAAAATTTATAGAGAAAACAAATACATCATAAATGTAACTGGTCATTATAATATGAAGAGTAAGAAGTGGTTCTTAAGACAGGAAAGTCATGTTCGAAGGAAAATCTACAAGAAACCAGCAGAGTATGTATGTGTGTGTGGCACAGGGACGGGGAAGCAGATGGGATTGTGATGGTAGAGATGAAGCAGTGAAAACACAGAATAATTTCATGGAGAGGGGATAGACAGGATTTAATTTTGTTATATTGAGAGAGAAATATATATTTAAATGTCTGCTAGAAAGTAACATGAGCACTACCGATTGGCTAAACTTAGAAGAGCAAGAGCAAGTAGGAGATTCAGTTATTCTCCCAGTTTTAATCTACATTCTCCTGAACTTGGTAGGATAGCACATGACCTTTAGTTCATTCACCTGTTACCCCTAAACTTCATACCTGTGTATTGATGGGTTCTTTCAAAATTTCGTTTGGTTTCATAAAGATCATTCCGTGTATATATTATAATATCTATCACTTTGAGTCTAATATTAATATTTCATGGTAAAAAGACACCATGGTGTGCTTAATCAAAGTTCTGGCAATGTTAGTTTCTGACAAATAAGAGAGGTTGAAAGCAGTAGACTGAGCATAAGAGATAGACAGATGAAGATAAATACATCTAGAGAACCATACTCAGGACAGTATTACTGCTCGAATAGTACTTGCAAAGAAATATTCTGACTTATTATAATGCATGAGTATTTATTGGTTATTTACTGAAAAATACTTGTTGCATGCTTGTAAATGTCAGGAACTGGTCTAGACACTTACAGGAAGGGCTAGAAGCAAATATAAAGATGATATAAACAAAGTCACAGAGATAGTGGTCAGCAAATTCTGTCCAGGTGGAAGGTTTGACTGAGAAGGGCAGCCTTAGATGGAATAGTGTAAAAGAGAGCTGAGAGTTTTATTGAAAAGCCTACTGAAGAAACGCCTTATGCGAACACAGGAATGGCATTGATACAGTGAGATATTTGAGCAAAGGACTGACACATTCATTAAAAACAGAGTTTACATGGATGCCTGGGGACTCAGTCGGTTAAGCATCTCACTCTTGGTTTCATCTCAAGTCATGATCTCAGGGTCATGAGACTGAGCCCTGTATCGGGCTCTGTGCTGAGCATGGAGCATGCTTGAGATTCTGTCTCTTCTTCTGCCCTCCTCCCCGATCCTGCCACGCTTTATCTCTCTCTCTCTCTCTAAAAAAGAAACAAAAAAAAGAGTTTAAGGAAGATTATTCTGACTTTCTAAACATTACTGTGGTGAAAATAAAACTGAACCTAAGGAGATCCAGTACTAGGCTTTTACACAAATCTAGAAATACATAGATGAGATTTTAACTCAAGGTGGCAGTTATAGAAATTAAGAAATTGGTAAATCAAATGGCAAAGTATTAGATGGGAATATGTTTGGGGCAGAGTTGGAGGTGGATGTAAATATACAGCAGAGATGGGTGTAGATATATTCCAAGACTTTCTATTTATCAGTAACTTTCTTTGTCAGAGAATCTCAATTTCAAGTAAAAAAAATCCATACTTAATAAACAGTTGAGCTAACCTCATAGAGTTAGAGAATTCTGGAATTGAATGGCATCTTTGAAGGCATCTGCTCAATTTAAGAATCCCCTCTATAGCAATCCCTGACCCCACCTACTGCCTAATTTTAGTGGATGACTTACCTACATACTCTTCTATACAGTTGACCCTTGAACAACACAGGTTTGAACTGTGTGGGTCCGCTTCTACATGGATTTTTTTTGTTAAATATAGTATAGAACTATAAATGTATTTTCTCTTCCTTATGATCTTCTTAATAATGTTTTCTTTCCCTTACTTTATTGTGAGAAAACTGTCTATAATACATTTAACATACAAAATATATGCCAATCCACTGTTTATGTTATCAGTAAGGTTTCAGGTCAACAACAGGCCAGTAGTAGTTAAATATGGGGGGAATCAAAAGTTATATGTGGTTTTTGGACCACAGAAGGGGTCGATGTCCCCTATGATGTTCAAGGGTCAACTGTAATTATCTTCCTCACAGTACTATGAGCTTCTTGAAACCCAAAGTTACTTCCTTCTCTTTGGTATACTCAGCACCGGGCCCATAGCAGGTGTTCGGTATATATTTATTAAACGAAGAGAAGAGCATTGTAACCAGCAGAATATAAACTCCATGAGAGAGGGCAGGAACCTTTCCCTTTATTGCTCATTGCTGAATCTCCATCATTTGTTGCATTGTCTAGAAAAGAATCTATTAGGTGAGCAATGCAAGGTTACTTAACCCAAGGTCCCTTACTTACACTAAAATAATCTACAAGATTTTACTATCTCCAATCTACAGATTTTATTTATTTTTTTTTAAGATTTTATTTATTTATTTGAGAGAGAGTGAGAGAGAACAGGAGAGGGGAGAAGGTCAGAGGGAGAAGCAGACTCCCCATGGAGCTGGGATCCCGGTGCGGGACTCGATCCCAGGACTCCGGGATCATGACCTGAGCCAAAGGCAGTCGCCCAAACAACTGAGCCAAGCCACCCAGGCGCCCTACAGATTTTATTATCTAATGAGGAAATTGAGGCCCAAGAGAGATTAGGTGATCTCCCAGGGATTATGGTTTATATGAGGTGGAGTGGGGATTAGAACCTCTTTCTACTTGTTCAGTTTCAATCAAGGAAAAATATTACTTATGGTCCGTCTGGTGTCACATGGAGTCATGCGGAGTCCCCAACCCACCTGTCTGATGAAACTTAAATTCCAATTTCTCGGACGAAACCCTCCCTCATCTTATAATGAGTTCCAGAAGCTTGCTTCTCTTCCTCTGCCTCTTCTCTCCAGTGTGAGCTCAGGCTGATGTTTCTGTTTGTGCCCATCTGTCCTCCAAACTCAGTCCCTTTACTGGATTAAAACAAAACAAAACAAAACTCTTGCCGCATCTTGTGCCTTCAGCAACTTTATTACAGATGGGGGAGGGAAAGATTTATAGGGTGGGATTGTCTTTATACTGTAGACCAAGGTGACTCTTTTGTGTTACTTACACACACACACACACACACACACACACACACCTACCCTATGGAGCAAGCAGCATATTCTTCCCCTTTCCTGTGTCAGAAAGATCACAGATGAGTTCCACCCAAACCAAGACTCCTTAAAGTCTCACCTTCTGCAGTTAGTAACCTTAGCAAATGCTTTTTTTTGCAGGCAGTTTCTCCCTGCAAGAAATTCTGGTGAATACAGTGCGATTAAAATTGCAGTGACTAGAAGATTCTAGTTTTTAGAGCAAGAAACCTATCCCACTGGACAGTCTTTCATGCCTGACATATGCCTATGTAGAATTTTAATACTGAGATTGTCTCAGATAAGAATAATCATCAGAAAGCAAATGTTCTATAAATTATTAATTTTATTCTACCAATAACATGACCAAAGATAATGGTCTCACTGACGTCAGCTTGGCCTTCCTTAGCCCCATTTATTCAGAGCTCTAGAATTTTCCATCTAAATAAAATCCAGTCCCATAACACACAGTACTCTGAGTCACTCAGTGGCTTCTACTCTCAAAGATTCAGTCCACAGTCTCTATTGCGGATGCCTGACAATATTTTCATAGCCAGTGTCTGCAGATTTCTCCAGCCTCTTTCCCCCGAGCAAGGCCCTACTCATGGTAGTTCCTTTCTCTACATATTTATACACACCCATCTCATTGAACATACGCCCATGGCCTGTGTCCTTGCTCATATGTTCTCTCTTAACTCCCTCCCCCCACGCTTCACTTACTTCCTGTTTCATTCTTTAGGACTTGGCCTCACACTCTGCCTCTGTCCCAGTCTGATTTAAATAGCCTTCTTTTTTTTTTTTTT
>CM052895.1:34451121-34523693 GCA_028534135.1 Potos flavus | reverse complement strand
CCAGTTCCATCCACGTCGTTGCAAATGGCAAGATTTCATTTCTCTTGATGGCTGCATAGTATTCCATTGTGTATATATACCACATCTTCTTTATCCATTCATCTGTTGATGGACATCTAGGTTCTTTCCATAGTTTGGCTTAAATAGCCTTCTTTTATTCTGCAGTAGCCTACATGCTATCTTCTTTCGGAATGCTCTCTACAATATAGTGTGCTGAAATCATCTCCAGTATCAAAGTCTAGGTTTTCCTTGGGTAAGAGACAGTCTTTTAGACACCCTGTTTTTGCAGACTCTAATAAAATACATGACACATTGTTGGTGCTAAGCAAATATTTGTTGAATTACTGATGGTCTTAGAAGTCAATGAAACCTAATCTTGTGTTTATTTCATTTTAAAAATTCAACTAGAGCCTTAGGCGGCACTAGAGAAAAAAAAGCCTAGATTGTGGGAAGATAAAAGTAAAAAAGAAACCTCACAAAATTATGTACATCTTCCCTTTGGAGATTTTTGCAAGTACTAAGTGAAATTTTATGTATTTCATAGGATTTTTAAATACTTCAAAACAAGAACTTGGTGCCAATAATACACTTGGAAATGAGAGCAGCTTGCCACTGGCAAACTCCGCTTAAACCTGTTACATGTACACATTGAAAGTGAATCCAACTCCTTTATGTATTTCCCATCAGATAAAATGTATAGAGGGGTTAAAAAATAAGCAAAAGTTAGAACTAACTTGGACAAATCTACTGTAGCAAACTCAGGAAGTAACTAGCTCGAAGCAAAAAGTGGTGAAATAGTTCTCCATTTCTATCTACTTCAGACACTATTAACTCCATCCTTAGGAACAAAGAGGGAATATCAGTGGGAATTAGGACAGGAAAAGCTGGAATCAGTTAGGAAGATATATATTTAAGTATTTTCTCTTTGAAGGCATTTAGTGAATTTTTGTTTTTTTAAGAAAAACCTGAATCAACTGTTTTAATTTATATATATTTTTTAACTAAGTGTAAGCAAATGATGCCCAAAGTAAGTGATTTTGTACCTGTTCTCTTCATTTACACCAGCAGGCCTATCTAGGAATTATGACTGAGTTATGTTGACCTTTAATCATTCAAATACTGGCCAAAAAAAAAAAAAAAGAAAAGAAAAAGAAAGAAGGAAGGAAACAGAGAGAGAGAAAGAAAAACCAATATCCACACAATTACACACAGATCCTTTTATCTCAATGGTCAGTGTTGCTGTAAGTGGTGGATAAGAGTAATTGGCTGAACATTTCCCAAGAAAACGACCTCAACCTCTAACTAACTGCTGTGGCTCCAGGCGATTACTTTTTTCCTTTTCAAAGGGAAGCTGCTGCTTCAGCATCTTCTCCGGGAGCCCCTGGCAGCAGTTCAGGCCATGTGTCAGGGGAATCCTTGATCGCATCACAATGACGGAAGCCAAGTGCTGGCCTGCAAGAATTGAGGACTGTTTGTTCACAGAAGATCCTGAACAGAAACAGGGGTGTTACATAGTTCAAGGGTGCCTTGAAAAAACCCGACACTGCTGTAGGAGGGGACTTCCAAGGGCTCAAGTTATTTCTCATTTGCAGTTCCACAGCCCTCTTCTAGCTTTTATGGGATTTAGCTAACAGTTGTTGCTTGGGCATTTTTCTCCCTGTAGTTCCTTGACTTAGCACGATTTTGGACAGTTGAAAAAAAAGAGTTTTCATCTACTATTTTCAAGTAGTGCCACAGTGAATATTCTCTGGGGAGAAAGCATTTTATTAATGAATGCAGTATGTGTTCTTGGTAAAATCCAAAATTAAACTAGGTCACTGTTTTCGTCCTGCTAGCCGTCGATGACATTTAGGTGTGTTGTTTGGTGTAGTGACTCAATTTCCTGTAGGGAAAGCTGGCAACTCCACACTGAGGTTTTTTTACTGGGGATGATACAGTCAGTTACGCGATGTCTTAAAACATTTAGGGTTAAAATTCCTAAAAGTTAAACTTTAATAATGATCCTAAAAAACCGTGGCTAGCCATATTGCCTATAAACCTCGGAATTTGGGAGAAGTAGTGTTCTCAGCTCTATACTAAAATCAGCAATAATTCTTTATTTGAGCAACGGTTTTACAGAACAAATTTCTTTACTCTGTCAGTAATTATTTTCTTGCTTATTAGTATGTAGATGTGTTCGGGTCAGTTTTTCCATTCTCCAGATTTCTACAATGCATGCAGAGGTAGTTAGAACTTAAAATACATGTGTGTGCCACATTATTATTGTACGCAGTGCTGATTGTCAAAATGGCTGATCTATGATTTGGATATAAAGTAGATCTCCTGAAATAAGTTGTCCCTCTTGTTGCTATACTGCCTTCTCAAAGGCAAGTCCTGTATTTAAATATATAATGTCTTAAAGCATTGAAACTTTCCCGAATTACTCTACTCCTTTTACAATTAAACAGTAAATACTGGAATATAATATGTAGTGCCACATCCAGATAAGTCTAAGTCCTGTATTTCTGAAAAGTTTGAGAAGTTGTTGAAGATGGGGAGATTACTTATACTGGGGAGCTCCCTTTGGGGCTGAGACTTTAAAGGCTTGGAATGCAGGGAGAGTAACATGGAACACCAAGCCTTAGAGGTGTGGAGAAGGGATTCCTGGCTTCTGTATGTAACCAGCGACCGGAAAGATGGCAGTGAACACATCCTAGTCACAATGGTTTTGCATCTATAACTCAGTGGGTGTGCTCACTACTGACAACTCAAATAACCTAAAACAAGTTAATTTCCTCTGAAAGTGCCCTATATCCTTATTTTATACAATAAAGGGAGGGAAAAAACCAAAAAGAAAACAAAACCATACAGTAGATGTACTACCATTTCAACCAGGTTACTCTGTACTTACATATGGAAGAGTAAAATGAAAATGTGTTATGATCATAGGCTTAATTATTGTTTGCAATCCTTAGTGTGTGGAATTACAAGGGACTTTCTACATTATATCATTGTGTAATGTTTCCATTTTTATAAGAATCATTTTTATATTCTTATAATCAGGGAAAGTCTATGCAGATAAAATATTTTATACTATCTTAAATTATCTTTAAGGTTGTTACTTTTGTTGGGGGAAAAAGGCCCAATCTTACTCTTTAATTTACCTGGCAAGCTTTGGCAGCTGTTCGTTCACCTAGAGTACATATTTAGAGATTGCTGCAGAAAAGAAAAAGGAATAAAAGAGGCAGATTTTAACATAGAGTCCCCAAAATGAATACCAAACAGTTCAAGAATCCTTGATAACAATGAGTCATGTGGCCCATGTAACAAATACTTTGAAAGTTATTCTAACTTTTACAGATTTTATGTAAAAACCTATCTGGTAAATCCCTGGGAGCCTGAGATTCAGTCTGTGAAATTCTTTGTTGTGCCACTGATCATTTATGGAGTCTAAATTTCAAGGGCAGTGTTTCTTCTCCTCCAACACCTGTAGATTTGAAGACAAAAGGGATCTTGCCAACTTCATGTAAGCTTTTCAATGTATTCTTTTAATTGACAATAACCAAGTTTTATAAGATGGAACTCTTCGGAGTTTGGATTATTTTCCTCTCTGAAAGTTTTGTTCATCCACTTGCTAATGTAGTGAAGTTCTTGCAATTGATCCTTTTATGTAGAGTGCCCATGGTCCCCAGGGTCAGCTTTTGTAAGTGGAACCAGCTTCCATACCATGCCATGTCATTTCATTTTCTCACGTTTGTAGTTTATTCTGCACATGGTGGTGTGGTGCACATGGTGGGCAGAAACACCCTTCCAGACTTTTTCCTTTGGCATCACAGGACCATCCTGGTCTCTGATTTGTAATTCCACAGACGAAGGAAGCACGTATGCAGGACAGGTGTCAAGTGCCCATCCTACGTGGTACATTCACATTGCTGTTCCTTTAAGAGAACTCTTAGACAATTCTGAATGTGAAAATACAGCATATTGTCAAATCTGTAAATTCTAAAGCTTTCAACGTTGTTTTTGTTTGCTTGTTTATGTCCACCCCAACATTTAGAAGCCTGGTACTTACCAGGGGCCGGGCTGGGCACTCAAAGAGTCTGGTTTTAAAAGAAATAATTTTACTCCCACAACCACCCTGTCCCCTTGAAGTAGGTAAATCCTAAGTCCTCAGAAACGAAGCCTCAAAAACCCTAAAACCCGAACCCACAGAAAAGGTTGCTCGGCTCCTAAATAACCTTGTTTGTGCTGCCCGTCGGGCTCTCCCGCAAAACTCCGCAGGGAGCAACGGATGGTGAAGACGCTGAGACTCTGCGAGTCCGGGCGACCGGGAGGGGCGCGCAGGGTCCCCGCGGGGCAGGTGCGCGGCCGCGCGCGCGTGCGCGCCAGGTCCCGCCTGAGCCCCACGGCGGGCGTGACCCCGGGTGGCGGGCACTCCACGCCGGGTTTTGGGCCGCTCTCCTCGCGCAGCCCCACGGCAGCCCCACGGCAGCCCCACAGATACACGCGCTCGCGCTCGCGCCTCCCGGGCTCGGCTTCAAAGCGAGCGGCGCCGGGCAGCGCGGGGTGATGCCCCGGCGAGGCGGTGGGGCGGTCGGGGCTGGGGCTTCGGGGAAGGCAGCGGCGGGGGGCGCGGGCGGGCCTTGGCAGTTGGCAGGCGCCTTGTAAGGGAACTGAGGAGGGGCCAGGCGGCGGCGAGGGGCGTGAGGGGGAGTGTTCCCGGAAAGCCGCGGTGATGGAGCCGCGCTGCGCCGGGCGCCGGAGGAGTTGAGAAAGAAAACAGGAAACGTGGTGGCCGCACACCCGGCCGCGGCTGATTCATTCGCGTCGTGAGAAGGCTCGGCAGGCGGCAGGCGGCAAGCGGAGCGGGCGCGGGGACGCGGCTCCGGCCGGCCGGCGACGAGATCGGGCCGTGGACCAGGCTCTCCCTCCGGGGGGCTGGCCCCGAGGCGCGCGCGCCGCCCCCTTCGCCCGCCTCCTGGGCTGGCACTGGGCTCCGCCGCACCGTCGAAAAGTCGCACCGTGGGGTTTTTGTCCGTGTCTCCGTGTAAAAGTTGGCTTGCCGCACTTTGTGCGCCCTCCCTGGACGCGGAACTGAGACGCCAAGCTGGAGAGACCGTGCTTCCCCCAGGCCGGCCGCCCCGCTAGCTGAGCCTCGGCCCCCAGCGCGGTGCCGGGCTCGGCACTATGAAGGAGCAGCCCTCATGTGCGGGCACCGGGCATCCGAGAATGGCGGGGTATGGCAGCATCGCCCCCTTTGAACTCGTTGGCGGCGTCGTGAAGCGCTTGAGAACTGAGTCCCCCTTTCCCTATCTCTTCGCAGAGGAGGCCTACCAGAAACTGGCCAGCGAGACCCTGGAGGAGCTGGACTGGTGTCTGGACCAGCTAGAGACCCTGCAGACCAGGCACTCCGTCAGTGAAATGGCCTCCAACAAGGTAAGCCCGGCTCTGCCTGTCACCAAGGCCCCTAGACTGCTGATTCCCACGCCGGTGAAGCCGCCAGCCCCTGTGGCCCTGAGAAATACATACAGATTTTGTCACACTGCGTGTTGGCTCTTTTACTCCCTCGCACGGAGGTTCCTGACTCTGTGCCTTCCCTGTCTCTTATAGTCACTCCAGATAAATTAAACATTTTGCAAAAGCAACTTTCACATAGTTTGATTACAGCCCCCCCGGGCCACAGTGAGTGGGGAATTTTTTTGCGGGGGGTGGGGAGTGGGCTTGTCAGTGACACTTTGCCCTTGCAGCAGAAACCCAGGCAGGGCCGTTGGCATTGCATGCTTAAGGGTATTCTTGGGATTCCCAGTTGGAAATAAGAGTTGCTGAAGGTCAATACAATCTCTTGGGTGTCACCACCTACGGCGCTCAGGCTCAGTAGAGTTCACTGAACTTGGAACCTTAACTCTCATTTATCTAGCTGTTAGGGTACATTGTAAGAACTGAACCTTTATATGTTCACTTAGCCTTATGCGTCCACAGGAAATATCAAGAAAGTTAGAAAGTTCATTATGATCCTTACCTTTGTTTTCATGAATCTTGGAGAGAAATCCAGTTTTCTGAGGTCATTTAGTATGTTTCAGTGGGTCATTTGTGCCATATATGCTGAACTGCTGGCCTTGGTGGTCAACGGAGTTTTGGGGGACTGAGAAGTAACCTTCAGCCTGAGATAGCCTTAAAGCAAGGTATAGTGTTGTCTGTTGTCTGTAGTGTTACTGTATTTTTTGGAATTTCTGTTCTTTTGTCTTTAGTTGTGTAAGGAAATAATTGGGATTATGTATGGTTTTGATGAATATTTGGCTGAGAGGATAGGGAAAGAGGCACATTCATGTTGGATGCAGATGACTGGAGGATTCAAGCAGTAAAAACTGGTAACTTTGTGTGGCACTTCCTAACAGTTGCCTCTTAAAAATATTTAAATATTGTGGCCACCTATTTACAAGGTTAGGAAGATTATACCATTTTATAGTTTATCTGTGTGCACATGTTTTTAAATGGGTGATGCTTTCTCTTGGCTTATTATAGTTTTTATCCCACCTGTTTCCGCCCCCCCCACAATCAGTTTTTTAAAATACCATAGCATATCAGCCACTTGATTGTCTTATCTGTTGACAATGCTTACATAGATTGCATTGTTTTTGAAGTGAGAAGTTAGCTTCAAATAGAATAAAAGAGACTTCTCACCACTGTCTACAGGCACTAACTTACCCATAAGCACACTGACCTAACCCAAATGCATACTAGGGATCAGATCTGGGTTTTTTGTTTGATTTGTTTTTCTGGTTTTTATCATTTTGGCCTCATTTTGAAATTTGGTATGGCTTCTCATCAAAATAATCCATCATCGGGCTCTCACTTCCTGCTGTGCCATCAGGTGCCATTGTTCTCATCTGGCTAACAAAGTCTTAGCTCATTAATTTCATAATATAGAAAATTTTTTTGAATAATTTGATGATAATAGCAGTAGACTATGCTGAGTATCTTCAATGTCCTACATGCTGAATGGAACCATTCTGCAGTGGGATTGAGTTCTTAATTCTCTTGTCTGGTTAATACTGTGCCGCTTCTCAACGGCGCTACAATACTGTGTAAAAAAGAAGAGCAGAATCAGAAGACACCTAAAGAGATATGCACACATTTGCTTATGTTTTCAAGATGATCTGACAATACTTTTTCAGAGAAAGGAACCTGAGCAGCTATAATTATCCCCAGAAATCCATATTATTAATGATGAGACCTATGTTTGAATTTAAAAATTAACACAAAATCTAATAATGTATTCTAAATGATGTCAACTGTCAAGTAATTAGTTTATCTATACTTTAAGATTTTAAAAAATAAAGCTTTAGGTCACAGTAATTGATCAAGATGATTTCTTTCTTTAATGGTACCAAATAAGACAGGATTTTTTAAAATCTCCATTGTGAAGGCACCCAACTAAACTTTGAGTTAGTTTACAGATTTAGTAGAGAAGGTGCATTTATTTGGTTGAAGAGAAATGTAGGTTAAGTGAGAAAAGACTTTTTAGAAAGATAGTGATTCTAGCTGTTTGTGTCTTGTGGTTGAAAGATTATTGACAGGACACTTATTTTTAACATTAAAAAAACTCAGCTTGGCTGAAGCTGTTGCTTAAAGTTCTAATTTCTAAGCTATCCATTTCCTTTTTTTAACCCATTCATTTTTATAGGAATGCTAAACTCATGTAACTTTTTATAGTTGAAATTTCAGGATTAGCATAGAAGAAAAAGAAAGCTCTTGGTAAATGTTGTTAAGTTACCCTTCTGCTTCATAACAAGGGCACATAAGCTGTAAACTGAGTGGGAGCAGCTGATGGGAAGGTCCCTGAGAGTGATGCCCAGCCTAAGTCCGAACTAGAAATATGACGGCTTGCAACACACATCTTTAAGGATGAATGAATACATCTGAAACATTGCTTTCTGGTTATGTTTTATTGCTGTCCATTATTTTTACATGCACTTGTTTGAACCGGCCAATATTTTCAGGTTACTCTCTTTCTACCTTTGAAAAATCATAACATCTTTACGTGTTCTCACTTGAGGGTTTTTTTTTTTTTTTTTCCATTTAATAGTATAATGTAACATAATAAAAATGTTAGCAAGGTCATGATTTTTAAGTGATTATGGAGAGGAAATATTTATTACAGATACAGATTTGGGTATTAGGAAGAAGGAAGTTGATTCCTTCAAACCACTTAATCATTTGGGTTAATAGATTATTTCTTTGTTTTTGAAAATCTTAATTAAAGGAATCCAAATTATTAGCAGTTTTAAAATGACGCTGAGGTAACTACCTATATTTCCTGATTGATACTGTAATGTTCATAATGCTTATTGATGCTAGTAAGGCAGGAAAATTATTAAATTCTTGGGCAAAGCCAACATGGACTGTAATATATGTAGGATGCTTGTACCAAGTAGAGTAAGAGACTCCAGATGGCATTTAATTTGAGTGATTAAATCTACAGCACTTACCCTTATAAGCACATTAATCTCCCTGAGATTTGTACAGATTTCCTTTGGAACCTTATTGCTACAGTGGAAGGAGGTTTTGGTAAGGTCTCAAAGCTTTGCAGATAGGCAGACCTGGAAGTTAAACCTTGGTTTTGTTCCTTGCTTGCTGAGTTACACTAGAAAAATGAATTCAACTTTTTAAGCTTCAGTTTCCTTAGCATAAGATGAGCACAGTAATACCCATTTTGAAAGATCAATGGAAGAGTTTGAAAGAATATATATAAAAGAGCTGTCTAATAAAAAACTTTGTGATAGTAGACATTATACCTGTTGTTACTGGTAAAATTATTTGAGATTTAGGTCAAACTTCATTGATGGTCTTCCTGTCTAACATTTTTTTTTTCCATTCAGTTGTAATTTTTGCTTGACATTTTAAGTTTCATGGATTGTTGAAATACAGTCCTTAGATAACGGTCTTTAGTACACATCTCTATATTATGGAAAAAGGCTTGTATTATATTTACACAATTTTTGGCATAATACAGATAGAAACATTTTGAACTTCCAACTAGAAGTTTAGTTTTTCTTAAATTCCAGTGACAGAATTCCAGACAGAAGTGCTAAATACTTGCTTTGTTTTTACTCTAGAAGCGAAAACACAGCACTTATTAATTCTTGGAATATGCTAAACATAGTGTGGGGTTGTTGAGGACATCTCCATTCTGTTGTACAGAATTTGCAAAGCTAAAATACTTTTTTAAACTGTTTTTAATGCAAAATAGTTTCACAGTGTTTTTGGTTACCTTCTCTCAAAGAAGGTAAGTTGAGGATGTGAGGAGGGCAGGCCAGGAGTCTAAGCCTCGAGGCTTTAAAAAATTATGCTTTGGAGAGGTGCTTGGGTAGCTCAGTCGGTTGGCTTAGGATTTTGGCTCAGGTCATGATGTCATGATTGTGAGATCAAGACCTGCATTGGATTCCACGATCAGCAGAGAGTCTGCTTAAGATTCTCTCTCTCCCTCTGCCCCTCCCTGCCTCTAAAATAAATAAATAAATCTAAAAAAAAAAAAAAAAATTCTGCTGTGGAGCCCTGTCACTTTATCCTCTTGTGACCTAATAATATACATTTCACCAGGCCTTCAGAGTGAGTGCAGTGATTTTTAAAAGAGAAAACAAAATCATTTTGATTTTTTCCTAAAATATACCACTATAAAAGTATATTTTGTTTCTCTTTAATTTGGGGACACTTTCGAGGCTTGGCATTGCTGGAAACTGCTGTGCTTCAAGTGGCAAGTCTCTTGAAGTTAGGATTCAAGCATCTTTCCAAGAGACTTCAGAGTTTTCCTTAGTTAATGCTAGATATACATCAGCCAACTTAACAGATGTGGTCGTGACTTTTTATGGAATTTATTTTGTTTATTTACTTATTAACCAACATCTCTATCATGTTTTTGTTGCCTATAAATTAATTGCTTTTCTGGGTGCTTGTTCTTCGTTCTTCCCCCTTCTGCTCCCCCTGGTGCTTTTGAATAGTCAGTGCATCCATAAAGTAATACTGGAGCTTTCTGTGACTGCTGATATTGTTTCTTCTGGGCAAGACAGGTGCTGGAATGAATAGAGAATGTTCATATAGGAGTGGTTAAATCATAAAATATTTCAGCATTACAAGGCTATAACTCTCAGAACAGAAATAAATGTTTAACTAAGAAAGCTAAGAAAGAAGCTGTAGTTGGAAAGCATTTTAATTTTATGAAGAACAAATCACAAATAACCCTTATTTTCTACATTAAAATATTAAAACTTACTGATACAGTCATAAAAGAATTTTTAAGAGTTAACATGACTAAAAGAAAATAACTTCTATAACTGCAGAAACTCGACTTACTGATGTTTTTTGTTTGCGGTCTGCTTTTTCATCCACTTAATAAAAGCAGATTTGGCAAAGATTTAGGTGGTTTACATATAGTGCCTTAAAGTTAATATGGAGAGTTGAGAATGCTTGTTTTTATGATCACCATTAGAAAAAAAAAAATACTTTTTTTGCTTTTATTTTAAGTAATAACAGAAAGTAGGAAATACTTTTAATGAAAGATTTCATTTTTCATTGAAGTGTAAAGCCTTGACTTTAACTTAATAAAACACTAAGCATTATAACAAATCTTAATGTGTCTCTCTTGTCATCAGCACAGTTCTCGTGTCAGTATTTAGTGGCAGTAGTTTCAATATGCCTAACATTTAATTATCCAAAACTTCTAATTTTTGTGATTCAGTGAATTAGTCATTACTAGAGAAATCATTTTCAGTTATTACATTTTTATTTCATTATAGGGTAATGGTGACTTTGGACCGAGAGTATAATGAACTATGTCCTTTTTTTTTTTTTTTTTTAATTTCAAAACAAGAAGCTTGGCCAAGGTAAAATAGTATTTTTCCAAATGCTATGGACAGATTAAACAAACTTTTTTCCCAAATAACAAGGATAATAGATAATGCTATTGTTCCGTTTAAAAAGATTTCCACGATAGTCACATAGATTATATCTACTACTTAAGATACACATGTATGGCAGATGTGAAATGTTGATAATGTCATGATTTTCAGATTATCCTTCAAGTATGTAGAAGCTAATTTTCTCATTTTTAGAAAGAGGCCAACCCTTTTATACAGCAAATAGCTAGGGTTTATTTTATGATGGTCTACCTCTGCTAGGGTTTTCAGGCTGTACCTGGTACTTGTGATGATTTAATTGGCCCGACTAGTCTGAGATCTTTCCAGGAGATAGAGAGATGGTTACCCCTTTATTTTAATATTCACACTGGTCCTAAAAGACATTTTAGGAACGCATTTCCTTTTATTCACTTTGACTGGGAATGGGGAGGGGATATTTGGTTAAGCAACAAACAATTCTGCTGTGTTCATTAGTAACGAGACTGCCTGAGTTGGATTCTCTTTCTGCCCTTTGCTACCTGTAAATTGGACATCTTACTGTCTGAGCCTCAGTTTCCTCATCTGTTAAATAGTTGCTATGATGATTTCATTAATTAAAAGACAGTAATTGTCCAGACAGAGTCAGGAACATAAATGTTCAGTTATGTTAAGTCCTTTATTTCCATCCATAAAGGAATATCATCTTTCTTTTCTTATTTTGTGAAGTGAAGGCTAGAGAAGGTGTTTGTTTGCCATCCTGATAGCCATACTTCTGAAGAGCTTTTAAGAGGCAACAGTGGCCTAGTGATGTTGAAGTAAACCAAAGAATACTGTTGGAATGTTTCATTGGCTCTTCTCCCACTCAGGGACTTTTCAAGGAGTTTAACTGTTTTCTTTGTATAATTTTACACTAAAACTCATCAAACTGGCCTAAAGTTTTATCAGAATATCTAAAACTCCCTAAGCTGTTTCTAGGAAAGACATAAAACAGTAGAGAATTGTCTAACCAGTTTTTATCATAAATGAATATATCCCGGGCACCTGGGTGGCTCAGTCGGTCAAGCATCTGCCTTTGCCTCAGGATCCTGGGATTGAGCCCTGCCCCTGCTCTGTGGAGAGTCTACTTCTCCTTCTTCCCCACTTGTGCTCTCTAGCTTTCTCTCTGTGTCTCTCCAATAAATAAATAAAATCTTTTAAAAAATTAGATTAAATTAAAAATAAATGAATACATCCTGATTATTCTTGTGAATAAGACTGAAAATAACCCAGGCACAGAATCTCTCATTAATTTTTTTTCTGTCCATTATGTGTATTATTTGTTAGAAATATGAAGCCTATTTGATAATTTATAAGCTTAGCATTAATATTTGATGTTAAGAAAATCCTGTTAAGGAAATAGCCTCCCATTGCACCTCTCAACATCTTAACCATCTAGTATGTGCATAAATATTCCCTGCTCTGTCAACTGAGAAGGCCTAAAGAAACAACACCCCAGTAGCAATGAACACACCCAGTACATTCATCTTGGTTTCTAATGCCATTCTCCAAAGGAACCAGGATTCCTTGGAAAAAATCTGATTCTAGGAGTGGGGCAGGAAATGAGGCAGGAGCATGTTGTAGTGCCAGAAAGTAAGGAAGTGCTCAAACCAAACCCCATGATGATGGGAACATACCAGAGGGACACAAGAGCAAACTGAAAGAGCTTCCAATAACCAAAGCTGGAACTATTTGATCAAGAAAATAAACAAGTATTGGTTTATAATCCAAAATAAAAAAATAAATATCCTTGTGTCAATACTGATATAATTTACTGAATAAATAAATAAATGCGGGAGAATAGACAAATCTGTGCACTAAATTTCACATACTTTATGTAGATACTCTGCTCTCAAGGAAGAGGAGCAAAACTCTCTCCTCCTGAAGTGTGGGCTGTACGTGATGACTTCCTTCCAAAAAGCCAATATGCAAAAGGGGGGAAAAATGACTCTATAGTAGAGAAACCTGACATACACACACTACCTCAGCCAGGTCACTGAAGTCAACATCAACAGTGGTATTCCATGTTGTAATAGTATATACCTTTGATAGGCTCTGATGAAAATGGTTCTTTACCTCTGTGGTTTTCCTACCAAAAACATATAACCCCACTCTAATCATAAGAAAAACATCAGAAAAACGTCAGATAATTCCTAGTAAGGAACATTCTACGAAATATCTGACTAGTTCTCCTCAGAACCAACAAAGTTAACAAAAACAAGGGAAATCGGAGAAGCTGTCACAGCAAGGAGGAGCCTAAGTTACTAAATGTAACACAAGATCATGGATAGGCTCCTGGACTAGAAAAAGAATATTAGGTGAAAAGTAAGGAAATCTGAATAAAGTGTGGACTGCAGTTAATAATGCATCGGTGTTGATTCCGCAATTGTGACAAATGTATCATATTAATGTAGTGTTAATAATAGGGGAAACTGGATATGGGGCATATGGGAACCCTCTGTACTTGTCTTCACAATTTTTCTGTAAAGCTAAAGCTTTTCTAAAATTAAAAAAAAATTATTAAACAAATCTTAACCATCCTTTAAGGCCTATTTGGAATGCTATCTCCTCCATGTTTTTTCTGTCCTCTCTTCTCCCATGTTTCCTGCCCCATCATCCCCTGATTAGGTGTCATGTCTTTCTCCTTTGACTTTCCACAGGACTTTATGTGTAGATCTCTTAACTCTAAATACTGTATTTTGTTTCTTCGTTTTACTGGTATTTTGTTGTAGACTAGGTTGTTAGTCTTACTCATTTTTCCAGCACCCGTAGCATTCGACACAAAGCCTTGTTAAGTAGGCACTCAATAAATATTGGGTGAATTGTATGAATGATAGTATGCTCCTTGCAATGCAGCTTTAAGTGTTTTTGCCTTTAGTATTATAGAAATCATTACTGATTAATCTCAGGGACTAAGAGTAATTTTGCTCTTGTAAGCCCTAAAAGCCCTCAAAGTTCTTCTTTTATAGGTAATAGCTTCAGTTTTACTGTTTGTCACACCCTTTGCAAGGAAGTTACTGAACATTTGGTCAAAGAACTGAAGAAATTTTCCAGACTAATGTTGTTTGAGTCCACATGTAAATTAATAAAATGAACATATAATCTGTTCCTGCCTACCACACAGTTTTTGGTAGTTTTGGTGGTATTTAGCATGATCAGTATTTGAAAGCATTGGTACTGTCATCCTGAAGCTTTGTTTTAGAACTAAAAAAGTTAAAAGTGATCTTTTGTCGAACTCACCTAGTTTGAGTTGAAAGATGAGGCCCAAAACTGTCCAGGTCCACCCGGACAGCTAGAAAACTCCTGACTTATGTAGTTCACTTTCTGGAGGGTCTCAGCATCGTTGGGGTTCATGTATGGAGCCTTTATTTTAAATCATATTCATAATTGTGGGAGGGAGATTATACTTTTTTTATTTGAATGTATTAATGGACTACAAGCCATATTTCTGATAAGCATATGAGTTTAATAACTGTTTAAATACAAAAAAAGTGAGTTTTCTACCCAGCCATTAGTAGTATTGATGAGGCCCCTTATGTGGCTTATAGCTCAAACCTAGTGTGTATTAATACATTATTTTGTATTTGGCCACATGAATTAATACCAGATGCATGATGTTGGTTAATGTAAATGCCATTTCTCATCTTGGATTGGTAGACTCAGAGTCTGTGCATTGTGGATGATGCCTTGCAAGAAAGGTGTTTGTTTTTTTTTTCCTTGCTAAGAATCCTGATAATTTCCATTTAAGAGTCTCAGTTCTGCTTATCCACTTATGTCTCAAAAATTTTAGCATAGTTATGACTCAGACTAGTCTCATCTCATTTAAATTAAAAGTTTATAGTGCACAAAGGCCATAAACTGTTCTCTCTCCTCCGTACCTATTTTAGCAACAACATTCTTCTATAAGTTGGTTCCAACTGAAAATGACATTTCTGAGTACTTTCTCTGCTAGGCTGGGAAGAAAGGAAGTATTTGTTGGCTTTTCCCTGTTAGGGAGTGTTCTGTGCAGTTTTACCCAGGGCGTGCTTGGGTTTCCATCAGCATCTCTGGTCTGCTGTGCTGTAATCCCATCGCGGCAGGTTCTGGCTTTTATTACTGGCAAGCAGTTTGCTGTGCAGACATAGACACCATAATAGGAAACACCTCAGCCTGTCATAAGCAGGCCTTGCGAGTAGAAGGCACAGGCCTGACAGGGACGTGTCCATAGCAACCGGGCAAAGATGAGCAAGGCTGCCACCCTGGAGTAAGTGCGGGCTGATAGCTGCCTTCCTCATTTCAGAAAAGAACCAGCTGATTTTAAGGCTGCTTGCCACTGTTGGCAGAGCATGTTTCTGTTACTTGGTTTTTGTGTTAGACCTAAATATGAATAAAGACATCTTAAAAAATACTTTCCAAAATACTTTGAGAGAATATATCAAGGTGTTTTCCTTTTGTTTTTCTCCTTTAATTTCGCCTGACATCTGGTGCAAACCCATTAGGGAGAAAGAACAGACAATTCGTTGCAATGGGAAATTATTAAAAAATATATACAAGAATCAAATTATCAGGTGTCTATTTAAAGAATCATGAATTATACTAATATTCAGAATTACAAAGAAAAGAGCATTTCTCAGTAAGTTGACTTTCCGTTGTTTGTGTCTCTTACATCGAGTTCAGGTTTTAGAAAACGAGTACATTCTTTGACCAAGAAAGTTTCTATTTTATGTTTGCTGGGTTTGTTTTCAAGCTTCAGAAAAATAATGAACTACAACTTTAACAATGATGGGCTTTGTCAACAAGAACTTAGGAAGATAAATTTCAAATTTGGAAAGGCTTTACCAGTTTTTAATACAGAGTTAAAATGCTGTCATGGGTGCTTTAAATATATATAGGTGTCATTTCATTATTTGCAAGGCAACCTTATTTCACAAAAGAGGTTATACTTCGAAGAATGAAAAAAGCTGTAATTCTTTTAAAAGAGTATGCAGAAAGTAGATTTAGGAGACCTGAAGTTTCAGCTTTTTTTTTTTTTTTTTTTTGAGAGATTTGCTCAAAGGCTTTCCTAAATTAGGTATCCAGTGGATATTTGCTGATTTATTCCTACCCCTTTTAAAATAAGCACTGATCCTCTTGTGTTTTTTTTATTTTAAATATTTCCAGTCTGTTTCAACAATATGCTCTGATAAGAATGAAACTAATTAACATTATCTTTGGCATAAACTTTGATTTTGTTCTTTGTTTTCTTAATCATATATTCTTAGCATGGTCTTTGATAATTAGGTTTCAAGAAATCCTAGGAATGTTTTACTAGAAATATCCTAATTTCTTTACTATACATCAAGAAAAGATTAGTTTTTGTCCTGGAAGATACTGTTTGGGCCTAAATCTTAATTTTTCCTCTACAGTGTTAATAAGCATTAAAATGATGAAAGGGTGCATAGTAGAAGAAACAAAACAGAGAGCTTACATCATTACAGAGTGAAAGCAATTTGTTCACTCAAAAGTAAAACTCAGTGGAAAGATTAATTACTTTTTGCCCCTTGGCTTTATTTTCAGTGTAACATTTTAATATACCTTTGTTATATATGAGCAGTCTTTGGCTACAAGTGGTCAGGAAACTCTGGTATGTAACTTAATTTCTGATAAAAGGCCTGATCCTGGTGTTCTCTCATACTTAATACCTTAAATCTCTAACTTAGTCCCAGAAACAGTAGACTGCATGCTAAAGCAGTACGTCTCATTTTTAAAGATGAAAAACTGAGGCTCAGTTAGATTTTTACAAGATCCACATGCCTCTTAGTAGATATAAAGGTAATTATTTTTCTGAATGTGGCATATGAGGGGGAAGATGGGGAAATAGAAAAAGCAGTGTTTGCTCTGAGACTACATTTTCAAAATATGTCCTAATAAAATTTTTTAATAAGTACTAAATTCCAAAATAGCAAGAACAGTTTCAGCTAAATATAATTCCTAGAGGGGATTCCTATAGTGCAGCTTGTTCTGCTTGCCTTGTTCTCTGTCATGTCAGGATGGACAGACAGGACCCAGTTTCCTGCTCCCAGGAAGAGTGTGTTGGTGAGACAGACAGCATTTTAGGTTGGGAGTGAACCTAGCAGGCAGGTAGTTAACAGGGCACAGATATCAAAGGAAGGGTAACAGGGTCAGTGGGATAAGAAGACCAATTGGCAAAAGCGGATCTGAGACCCTGAGCTGGCAAAGGATTTGGAGAGAGTGTGGTACAACGGGACAGGATGAAGCTTGAGTGATGGTGGGGAATGTGGCAGCAGAAAGTATGGGATAAACTCAGCAAAGGTGTAAGCAGGTGTCAGGATTTTTAAAATGACTTGTTACTATGAGGTTGCCTTGGAGGTCTGTTTTCTTAGTGGGAGCAAAATGGAGAAGGCAGAAAGACTCATGGATAGACTGAGGAATGAAGATTGAAGGAAGGAAAGATAGAAAGACGTGACTTTTCGGATAGTGAGATGAGGAAGGGGAGATATGGAAGAAGGAGCAATCTCAGACCGGGCTCACCTAGATCAGGGCTTTCCTTGGCTAGTGGCAGACTGATGAGTTCATATTCCTGACCTCTTTTCACCGCAGGGTGAAATCTGGTTGGAATGAACCTTTGGGACAGATTTGAAGAAAAAAAGAAATCTCTATGCGTCAGGGTGAGGGTGTAAATGTTTAAGGGAGGACAGTCAGCTGTGGGGAGAAGGATTGGGGCAAATGACTGGAGAGGGCAATTTACAGATGAAGTGTACTACATGAGGCTAGAGTCTTTTTTAGCATTAGTAGCTGGCATCCTTTCCTTCACCTGTTGCCTCCTTGAGTCATAGCCCAGTAGCAGCATGGGTGGATTGTCACATCCAATGTTGGGCCGTCCCCTAAGGAACCGGCTGCCTGGGAGTGAGGACGTGGGACAACAAAGTACAAGCTGGAACACGATGAAGAAAGACTGTGTCAAAATAAGTATAGATTAGTTCAGTCTAGTATGCTGTAGGTTACTAGATGCCAGAAGAGTAAAGTGGAACAGAATATAGCAGGTGACAGTGTGAACCTTTATTTTAAAATTCTGCTGTAAATCTCATAAATTCCAGTGAGCTTAGCAATTCCTCTTCTGTATTACCCCACGGTAGAGTTGGGACCTTGGATAATTGCTTCAACTTCTCTGAACCTATTTTCTCTGTAAATCAGGACTAAAATATCTATCTCCGAGGCTTTTTGTAGATGAAAACGTACCTAAAGCGT
Organism: Potos flavus; assembly: GCA_028534135.1. Classification (NCBI taxonomy): domain Eukaryota; kingdom Metazoa; phylum Chordata; class Mammalia; order Carnivora; family Procyonidae; genus Potos; species Potos flavus. Next base: position 34,505,559 of record CM052895.1, on the reverse strand, counting down.
GTGGAGTGGTACACACACCTAATAGGCACATAAAGTGGCCTATCTTTAGTAGGGATGGGGATTGGAACTATTTATAAACTTAAAAGATGAACTTTATATGCTGCCATATAGGTAACCCAATGCAACTGGAGCTTGAATCATGAGGCCTGGGCAAAAGAGTTCACTGAGTGTGCCTTTGAAATCCTGATACCCAGTCATGGTGATTTATGGGACCTCACAAGCTTGCATATGTGATGGGCCACTGAGTTTGTTTACTTTAGTTTTAGCTCAGTTACCTAGCAGTCTGTGATAGCATATTTTTATTTACACACTCACTGACCACTTAATTAATTACCTTGAAAGAATATGTATGAAGGCAGCCATGAAAGAAACTTTTATTAGAGTTGTGAGGGTCTCGTGTAGATCTTCATTCCACTATGTCTAAAAATTGGCGCAGTGCTTATGCTTCGCTCCTCCCTCACCTTGGACGACCTTCAGTACCCCTCCAAATGATTTTTGTGATTCTGCGAAATACTGAGATTATGATTATTAAAAGAGTGTCAAATATCAATCATATCAGGTAACTAGGTATCTCTTCTTGGGGAAAATAGAAATTAGAACCAAAAATAGACTCTTTAATCATGGCATGGATTTAAAATGACAATCCAGCTGCGAAACAGAGAAGTGGATGAAATCACCTTGAACCTAGTTTCAGCCCATGACGCGATCTTAGTCATAGATCTGACACTAGCCATAGCAGAGAAAGAACAAATTCCCCAGCCGTGTAGTTATTCTAAGAGTTGAAAATGAGTCAATGAATAGGTGATTGATCCCTTTCCATTGTCTACTTACTCTCAGCTGTTTTGCAGAAAAATCATACTTTGGTATGCTTACTAAAAGTTGGGTGTGTGTGTGTGTGTGTGTGTGTGTGTGTTTGTTTGTTTGTTTTGTTTTGTTTTTACTTTTTTAATTCCGAACATCCTTAGAGGTGAAAGAGATCTGTGAGATCAGCCTGTTTGCCTCCTCCATTTTCAGATGAGATAACAAGGTACAGAAGAGTTGAAGTGACCTGGAACAAAATAGTACTGTGTTTCTTTTGTCAAGGCTTTTCTTTTGTGGCAAATACAAATTTTTTGTTGCTAGACATAAGACCCACGTTTTGGTCTTTATTGACATAATCACTTTTGAATGAAATTTTTACTTTTTATTATTTGTGTTTGATCCTTAATCATTTCCTAGACCAGATAACATTTTCATGTGCCAAATACATCATTAGGAAGTTTTTGTTCTTGTTTTGTACCATTTGTCTCAGATAATCACAATCCAGTATTTAGGCTTTCACTAAGGGATTTTTGGTTTCGCCTAGTTACTATAGAACATTTATCTGCCCCAAAGGTTTTTAGAGGCAAAATGAGATTTTTGTATGTGTGTTTGTATTCAAATAGACACCCACATAGATAGATAGAAAAGAAAGAAAGGCATATAGATATACAGACTGAAAATATAACTAGTCATATAAGTAAATTTATTGTGTATTAATGAAATAAGAGTAGTGCATGGTATTCTGATCCTGTAGAGAAGTTTAGAATGCATTGTTCCACACTGAGGACCAGAATGATTGGGAAGCATCCCCGAAAAAAAGTGTTACTTAAGCTAGATCTTGAACATGGAGGATTCATATGGGTTTCTAACAAAGAAAGAGATGGCATTCCGGGAGTTAGGTGAGACAGGGTAGGGTGGGACACTATTGTGGATTTAGCTTTATTGTGTATGTGTGGGAGTGGGCATGTAGTGGGTGTTTTGTAAGAATGAGCCTGCCTGGAAGAGAAAGTCTAATGCTGGTAACTGAGGCAGGTCTGAGAAATGTGAACTTGGGGCCACAGTAAAGAGTGCCTTCAGTGCCAGACTAAGCCATTTTCACGTTATCTTCTAAGTCCTGAAGAACCTTTGCATTTTATTTTAAGGAAAATATTACAAGGAAAATAACAAAATAATTTTATAAAGATAAGTCTTGTGGTGGTCTAGATCTATGGAGGGGAAATAGTGAAAGCCAGAGGGTCTGTCAGAAAATTAGGCAAGTAAGTGATGAGGGACCGATACAGGATGGGTGAAAGGAGAGTAATGGGTGAGAGGAGGACTGTGTGGGGTGACAGGATGTGTCAGATTTGGGGGAGCAGAACTGCAGTGAATAAGAAGAAAGTACAGAATTCTAAGCACAAACAATAGGAAGGATGACAGTTGGAAAATTAGAAAGAGAAGCCGATTCGAGGGTGGAGTGAAAGATAGCAGTTAAATTTTTAGACATGAAATTGAGGTAAGACCCATATCAAAGGAAAAATGCCTTGTAGGCCTTCACTTGTCAGGACTGGATTTCTGGTAGTAGGACAGGACCCTTCCTGGGAGTTGCCTGTGCAGAGTTGGTAGTTAAGACTTTAGGGCTCCTCTGTAAAATGGGAATAATACTGGTCTTCATAAGGTTGTTACTAGAAATAGATGAAATAATGCCAGAGAAGTATTCAGCACTATCATCGGCACATTGTAGACCCTCAACAAATGTTAGCTTTTATTTTTACTGTGGGTTTTAGGGAAAGACAATTTTGTGAATTATTACAACTGATCTTCTGGAAGCTGTATAAAAGCCATTTGCGTGGTGTGTTTCTTCAGTATCCCAAGTGGGCATTCTTATGTCCTAATTCACATCCTTGCTTTTCTGCCTGTTAAGGGAAAGTGAGAGCCCAAGCTATAATTACTCATGTTTAGCTGTTGATCACTGTTTATATGACCTAGATTTTTTTAATTTTTTTTATTTATTTACTGTTCTTCTGTTTACTGCAACTTTTTTTTTTTTAAGATTTTATTTATTTATTTGACAGAGACAGAGATCACACGTAGGCAGAGAGGCAGACAGAGAGAGAGGGGGGAAGCAGGCTCCCTGCCGAGCAGAGAGTCCGATGCAGGGCTCGATTCCAGGACCCGGAGATTGTGACCTGAGCCGAAGGCAGAGGCCTTAACCCACTGAGCCACCCAGGCGCCCCTACTGCAACTTCTTTAAGGTCCCTGAGCCATATTTTGTTTTCCTTTGCTGGGTCCAGAGTCAAATCAATTTTAAAGGGTTTATAAAGACCTTTTGAAAAATGGTATTGGCTTAATGCAAGCAAATGATCATTACCTCAGTATTAGCTCAGCATTTTAAAACTACTTTCACTTAAAGAGGAACAGACTTACACAGCAATAAAGAAATAAGGAGAGGTGGATTATTGTTTATGAAGACTTGTAGGTCTTCCATCTGTGTAGGTTGGACTAAATGTCTTCAGTGGAGCTTTCCAACTTGGATATATTTCATGGAATCACAGAATTATGGTGTGTTTGATGATCCCATTCCACCTAACATGTGATTGACTCTTTATCTGCTAGGGCATTATAGATTCACATGTGGAAGGTTAAGTACAGCAGAGTTTTTGATTGGAGGGGGTTCGTCAACAGAAAAATAAACTTCATGTATTTAAATTTTCTTGTACTTGACTCCTATAACTCTTCTGTCGCTTTACTTACATCCTCTAAATCTGTACCTCCCCCCGTCTTCTCCATCTCAGCAGATGGCACAAACATCCATCCAAGTCACCTGCTGATCATACCAGAAGTCTAGTGGCTGATTCTTCCCTTCTCTTCACTTGCAGCGTTCTGTTCATCAAGTCTGGTCAGCTCTTCCTCACTGCTTCCTCTCCTCTTCTGTCTGCTCTGCCCCTCTATAAACTATTCTCCACAAAGACAACTTTTTAAAATGTAAATCATACCACGGAACTCGGAACCTTTCAGTGATATCCCGCACTCTGCAAGGCTTACGAGGACCCACATGATCTTGCCTTGATGTACTTCTGATCTGATTCTGTGTACCTGTCCACTCTTGTGCCAGCTGTGTTTCTTCAGCCCTTGCTGGGAATCTCCTGATTGGTTCTTTCTAGTCTTCTGGGTCTCATGTCATATACCACTTTCTCAGTGCAGCTTTTCCTATTTAGTTGAATAGTCCATGATAATGGTATCACGTTACTGCCTTTTCTTCCTTTCAGGGTGTTTCTTGCTCATTTTTTATCTTTTTGAAGATAAACTCTTCAAAGATAAACTCTTTTGAAGAGTTCGAGATTTACATGCTCAGGGATCTCTTCTGTGTTTATTACTGTACCCCGATGCTGGCACATAGTAGCTGTGTGATAAATGTTGAGTGAGTAAGTGAATAATCATTCTAAAACAATTCGTTATCAGGTATTTTAAAGCCTTTTGCTTTCTACAAGAATTATTGATATTATTTTCTATTTTTATTTTCTTAAAACTCTGGTATTTTTGTTTGTTTGGTTTTACTTGATAATAAATGGGAAGAGAGCAAAGAGGTAGTAGAATAAGTTTGAAAATACTAGATTAAACAAAAGAAAACAGGGTTATATATTACAGTCCTTGGCAAAACCTTTAATATGCTAATATACACAGTCTCCAAGAAAGTTAACACTATGTCAAAAGTTTATTTGACACTGGATGCCTTTGAGAATTATCACATCAGACTGCTGTTTTTTATAACACATTCTGAAAACTGCTGCCTTAGACAAAAAACCATCATAATACATAGGGGGAAAGAGATACTATATTGAGTACAAGGAGGCAGATTTATACTGACTATAAGGAGAACAGGCCATCAACCAAGGATGCAGAAAAAAAAAAAAACCTATGAAAAAGTGATGAGAGGATTCAAAAAGAATACAGCAGCTGGGACTATAGAGTTTTCTGCGAACAGCTCTTCCTGCTTTATTGGATAGTTCTATCTCCAGCAGCTGGCACAGTGCTTGGCCTAGAGTGAACATACAATAAGTATCTGTTGACTGTTCATCAATGAGTGAATAAAGGTGGCCCAGGATCACCATTAAATGTTAAGTTAATTAAGGTCAGTTTGGTTTGTTTAAGAAAGCACGAAAATATCTAAAGTATTTTAGGAAATGTTTCATTCCAAAGAATTAAAAGTAAAATATTAGTACTTATGAGAATATTTCAGCTGTTATTATATTGCCTAAATGCTTTGTAGAACTAGGAATTTACTATATATTGCATTATTCAAAGCTAACTTGGACCTTATAGACAAACATATGCCTATTTGAGATGTAATGGTGGAGCTCTTAGAGTAAAAATGTTATTTTACTGTATATAACTATGCTTGAGGTTGTTTTTTGTTTTTTGTTTATTTGTCTTTAGAGAGGGGTTGAGGAGGGAGGGGCAGAGGGACTAGGAAAGAGAGAATCCCAAGCAGGATCCACGCCCAGAAGCACAGTGCTGGACACAGGGCTCAATCCCAGGACCCAGAGATTAGGACCTGAGCAGAAATGCGATCAGGACCTGAGCAGAAATCAAGAGTCAGATACTTAACTGGCTGAGCCACTCAGGCAGTCCACAATTGAGGTTTTTATTTCATTTCTCCTCAGGCAAAGTTAAGCAAATTTGGAATTAAAGTAATTGGATAACATTACCTAACATTTTTTTTAAAGATTTTATTCATTTATTTGAGAGAGAGTGCAGGACAGTGCATGAGCAGTGTGAGGGTTGTGGTGAGGGGCAGTGGGAGAAGCAGACACCCCACTGAGCAGGGAGCCTGATGCGGGGCTCCATCCTGGGACTCTGGGATCATGACCTGAATCAAAGGCAGACATTTAACGAATTGAGACACCCAGGCTCAGTCAAGTCTTGAGGTATAGTTTGCATATGCTAAGAAGTCCACTTTTTAGATCTAGTGGAGTGCATTTTGGCAAATGTATACAATTGGAAAACTACCACCATAATCTGTAGAATATTTTCATGACTCAAAAAGAGTTTTCGTGCTCCTTTTGTACTCATTCCCCTCCCCCTACTACCAATCGCTGGCAATCAGTGATCTTATTTCCCTGTAGTTTTGCCTTTTCCAAAATATCATATGAATAAAATCAGACATTTATAAAAAGCCTTTTGTTAATGGCTTCTTTTACTTTGCATAATGCTTTTGAGATTAATCCACTAATAACACTATGCATGTATTCGTAATTTACTTTTTACTGCTTTCTCGTGTTTTATTTTATGGATATACCACAATTTGTATTCATTCACGACTTGATTGACATTGGGGCTATTTGCAGGCTTATAAATAGAATTGCTGTAAACATTTTCATATAGACCTTTCTATGGATATATGATTTCATTTCTCTTGGGTAAATAGGAGTGGGATTGCTGGAACATGTAGTGAATATAATTATTAACTTTATAAGAAGGTGCCAAACTGTTTTCCAAAGTTGCTCTCCCATTTTGCAGGCCTTCCAACAGCGTACGAGGGTTCCGTTAGTTCTCCATCTTGGGCAGCATTTTGTATTGCTCATATCTAGTACGTAGTAGCATTACATTTTGGTCTTATTCTTTCTTTCTTAATGACTAATGATATTGCACATCTTTACAGGTGCTTATTGATCTTTTTAAGTTGTAAGAATTTTTATAATTCCAGATATAAATCTTTATCAGACATATATTTGGCACACATATTCTTCTACAAGTCTGGTGGATTGTTCTATTTTCTTATCAGTTACTTTCAAAGAGGAGCTTTGATGAAGTCTAGTTTATCATTTTTTGTCTTTTATGTGTCATGCTTTTTTGTGTTCTAAGAAATCTTTGCCTAACCCACGATCACAAATATTTTCTCCTGTTTTTTCTACTAGAAGTTGTATAGTTTCAGGTTGTATATTAGTTCTAGGATACATTTTGAGTAGATGGATACTAATATGGTACAACATTAAGGTGGAAGTTCATTTTTTTGTGAATGGACGTCCATGTGTTTAAGTGCTATTTGTTGAAAGGAATATATAGCTGAAGTTTTATAAGTTAAAATTACTTTAAGATCCACAATAAAAGTGATGTACATAAAGGATTAAATATGTATTTCCAGAAATCTGCCTGTTTGCTTTTTTTATTATTGCTTTAGGAGACAGGTATTCTCTGTTTAAATTATTTTCACAAAACACACCAGGAAGTACAGAGGCAATATTAGTAAGTATTTTATGGTGATTATCATGGCCATGATAAGCACGGAAAATTGGTATTAACTTAGAACAGCTTAAGCGAATTGGGAGTCCTAATTTTCTCTGTAAGTAGAAAGTCTATATTTATACAAGATTTTTGTGTGTGTGTGAAGGCTTCATTTATGTGAGGTTTGTGCACCCATTCATTGCCTTAATTATTCTTTATTGAAACAGAAATCCTTGGTGGATGTGATAATGTTGGTGGCTGGTGGTGGTTGTAGTGGTTTCAGCTAGATTTACTCAGTAGTTGTGAACATAGAAAATTTTCTATCAAGTGTATATGATTCAAACTGTATCAGCAATTACAAAATACCATGCTAAAGAGACCATGTAGAAGCAAAATTTAAGTACAGTTATCATCAGATCAGTTTGAAGTTATTTCAGCGTCAGAGTGCCTCTCAACAAAAATAAAGTTTCTTATATTGGACCTTCCTTTTTTAGTAAATGTTAGAGGTGCTTCTTAATTTAAATAAAACTTTTTTGGTGAAAATGCTCAAACTAGGTTAATTGGAGAATGATCCTTAGCCTTTTCGGATGATTATTCTGTTTTTAAAAATCAAGCTGTAGGGGCACCTGGGTGGCTCAGTGGGTTAAAGTCGGTTAAAGCCTCTGCTAGGTCATGAGCTCAGAGTCCTGGGATCCAGCCCCTCAGCCCCTCGTAGGGCTCTCTGCTCAGCAGGGAGCCTGCTTCCCCCTCTCTCTTTGCCTGCCTCTCTTCATACTTGTGATCTCTCTCTCTCTCTCTGTCAAATAAATAAATAAAATCTTAAAAAAAAATCAAGCTGTAGTTCCTGTTAATCTCAAGCTTCCATAATATTTGTAAGATATGTTCTTGTTTTCTGAAATGTGACGACTCTTCAGAACAGAGCAGTTCCTTAAATTGTATTTGGATCCATCATCACTAGAGGGCAGTAAACACAAACAGACTTAGTGGATTTATTTGCCTTAAGGTTGTTTTTGTAATATTAGCATTAATCAAAGAAAGTATCCTTTTTATAATGTAAAAATAGATTTAAAATTCTGTTACTTAAAACATAGATTATAGATTAATTCTGGATTATTGCCTGCCTCTATAAAGATTTTTGTAGTGAAAGCAAAGGAACACTGAGTAATTTTTGAAACATTGGTGTGTTGTAGTTATTGGATTTAATATTTGAAGTTTCCTCTTGCCTCAGAATTCTTCAGGTGGCATTTAGTAACTAGATTTGCATATGTTTTTTTTTTCTTTTTTTTTTTTAGATTTGCATATGTTAAGCAGAAGAGTATTGGATGTGTGGCAGCCCACGTTACACAGATTAGCTTCTTGATTAATAACAATTCCCAGAATTTTGATCCTAAGTAGAAATATGTAAAATAAATATAGATTGATTATAAAATATTTTCCAAAGGTATTAGTCCTACTGAAAACAGTGCTATTGCCAGAAAGATCCCTTAGGTTGTAGAAATCTAAAACTCATTAATACACTTATTTTAAATAATTTCTTCAATATTTCAAAATACAATATAATATACAGCTTAGAATTTATTATGTTAATAGACATATTGTTTATAGGCTCTAGGCTAACTATAGATTAATGCCTGAAAAATTTTTTGGCAATTTAGAGTATTCTGTAGCTGGACAGTATGGGTTTAAATCCCGGCTCTGCAATGTGGCTTTGTGACCTTGGGTAAGATACTTTGACTTCTGAGATTCAGTTTCCTCATAGTTTGGTTCGCCTGTTTTTCTTTTTCCCTAATCAAAAATGTGTTTTAACGTGTCTTAACATCTGTTGCAAAGTAACTAATTCCAGCACTGGTTAAAATATCAAAGCCTCAACTCCATCAATCAGAAATTTAAGTATCCTGAAATATCCTAAAATACTTATGAAAGTTTGACTGCTTGATGTCTCATTTAAGGACTGAGAAAACGAAAAATGAAAAAGGAGTGGTATCTAGAGATTTCGAGGAGTATTATTAGAAGACAGAAAAAGAGAACTAAATGGTGAAGGAAATGATTTTTTTTTTTTAATTTCATAATTTCAGTACATGCACACATACATTTGTGTATACATCATTTGAGTGTTTGAGGACAGCAGACTACCAGTCAGGAAACATGGCATCTAGCTGTGTGCAAGAGCATATATGTCTTGTTCATGAAACACTCCCACATCTAAGTGTTCACTGTCCCACATGTCAGGAGCTCTCCTTATCAGGCGGGACTGCCTGTCTTTGGGCACAAGCTTCCTGACTTCACTAGTTAGTAGGATCCGTGCTGTCCAGAGATCTGACAATAGTAATAGGATCAGTGGTTCTTTAATTTAGGACATTGTAAATCAGCACAAAGACTAAGGATAAATTGGGATGCCTGATTGGCTCAGTTGGAAGAGCATGCAGCTCTTGATCTCAGGGTCATGAGTCTGAGCCCCACATTGGGTACAGAGATTACTAAAAAATAATAATAAACTTTTTTTAAAAAAAAGATTAAGGATAAATGAGTCCACTCTTAAATTCATACCATTTATCAAGGAGTTTGCGAACATGATGCGAATATGATGACCGACCCATACACTATAAAGAGCCAAGACCTGGCCTGGCCTGTCAGCCCTGTCATATACTGGGCAGGTTATTGAATTTTTAAGAGTTTCTATCTGTGTTTTCACCTTAAAGTGGGGATAATAGCTATCTTACCAACATGTTGCAAAGGGTAGCATTAAGATATAAAGCTCTTGGTGCATAGTAGGTCTTAACAAATGCTTTAACAGATTCCGATTTCCCCATTAAAATTGTCAGAAGCTAAGTCTGATTCTAAGAATTATATTTCTCTGGCCCCATCCATATTTCTCCTCCGGGTTGGCCAGATTCTTTCTGCCATCTTTAGTACATGGCAAAGGGAAGAAGCATCTAGTTGGTCTCTGATAATCGGAAAAATGAAATGAATTTTGATTTAGCTCAGAACTTAAGAAAGATTTCAGGGACACTTGGGTGGCTCAGTCAGTTAAGTGTCTGCCTTCGGCCCAAGTCATGATCCTAGGGTCCTAGGATCAAGCCCCCACTATGGGCTCACTGTTCAGCGGAGAGTCTGCTTCTCCCTCTGCCCCTCTCCTGCTCATCCTCGCTCTCTCTCTTTCAAATAAATAAATAAATAAAATCTAAAAAAAGTAAAGACTTATTATTACCTAGAAATAGGGAAACCGTCTTTAGTGCTTCGTACTTGACGTTATTGTAATTATTGCTACTACTATTATCATTACTATTATCTCCTCTACTACAGCAGATTAGTGGTTTACAGTTGAATCTTTTGTGCCTGTGGTCCATTAATTATTTTGGAAAAGGTAAAGAAAGAGTAAGATAACTTTTTTGCCCAAAGGATCCTCTACCCTGATTGAGGAGGCGAAGTTCAAGGCAGCTGAAGTAACTGGAACAGTGATTCTTAACACTGGCTAACATTTAGGAAATTTCAGGGCGTGCTGACTAGGGAGTCCTGCTGGCATTTCATGGGCAGAAGTCAGGGAGGCTGGGTGTCCTGGAATACATGGGATAGTCCTTCGCTAAGGAGGAATTTTTCTGTGTACCAGTAAATCATTCAAGCAGGTGAAATAGTCACTTACAATGATCTGAGCCTAGAACACAACTACTTTTTTATATATAAAAACAAAATATTTTTACATGATTTTAATCCACACAAATTTTTTCAGTAATATAACCACCGTGTATACTGAAGAATTGTTCTTTGTTACATCTGAGACCTTTCAAGAATCATCCACCATTTTGGGAAAAGATTGTCTTTCTAATACGGTACTCCTGCATTCATTTCCATGTTGCTGTCACATTCATGGCAATTCTCCATAGCAAGCAGAGCAAACACTTGCAAAGCGCTTACTGTTCTAAGTGCTTTATGTCTATGTACCGGCTAATTCTTACAACAAATTGTAAGCTGGATGCTAATTATTATTCTCATTTTCCAGATGAGTAAACTGAAGATGAAGTAAGCTCAGAAAGTTTAGATACCTTTGTCAAGGTCACACAGTAAGTGATAGTAAGATCTCAGCTTTTGACTACTTTTTTTTTAGTATACTTGTGTACAAGCATTTATATTTTGCAGTATATAATATAATTACTTTTATTTTTCGTTTATGTTACTGCAAAGCCACTATCAGTAGATCCACTATCAATGGATTTTTTTAAAGTGTCTAGGATTATTTAGTATATACAGATGTATTTAGTGAAGTACATATGTTGGAAAAGTAGGAATTTTTTATCAGGATAAAAATATTTGTTATAAAAAGAAAGAAGTAATTTAGTTTGAAGTTAGTCAAAGAATAAAATAGATTGACGGATGGATAGAAAGGTTAATTTGGATGTAAATGACATTGTATGACACACCTTGCTTGTTGGAAGCACACCAAGCATGCTCCCATCTCAGGGCTTTTGATGTTGGTGTTCCCCTTACTTGACTCCCCTTTTTCCACTGCTCTAGATGTTCATGTGACTTGCTCCCTCTCTTTCTTCAGATCTCTGAGCATATATCATCTCATCAAAGAGGCTCTCCTTGATCATTTTATACTACAGAAACCTCCATCACTGACATGCCTTAGCTTCCTTATCCTTTGTTTTTCCCATTGAATTTATCACCACATGACATAGTATATATGCTTACTCTGTTGTTGAATGTAAGCTCCAGGTGAAAAACCTTCACTTTGGGGCGCCTGGGTGGCTCAGTGGGTTAAAGCCTCTGCCTTCGGCTCAGGTCATGATCTCAGGGTCCTGGGATCGAGCCCCACATCGGGCTCTCTGCTCAGCAGGGAGACTGCTTCCCCCCCCCCCCCTGCCTATCTCTCTGCCTACTTGTGATCTCTCTCTCTAATAAATAAATAAAATCTTTAAAAAAAAAAAAAAAGAAAAACCTTCACTTTGTTCACTGCTGTGTCCTCATTATCCAGGACAGTTCCTGGCACACAGTAGGAGCTTAATAAGTATTTACTAAATAAAAGAGTGAGTGCAAAATAAAGTTTGAAGAGGGGCTGAGATAATTTGGTCTTGAGATGTATTTTGAATGATTTAAATCTGACTTTTTCTGAAAAACCAGCTGAAGGCGATAGAGTAGAAGAAAGAGGGTATTCTAGGCAGTGAATTCAGTGAAAGTAAAAATGGGACTGTCTGCTAAATCATAGAGCTGGGTGGAATACTAGCCTTTCAGTAATAGCGCATGAATGTAAAGAGCAGCTAAAGATGGGCTTGGGGTTGGGGATTAGGGTCGGAGGTTGTCAGTCTGGAGCTCACAGAGGAATGTGGATGTGATGAGGCAGGTGATGCCAAGTTGTTAGGTAATAGCTTTGGAGTGTCAGGCTGAGGCTGGATTTGAGAAAAATTGGCCTGGCAGCAGAGATAAGTATGGGATTAGAAGGAGAAAAGCCGAAGAATATGAGCTAAGAAGCAAGTATCGGGTTTGGGGTCTGAGATGCATAATGATGTGATGCAGTTAAAATAAAACATGATAAATTACACACACACGCACACACACAGATGATAAGCCTGAGAGTTAAAAAATCTAGTCACCATAATGGAGTGGTTATCATAACCCACACGATTGTTCTCATCATCATCATCATCACCTAATACCTGTTTATCACTATGTACCAGATGTTTTAAGTGCTTTGCATATATCATTTAATCCTCATAATAACTGTTCTAATTATTTATTGCTATAAAACAAATCACTTCAAACTTAGTGGCTTAAATATCAATTTGCTTTTTTTTTTTTTAATTGTTTTAGGGGCTAACTGGGTTTGCTTAGACATTCTCACTTCAAGTCCCTCATGTGATTTTAGTCAGATGGCAGCTGAGGCTGGAGTCTTCTAAGGGCTCCACTGTCAGGATGACTAAGATGGCCTCTTCACTGTCACTTCTGGCTCTGGGCTTAGGATCGCTGGCATAGCTAGAGATTGTCCGGGCACATATTTGCTCTCCTTGTCTCTCTCATCCAGCCCCCACACTCTGTCTTCTGTGTGCCTCTCCGTGATTATTTTTCTTAGCCTGGGCTTTCTCATAGCATGGCAGTCTTAGAATACTCAGACTTGCTAACAGGGTGGCTCTGGGATCCTAATGGTCCATTCAAGGCAACCAAGGTGAAAGCTTCAAGACTTCTTCTAACAGCCTCCATTTCTTGTGCCAGCACTACTTGTTGATTATATAAGCCAGCTCAGATTCAATGTAGGGTCAGGTGACTCATTAGGAGACATCTTTGGAGACTAGCTACCATAATAACCCAATTTTACAGATGAAGAAACCGGCACACTAAAAAGTGAGATTATTTGTTAAAGATTATGCACTAAAGGATTTAAACTCAAAGCCTCTGTACTTGGTACCTGGGTGAACTTGGGGAAATTATTTTCTCTTTCTAGGTCTCACTTTATGTGGAAATGAGGGGATTAGAGGAGATGATATTGAAGACACTTCTCATTTCTCTCAGGTGTTCAGCCCTTGGATTTAGATGATGGGAATGAGGATGGGAAAGAAGAGTAAATGAAAGAGCATTTTATAAAAGATAAAACATGATAATAAAGTTGGTGAAGGAGGGAAGGTGATGTAGATGGGCAACATGTTAGGGTTATTCAAGGATCCAGTGAGATGATATATATTAAACATCTTATGGTGCCTGACTCACATGAAATTCCTATTGAATGGTAACAAAGAGTCATAGATTTCAGTCTGTGATACTGGGAGAAACATGAGCCCACTGAGTGAAATGGGAGTTGTTAAGTAAGAACTACTTTAAATAGAAAAATGGGTCCATCGATTTTGAAAAAGTCTGTGATGAATGGCAGGGTATTCAATGGGGGAGGGAACCTTAGTCATTTGGAAATATGGTGCTGCAAGTTCATGTTAAAAGTAGTCACTGAAGAGTGTGGCCTAGGACAGAGTCTTGCGGATATCCCAAGTTAGAGGATGAACAGAAGGCAAAGAAGACATGGTCAGAGAAGTGGGGAGAAAGCCAGAGCAGTTAAGGATCCTGGAATTGAAGGAGAATGGAGAGAGTACATTGCTGAACACTTGTGAGCAGTTAAGGAGAATGAAAGACTAGGAAAGAGGACCTATTTCTATTCTTCTGGTCAGTTTTAATGGCCTTTTTGGGGTTTAATTTTTTTTCTTTTGTAAGGAATTAAGAGGAATTTAGGAAATTAATAGGTGTGACCTGGTCCTGAAGACTTTGCAAGCAAAGGACCATTATTACAGATTCAAAGACGAAGAGTATTACATGGATGTTTCTGATGTGTGTACTATTTAAAACAGACAAAGCAAATGCAGTAGAACTGAAAAGTAACAATATTAGCAAGTCATAGAAGCACAAAGCAGTTAAGCGCTTTGAGTTGGAGATGAGGATGGAGACAGGATGGAATTTTATGCTAGAGTAAAAGCTAGACTTCCCTTGTTTTTTTATTCACAAGTCTTTAGTATACAAGTAAAAGAATAATACTGCGCCAAACCAAATAGAAAAGATTATTTTTTCTTTAAAAAATTTAGATTTCTTATTTAACTCTCCTTGCAAAAGGTCTGATTTCTCGAGCTTAATGCTATATTCCTCCCAAGAGCTGCTGTTAATACCTTTCTTAACTTGGTGCACAGTCATAAAAATGTTCTCTTTTTGTCAAAATATAGATTTTAAAATCTGTACTGGGAATTCTGCATTCTTTAAACATACACAATGCTTTAGCTTTCAGTCCACTCCCCGCCCCCTGCAATCAGAATTATTATAAATCGTCTCCACCCTTAGATTTTTAAGGTTGTGGAGCTCAGCCACATGTAACAATAGAAACAAAAGGAGCTAGCTAAGAACAGCCATGCCACACAGGTGAGGAAATGTATCCTTCCCATTTGTCAGTTCTGGACATTGATTGTGTTTTATAATCACACTATGCTTTTATGTTGGGCGGAGGAAAAACTTTGGTTATATCTGTGTCACCAGGGAAGCCACTTGCTATGGATTTGAGAGGGAGTCAGTTAAAATGCCTAATGGCTTTTTCAAAGCAGCTTTTATTTTGAAGGAAGAGAAGTCAGAGAATATTAAAACTAATAGGAAGGACTCCAAAAAGATTGGCAATTCTTATTTTAGAATGAACTATGAATTTTGAAGAGCTTTATGGTCGTTATTCATCATCCGCAGGCGGGAAACCCCATTCATCTTTTTATTCGGCAGCCTCAGCTGTAGGGATACCATTATTAAATGGCGTTTACCAGAGGTGAGGAGGAAAACCTCCTCCCCCGAGGTTCGCCCCTGCCAACCAATCACGACACAGCCTGCTCTGAGTCCGCACCCGCCCCCCCCACCCTCGCCGCCCTGATAGACCCACTGACGGAGGGTGATTGGTGCATAGTTGGGCTTTTATGGGAGGGGTTTCTTGTCACTCTTTCTGGCTTCCCTGCAGTTCCTTATTTGGTAGCTTTTGACAGAACTAGTCTTTCTTGCAGCTAAGCATCTTGACATACATTATTCATTAAGCCCTGGAGCTCAGGGAGAAAAAGATGCAGACCCTTAGATCGTTAGATATTTCTTTATCACATGAATTTTCTTTATTCAGAATAGTTGTAGAATTCTATTCCATTCTGGAGTTTTACAAATGGCATATGTTCAGTGGAAAGACGACTGGATGGGATCTAATGCAAGGCTTTCTTGTGTATACTTAATTACCAAAAATCTTTAAAAACCCACACTCTGGCTTGCGGATATTATTAAAAGTATCAAGGTTTTGAAGATATACATATTTTAGAACTTACTGTCTCTTTATATAATCAATCAAAAATGCCTGAAGCAAACTATTTACTGTCAGTGTCTTGGGGCTACATAAAGGTAAGATTTATTTAGCTCCTAATTGCTCTGATTACATAACTGATAGTTTTAATAAATTATAATGGAGTTAAGCTTTGTAAGCAGTGTTATTTTTTCCTTAGATGTAATTACAGAAGAAATATGTATTTTTAGTGGCCAAGATAAGGAGAAAATGTATAACTTTTATTAGTTATAGTTTGCATGTTAAAATAGCTCTTTAATGTGCAGTGGTTCTTCTTTTTGTCATAGGGTATAGATTTGAGTTGTGCTTTTAAATGTCAAGGTAATCAAACAAAATCATTGGAAATAAATTATTGGGCCCAATTACTTACACTGATGTATGGGTTCCAGTTCATATGTAGCACTTTAAGTTCATGAAAATTAATTTGTGGCTCTTTCTAAAAATCTGTACCACTTTAACCTGATGAGTATTTTTTGTCATCTTTGGATATAAAGCTCTAGATGACATTAAAAATTGACATTACTTCACTAAGTGATATATTATTAAAATGAAAACCTGATTATCTATTTGTAAAACTGGAAGAGATATATAAGTTCATCTGACACTGCTACTTTTGTTAATCTCAGGAAATGAAGTAATACACTGAATTTACTAAGATTCTGTTCCCCTTGGCAAGCCTCTTGCATGTATCATGGTAATGCTAGCCTGGTGATCTGATCTCTGTAATAGAAGCAGGAAGTAGAGAAACCTTTTTCAGTCCTAAATGAAGCATCACTTCAGAACTTGAAATCTATTATTGAACATTTAAGCCAGTCAAAATACATAATTTTTAAGAATTCTTTTCCATTACTTTAAGGACTCTCAGATTGAAATATTTTTCATTTTCTTTGTTTCTTTTTAGAGGAACATCTCCTCTTTGCTGTGAGGAGATGCTCCTCTTTTCTCACATTTTAAAAAAACTCATTTCAGTTTTAGTCGTCCAAGGAGTCATGATTCTCCCCTTCCTTTTAAGTCAGTGGATGGCCCAGTTTTTTTAATTGTTTTTGAAATATGCAGACTTCCCATTATTTGAATTTTGTTAGCCATTTTTGGCTTAAAAAAATTTTTAGTACAGAAAAGTATAGAGGGTAATAAAGGAAAATCCATAATCTCCCTAGAACTCATCTCTTAGCTTTCAGACAGCTCATTTTTGATATGTTTTTGAAGGGCTTCATATTTGTATTATGATTATGAACAACCCTTCCAAGAATCTAAATAAATAGTTATAGAGCTTGTATTTTTGAGGAAAATTGTTGCTGGCCAGCCTTGTGTTTGTTTTAATAGTATGCTGCTAAAAACACTAAAGAAGGGCAAATATAAATATATTTAGTCTTACGCATTTTGACAGATTTATTGTTATATAGCCGATGCAGTATTTATTTTAGCTTTTAATGCTGATATCTACCAAACTTGTAATATATCACAGTGCAGCATATTCAAATAATTTTTAGCAGAATATTGGCCGGAGTCAGGGATGGGGCGGGGTAAGCATTTTCTTAACGTTTGACCTTTACCACCTTCTTAATTATATACTAGGAGACTATAAAATGTACCCAGGACATTGGCATACAGGGATTATTATTTAAGAATACTCTAATTTTATTTTATTATTTAATTTTGCTTCCTCAACAGTCTTAAGTGTAGAACATAAATTGGAAAATGGGAGTTTAAAAAGCAAAATACAGAATTGATTTCAACTGCATTTTCACTTTTTTTATGCTTTACGTGCTGCACGCAGACATTCTGATGCATAATGAGAACAAAGGATTTGAAAGCATTCACTTAAATCTTCCTCTTTTTTTATTGTTGGAACAGTAATTCCATCTATTATTTCATACTGTTTAGACCAAAAGCAATCAGAATAACTCTTCAAGATAAAATACTTAGAGGTCACTTTTTAAAATATCTAAATGCTCAATTAAATTGTTCTTCAACTTGCAGCCAGTTTTTTTTTCTTTTTTTTCTTTTTTTGAAAATCAGTTCTGTTTTGTATCTCTTCTAAATTGAGGACTGTAGCAATGTTCTAGGAAAAACATTTTATTACCTTTTCTAATCATTTTCCTCTCGTGATATTTTTGTGCAGTTACCCTAATAAATGGTATGTAGTAATCTTAAATGAGAGAAATTCCACTTACATTTTAAAATGTTTGTTGAATTGTTTCGTGTCTTGTTCTTTAGTACAGCCAGCTCTACACTCCAAAATCATACTGTAAGTTATTAATTTAGCTTCCCTGAAAGTTTTATATCAACAGCAAAAAAAAAAAGGGGGAAGCAATTTTAACTCCTTTTAGAAAACACTCTTATGTTATAACTGAATTGATTCTTTGAAAATTGTCTTTAAGAAATCTCCCACACCCTTTCCCTTGGGAAGAAAGAGGACTACTAAAAATACTGTCTCTTGTAATCATGTTAAGAGGAAATGTTGCCTTCCTTAGAGCACCTGACAAACCTTGGCAGGGATATAGGTGTGCGCTGAAGGGTTTCTTCACCGCACACTTCTGGGTTTTGAACAATAGCATAAAGGTAGCCTGGGAATAGATGTATATGTGCAGATACAATCAGTGCATGTGCAACCTGTACTTTATCAGTCTATAGAATAGATTTCCTTACACTGGCATTTTTTGCCTTAGTTATCTGTATTGACTGGCTATTTTGAGGGATTATATAAACGAACTGCCAGGAAAATTACAATTCATTATTTATATTATTCCAGAGAATCCAATAATTTGTATTATGTATTTGCAGGTACCACGTAATTTTTTTCTGCTGGACATATGGCAACATATTCCTCATACTAGGTTACTTCCAAGTTAGAAGGTAGTTTTATGGAAAAACTGGGTCCCTATCTAACTTTTCCAATTGCGTCCTCCCCTACCCCCAGCCTTACATCATTTTTTAGTTACATGGAGAGAAATGCATAGAGGGCAGGTGGACAGCAGCAGCTGTATAGAATGAAGAAGGGGCTAGGAGTGGCTGAGAGCCCTGCCTAGCATACCCCCCTCTCCCCAAAACACTCCTTGTCATGACCAGGCAGTTCTTACTGGCAACTTTTAATTCATAGCACAGACAATTTCAGGTCAAAGAGACATTTCACTCATTATATGTTTTAAATGTTTAGCAGAGTCTCTTTTGATTTTGTTTTGTCTAAAGAATAGATTTTTCCTAGAGTAAATTTCATTTGTTAAGCAAGGATTTACTTACCTTTGGGCCTTGCTCATTGTATTTTTTGTTACAATTTTGAAGCCTAGTTATCATCTCTGATGTGAATTATATCCTAAATTACTTTTTGGAATGGGTAGGGGAGCTAAATGTTTATATGTGTGTTTTTTTCTGGGCATAACTAGTCAGATCTTCCATCTGTTTGTCCTGCAATGATAAAAATCAGCTATCGATATAAAAGGCCCAGGGAACTGGGAGATAGAAGGAACTCAGTGTTAAGCACTTGCTATGTGCCAGGCAAAAAACAAGATATTTTCTGTTAGCTCATTTGATGAGTTAATAGCTTATAACTTAACTCAATATAACTTTATGAAAAACGGACAGAAAATGTTTTGAACGCTATTATAAATGTCTTCATGAATATTCTTAGGAGACCCAGATTTTTCCCAGCAGATAATAATGTGTAATGCTGAGTGAAAACAAGCAGCAGCCTATGTTTTGTATACTGCATGATGCCAATTTAAAATATATGCAAATATATGCAAATAAATGTGGGGGGAAAAAAGACATAGATGGAAATATAGGTAATTATCTATGGTTATCTCTGAGC
Organism: Potos flavus; assembly: GCA_028534135.1. NCBI lineage: Eukaryota > Metazoa > Chordata > Mammalia > Carnivora > Procyonidae > Potos > Potos flavus. Next base: position 34,485,931 of record CM052895.1, on the reverse strand, counting down.
AATGGGGATATAAATGATTTCTAATTTTTTCTAAATAGCTTTCTAGATTTTCTTTATCATGTATGTACTTTATAATCAGAGAAAAGTTATTGAAAAAATACATGAACAAAAAAAGGAACTTTATGTTCCTCAGTTCAAGAATAAGCTCCCTAGACCTATAAATTAACAACCAGAAAAGTTAATATTGGTTATGGCCAGTTCTTCAGTTTTGACTACAGGAGAAGGCTAATACACATTTCTTATATCCAGCAGTCTGTTGAAATGTTTTCATTGATCTCCCCTCAGTACTTGCGTGACAAATTCCTGTACCTAATCTAAATGGTCAATAAGATTGACTTTGGAAGTGATTTGCCAAATTATCTTGAGTTAGGACACCTTGGTATGAATTATCCTGAGAAACAAGATTTTTTCTTAAATTCTAATAAACTAAATACTGAGTTAGAATTACATTTGAAACATTACTAAATGGTGAATTCACTACTCTCTTTTCCCGAGACTTAAATGAGAACTTATGGTGAAATTTAAAATTCTAAAGGCTACTGAACATTAGAGTAAAATGTATTTGACTTTTTTTTTTTAATGTTTTATTTATTTATTTGACAGAGACAGAGAGATCACAAGTAGGCAGAGAGGCAGGCAAGGCAGAGAGAGAGGGAAGCAGGCTCCCTGCTGAGCAGAGAGCCCGATGAGGGGCTCGATCCCAGGACCCTGAGATCATGACCTGAGCTAAAGGCAGAGGCTTTAACTCACTGAGCCACCCAAGCGCCCCTGTATTTGACTTTTTTGATCAAGTATCTAATAGTGATCTATTTAATAGAAAAAATTATTGTTTCTGTATATTAAGAGAAATATTAAGGCATATTAAAGGACCATCTGGGCTATTTTGGGAATCAAAAGAAAACATAGTAACAAACAGCTGATAGATGGAAAAGCATAAAGTCTTGGAAAATCTTGGATTTGGGTAATGTTGTGCGATGGTTATAAGTTAATTCCAGTGTTTCTTAGGATAAAATAGGCACCATGGCATCAGTAAAATAAATTGTGAAGTAATGAAGTTGAGTATTGGAAATTGACCTATTTTGTATTTATGTGACTTTAGAGACATGGATTGGTACATCCCATGGATGTTAAAAAACAAAAAATCTTGTTCCTTCTACTTGGAAAAACTTTAAAAGGAAAAAGTTTATAGTATCCAAATATTTTACTTCTCTATAGTTCTGAAAAAATACTCAATTAAATCTATTCACTTTTGCTTTGGGGTAAAAGACAACATTTTAATCTCTAACCAGTATACATATTAATTTCTGCAAATGACAAATTAATTGATAAATCGTCTTCTGTTGTGTGGCAGCACATATGTGTAGCAATAAATTAGTTTTTTTTTTCCTTCTCTAAAAACTAGTAATGCACCTAACTTTTTTATTCCCTTCCCCCTTAATTAATGTCCTTGAATGTCTAAATCTGTGCTGCATGTGGCTATTTAAATTTAAATTAAAATGAAATAAAATTCAAATTTAAGCTCCTCATTTTCACCTAGCCACATTTCAAGTGCTTGATAGCCACATGTGACTAGTGGCTATAGTAATGGACAGCTCAAATTCTAGAACTTTCCAACATTACAGAAAGTTCTATTGCATTTCACTGATCTAAACTGTCAGGACAATTTAAAAATTCTTGGGCATGTTTTCTGTATCTTACAGTATGCTTATGTTACCTCAACTACACTTTCCTTTTATGTTGCTTCATTTAATTTTTCTGTTTTTCAGTTTAAAAGGATGCTTAATCGGGAGCTCACCCATCTCTCTGAAATGAGTCGGTCTGGAAATCAAGTGTCAGAGTATATATCAAACACATTCTTAGGTGAGTATAATAATTTAAATGCAATTTTAAAGTTTTCTTTTGAGGTGTTTGTTTTTGGAGGTGGATTGGGACACCAACTCATTTTGGAAACCAAACGAGTATTAGGAATTCAGTTCATTTGTTTTCATTTATCCTATTAATAATTTGAGTGTCTGAGCCTCTAAGGTTTGGAATCTAAGGTGACAAAGTACATTTTTTATCTTTTCTTTTTATTCAGGACTTTGAGGGTTCTCTGGATTAAAGTTGTAGGTTGCCAGTTTTTCAAAAGCACTAAGCCATAAAATGTTTTACAGAGAGATCTACGCATGCGTTCAACAAATTCTTGTTAAATTCCAGACACTGCTGGGCATTTGGTAATGATAAATTAGAAATGATCCCTGCCATAATGAGTTATAGTCTAATGAACATCAAGCCTGATAGACTGATGAGGCAGATATCGTACAACCACTAAAGAAAAGCTTGCTGGTAATAATAGTTGACAGTGTAGTGGACTGGGATACCCGCCCCCCCCGTCCACAAGGAGAAAATTCATTTAGTGAAAGTCATCAATGTGAACATATCTTTGATTTGAATTTACTTTCAAAACAAAATTGCTGTAATACCTAATTAGCACTTTCAGTAAAGAGACATTTATTGAACACACACTATGTGCAAGGATGAGTTAGAGGAGCTCACTGCCTTGAAATAGTTGACGAAGATACTGAGGCATCTAATGTCTTTTATTTGAAAACAACAGTTGAATCTGACAGTTACTTATCAGATGATACTGGAAATTTCCCGTGCTCCCCTTGTTAAATCATAAGCATTATCTCACTATAGTATAGAAAATATAAAATAGCAGAAATGTAAGTCATTCAAATATAGTGTTTGTATTCTTACATTATGACCCATTTCAATAAGCCGTTAGGTTCACCCAGTGCTGCTTTTATATTGTGTATGAAATTCCTTCCTTTTCAAAATAGGTATTAAAACTAGAATCCTTAGTTGGAAAGAGCAGTTTCCAAGTCACTAAGTGAATTTCAAACAGGGACAGAGTTGATGAACAGTGGAAATAACCACTATGTTTTGCTTTTTCCAAGTCTGCTATCACAAGTCTTGCAAAAAAAAAAAAAAAAATTATAGCATTCCATCCAAGTAGCAACCACTGAATACATTTGATGTTAATTATTTTGCAGTGGGCTTTATTTGCTCAGTTTTGTGTTGGAGGGTATCACAGTAAGTCCACATCAAATTATAAATACTCAACTTCTCTAAAAGAAGTGTTTCTTGGAAGCAATTTCTGGAACATGTCATGAGTAATGAAAACTTGTCTAGTTATGGACATTATGATTAAAAAGTAACAACTCAGGTAGACTTCACAATAAATGTAGAACCTTTTCTAAATTTCTTCAGATAAGCAACATGAAGTGGAAATTCCTTCTCCAACTCAGAAGGAAAAGGAGAAAAAGAAAAGGCCAATGTCTCAGATCAGTGGGGTCAAGAAGTTGATGCACAGCTCCAGTTTGACGAATTCAAGCATCCCAAGATTTGGGGTTAAAACTGAACAAGAGGATGTCCTTGCCAAGGTAAGATGATTTTAAGGATTGTGATCATAATATGTTGGGATGCCTTTTAATGAGTTTTAATTCTTTCTCTTTTAAATAGGTGGACTAGTTCACTAATTTGTGGGGTCCTTTTTCTTTGAAAGGTTGCAAAGTACTTTATAAAGCTCTTTACAAATATTTGGGGGGTTATTAATATGTGAATTTAGACAGGTGGTTTGGAGTATGTGTTTGTCGCTTTTTTACATCTCCATTTGATTGTTTGACCTTAAAGAATTAGAAATATTTTATATCTTTTGGGTTTCAGGAGAATAGTAAAGGTTTTGTAAATAGATTTCATCTATTGAAAAAATGCTTTGAAATTGATAGTCAAAGTATATAACTACATTGTATTGCCAAAGGCATAAGGTTAAGCCATACTATTCAGTTTTCAGTACCTTTAAGTGGTTTTACCTAAAAGTTTGCCTGTACTTACTGGGTGCATCCATTACATTTAAAACGAATGGTTTTTTTTAAACCTAACACTCTCTTTATTAAAGTCAGTAACATTTAAATGACTGCATTCATTGATTTATATTCTTCTTCTGCTTCCTAATTTTCTCAATCTTTCTGTGACCCCAGGAGCTAGAAGATGTGAACAAATGGGGTCTTCATGTTTTCAGAATAGCAGAGCTGTCTGGTAACCGGCCTTTGACTGTTATCATGCATACTATTTTTCAGGTAACGTGGTTAAGTTCTAACACCTTTCCTTTACTGGGGGACACAATGTCTAGTCTGTGAAATGTGCTTTTGTTTTATCTTCTTTACTATTCACCCTCTTTTGCTTATTTGATATGTTTTTCTTATTTGCCCCTTTACCAAGGAATAAATGATAACAAAGTATGGAGTGCGGGTCAAACACAACTAAACCAATTTTGTTATTTTTTCCATTCCAAGAAGTCATGTGGGAAAATTGAAGCAATTCATTAAAACAAGAGTTTAAAAATCATCAACATGACCCTGATTTGCATGAAGAGTAGAGTACAAACTAAAAAATGAATAAGCCCCTTGCTGACTAACCTTAGAATTTAATTTCTTCAATTGCTATTTCTTGTACTGCTCTCTTCTCCATATCAGTTTTCCATTCTTGTTGAGCTTTTGCCCCAGCTCAGGATTAGGATATAAATCAGGACTCGAGGCTGTAGACACCCTGGGACTGGCATGGCATGTTCCAACCCTAGAGAAAATGTTGAGTTTCGGCTGGTGTGATCCATCAGCTAAATGAGTGTTACTGAGCTAAAGCTGTCTTTATGATTATCAGACACAGACACTTGGACAGTTGGCAGCTCATTCCCAACACCGTACCTCTTGAGGAAAGCAACATGGGGCCCCAGAAGGACAACCCTACCCTGGCTTTGTCCCCAGAGCCCCGACATATTCTTAAAGGGCTCCATTTCCCTTGCTAGACACTGCAAGAGTGCTATTTCTATTTCTGGCTTATCCATAGGTGACACTGGTGTGATTTTTCTGTTAACACATCTATGGAAAATGTTTTTATGTGAAAACAAGATGTTAAGAGGATTTCCTTTCTTATAGGAACGGGATTTATTAAAAACATTTAAAATTCCGGTAGACACTTTAATTACATACCTTATGACCCTGGAAGACCATTACCATGCTGACGTGGCCTACCACAACAATATTCATGCTGCAGATGTTGTCCAGTCGACACATGTGCTGTTATCTACACCTGCTTTGGAGGTAAATCTGGCTTCTAAAACTTCGATGCCACTTTTATGCCACTCATAAACATCTCTTAAACTTTTATACTGGAGGGTGTGCAGGGCAGAAAATTACTGGCTTCATTAGACGTATGTTGAGTTATAGGGAAAAAATGTTGTGATTAATAAACAGTTCAGTCTTTGATGAATTTTTCAAAGATTGATCAAAGTTTTAGGGATTCATCTGCTCATGATACTGCTTCTTTGAAATGACCTAGTGGACATTCCATAAAGTACATCTGGCTTACTCAGTTTCAGTTAGTTTGAAATTTAGCCTGATGCCTTTTACATTTATAGTTCAAAGTATGATATAATTTATAAAATAGAGACAGTGCTTTGATATTTTTCATAGACTTTTTCAGAAAGAAACACGTCTTTAATTCTACCAGATTTTAAGAAGTCGTTCAATAAATGTTTATTAAGGCAATTTGATTTCCTTAATCATTTGGGGGAAAGATTCTCTTTTGCTAATATATTTTATAGTTCAGATTGTTTTCATCATAAAATTATGTTAATACATCATCATCTGAGTGAGTGGTCCTCTACTGGGGGTGGTTCCTCCCTACTCCTCCTGGCCTGACTTCCGCCCCCCAGGGACATTTGACAATTTGTGGAGACATTGTTGTCTGTCACAAGTTGGAGATAGATGCTTCTGACATCTCATGCTTCAGGCCAGGGATCCTGATACTACAGTACACAGATAGCCTCCCACAACAAAGAATAATCTGGCCCCAAATGTCAATTTTGCTGAGATGGAGAGTCCCTGGTTTGAATGAAAGAAAATAATTGCTCAGGTCATTAATTTTATGTACATTTTCAGGACATCTTTAAACATCTTAAATACTTTTTAAATAAGCTATTAAGTATTTTGAAGCTTCATTCTGTTTTCCAACACATTGTAGGAAGTAATTTTGCATTTGTATATACCTTTCATTGTATTATTACAGAATGATAATGTTATCTGTCTTGTCTGATTGTACAGGCTGTGTTTACAGATTTGGAGATTCTTGCAGCAATTTTTGCCAGTGCAATACATGATGTAGATCATCCCGGTGTGTCAAATCAGTTTCTCATCAATACAAGTGAGTAAAGTTTGTTTATTTTTGCAGAAAATTTTTTCTCTGGTATGTCTTAGAATGACCGAGCTTGTTTATAAACTTGGGGTGTTTCCAGAGCCGTAATGTTCTTTTGGGATGTGTAAATGTGCGTTATTGATAGTGTGTGTTAATGTAACCTAACTCTGAAAATTATCGTTTTCTATCCTATAAGGCTTACATTGTTTGAACAACATGCATTCCAGTACTTCTCTAGAAACAATGTGTTAGTGGACAAGGGTAACCAAAAGTGAAAGTTTGTAGAAAGATTTAGATAGTTATATTGTCCCTAAAGTTTTAAATAAAAAGAGGAAAAGTTGAACCTTCCTCACTTTATGTAGGTTGTCATTTCATCCTCTTCAGAGGCCATTACTCCTTCCTCATACACCACCATGCCAAGCTCTGTTTTTTCCTTTTTACATCTCCTGTTGAGGACAATAGGAACATCTCTTTGACTTGTTATCTCTTTTGATTTCTCTTTTATTTAAATATTTTTAACCATTGGGGCACCTGGGTGGCTCAGTGGGTTAAAACCTCTGCCTTCAGCTCAGGTCATGATCTCAAGGTCCTGGGATGGAGCCCTGCATCGGGCTCTCTGCTCAGCGGGGAGCCTGCTTCCCCTTCTCTCTCTGCCTGCCTCTCTGCCTACTTGTGATCTCTCTCTCTCTATGTCAAATAAATAAATAAAATCTTAAATATTTTTAACCATTTAATTTTTTCTCACCCATGACATTTCATCAAATAAGAAGTCAACACTTGGGACGCCTGAGTGGCTCAGTCAGTTAAGCGTCTTCCTTCGACTCAGGTCATGATCTCAGGGTCCTGGGATCGAGCCCCAGGCTCCCTGCTCAGTGAGGAGTCCGTTTCTCCCTCACCCCCCAAACCCCCCAACCTCTCTGCTCATGCACGTGCTTGCCTGCTTGCTCTCTCTCAAATAAATAAATAAATAAATCTTTATTTAAGAAAAAAAGGTATCACTGAATTAGGATACATGAAGACTGCTAGAGACTGTTTAATATGGGGCATCTCTGACACATGGCTTCATGGAAAACCTCTGTAGGGAATGTTTAGGCAGTGCTTGCTTGAGCTATGCCTTTGCAAAGAGGTTTCAGTTTTACAAAATTTCTATTCTTTTAATATTTGAAGTTAATTGGTAAATGATTTAATTGTAGTATTATCTAATTTCCTCCCACCGTGGTAGATTAATGTTATAAATTCACATTTATGTACAAAAAAATAAATGCAGAGTTGTTAGAGAATTTCTTATATCTATTAAAAATCCGCCCTTTTTGCTATGAGATTGTGGATAGCAGCCTTCTTGTGACTAAAGAAGTTGAACTCTGTGGCGTCTTTTCATTCCCCTTTTATTCCCTATACTTTGCTGTAGCCAGATTTAAAGAGACAATTTAAATGTAGCCTCACTTTGAGAGATTTTACTCAGGTCCTTAAGATTATTTACATCTATTTTTTCTCTCTCAGTTGCCTCTGGACTACTCTATAACAAAATGCACCTCTGACTCATTTTCTATGTAGGAAGGTTGGGAAAGTCATGGATTTCCTGAGAGGTGTGGTTACTCAAGTACATTTTACAAGTTTGGTTTATGAACTTATTAACCGAGGATTGGAGAGGCTAACATCTCATGTTCAGCTATCTTATGAGAACCTATAATAGGGTGCTTTCAAGAGTCATTAAGGCATTACCAAGTATTAACATGTAAATATTTATACACATCAGATGCAACTATATGAGTTTACAGCATCAGTGCTTAGGGTTGACTGTCCTTCTGAGAAGGGCAGAGAGGTCATATGGTACAGGGTGCTCTGCGCTGGCACTTTTCCGTAGCCTGACTGGATTTATTATTCTGATTCTTACACATGTGTTGATATGTTCCTAATTTTACAAAGACATAAAAATTCTGTTTTAATGTCAGCCTTTAAAAAAAGCTATGCAAAATATAGACTGGTGTGTTATCTTTGCATTCTACTCTATACAGTACTTTTGTTCTCTTATTGTAACTTTACTATTAAGAAGAGATTAGAGAAAAAACTAAAACAACTGATAATAAAGTCAGTTTCCAAGTAATCTGATAATTTTTAAAGAAAAATGAGAACTGGCTCTGTTATTCTCTCCTGTAGACCCCCTAAGGTCAAATGAGCTTAGGCTGGCCCTGGAGGACTCTGGCAGGCATTAGGGTACTCATGAAATGTGAAATTTAAGCTAGCAAGGCCTTAGTCCACAGATGAATCTGATGCCCTCCAAAATTTGAGACCCTCTGAGATAGGTGAGATGAACAAATTTAAGGGACAATTATAAATACAGTGACAATGGCCATGGGTGTGTGTTTAAGGTCATTTTGCTGATGACCTGCCTGAGGTGGAAGGGTAACTAATCCTGCTTCTGGAATTACTTTGTTATTCAGTGATGGTGTGATGATCTCCTTTCTCTGAGACCTTGGCAACACTGGGAGGTTAACAGTTGCCAGAGCAGCTTTGGATTGCTAATGTTTTCTCGAGGGCAGGGTGTGAGGAGGCTGTATTATTCCTCAGAGAAGTATCCCAGAGTGGTCAGGGCACCAAGTCAGTATGGGAATCACTGCCTTAGTTAGCTTTTGACTAGGGGTCATGCCAGCAAGCATTTTATTTCAGGACACAGAAGAGGTTAATAAGTGACCAGTAAAGTAAGTTCGAACTTCACAGCATTCTATAAAGCAGTCCCTCTCATAACTTGTAAACTTGTAATAAATAGCTTTGTAAATACTCTATCAAAATTATGTGATTATTTTTAGTTTGCAGCAAACCCTTTATATATATAACATATATATAAAATATAGAGAGACAATAATTGTATAATAACATATTACAGATAGAGAGACATTAAGTGTATGTTTTCTGTTTTTTTCATGGATTGATTGAGCCTCAGTGGTTCAGATTAGCACACACTCAGCTCTTACCTTGGAGCTGGTGCTGCCAACTTGTCCAAAGCCAACGGTTGAATCCATTTCTTATAATAGAGAATTCTAAAGACTTCTAATCATCACATTTACAAACCCATAGTTGGGAGGTCACTTGTCCTATTTTAAGGAGGCTACAGAGGCACAGTGAGGTTGCATGACCTCCTCTGGTAGAAGGTTGTGGAGCTCACCAGGCTGCTTCCCATTCCTGGTACTCCTCTGCTTCTTAGTAGTGACAACAGTTTCCATCATGTGTTCCACTTGTAGGCGCCAAATGATTTGATACTAATGATACATACATTCATGGTAAACCTGCCAGAGGTTTTGAAAACAGAGACATCAGTTTTACAGGCAGAGTTGGTTAAGTTTTGTCAGTGATTTGGGGTAATGTGGGAATCTGAGTAGGATTTTAAGAAGTTGAAATTCCAGGCAGGAATCTGCATCAGTCTTTTTCAAGGACAGTACGTGTAAATAAACCCATAAAATGTAAATAGCATCATAAAGTTTTGTTGGAACATGCTGGAGAGTATTTATCATAACAAAAGCATTTGACTTCACAGCATTATTTTCTGAAACAATGAAGTACTGTCAAAAGTACAGAATATATATAGTATTAAATTTTACTTTGGAAAACAAGTAATTTTTGTTTGTAGCAAAGATGCCTAAATTTTAGGGAAAAAGATTAACTCACATTGGTCATGTGTTCGAAGCATATGGCTTTGATTTCCAAGAGCAGAGACATTTCACTATATTAAAGTGGAGCTGGATTTAGCTACCAGTATACACACTGTTTTATTTCTCTAGTCTCATTTTAAAATAAGCTTTCCATAGCTGTATCTTTGGATTATATATAGAATGTTATTTTTCTGCATAAATCTAACACTTTCAAAATAAGGATAAATTCATTTTTATCAAATGTGATTATATAGAAATACTACAGAGATTGATATTTTATTCAACAAAAAAATACTGAGAGCCTCCTCTGTGCCAACAACATTCTAGGCATTAGGAATATATAGGTGAACAAGATAATGGCCTGGCTCTGAAGAGCTTGCCTTCCACTGGAAGAGAATAGACTAACACATGAGTATCAGATGGGACTAATCTGGTGGAGAAAAATAAGGCAAGTTATAGGCATAGGGGGTTAATGAATTGAGGGAGTGAGCCAGTTTTAATCCTTTGTCCTTGGCAACTAGATCTTAAAACTACCACTTCCCTTCCCCATTTCAAGGAGAAATATTTTGTTCAGAAGTGCCAGGAAAACCAGACAACCATGCACATTACATAAATAACTTTTCATTTTTTTAGGATCTTAAGTCTCTAAGCAGATTGGGAAGTCTTTGGAAGAGACTGTTAAGACTTGAACAGAGATAATGACAAGTCAGGTGGAATGTGATCAGGGCCAAATCAGTGGTACAAAGTATAAAGCAGAAAGTGAGCAGTTCTGCCTGTGGTAACCAAGAAAGGCTTCATGCAAGAGGTGACTTGCACTGGGCCTTGAGGACGGATGAACGGGTTTCAACAGAAATGTTCTATACACTATTTTCTCACCCCTCACCCTACCTTTCTGTACCTTAGAGCAAACTATGAAGGCAACTTCTGGTAATTCCTGAACCTTCAAGGACTCTTATGTAGAAGTGCTGCGGTAGCATATTTGGAGAAAAACTTCTCAGGAGATGCAGAGTCTTACCTCCTTTATATGTGTCTATTTGCCTTCAGCCCTAAAGAAGAGTAGAAATTTATATGACTACCCTGAGATTCAGTTGCTTAAATGGTAACGTGTGTTCATTTAAAAATTGGTGGTCATCACCACCTTCTTGTTAACGGCCCCAAAACTGGAGAGGAAGGGGAGACCCACTCGTAAGCAATCTTTTCATCACCTTTCTGGCCAGTCTGGATTCTTAGTAAACCTCAGGAGCCAACAGCTTTCCAAGGCAGGCTTGGTCGGGACTCTTGGACCACCCTCTGTGTGCAAGCTCATCTTTACATTGATTAGAATTGAGATTCATTGTTAGAGCACCCATACCACAGATCACCTTCTTCCTCAAAGTAACAACTCCTCACCTTGTTCTTGCAGGATCCACACCCTTATTTTCTTTCTTCTTTTTTCATGAGGTATATGAACTAGTCTGGGTTTTTGCAAGCCTGAGTCAGTTCATGCATTAATGCCCCTTAGCCCTATGCATACTTTTTCCCTTACAAGAACCCCAAAAGTTGAATTAGGCATTCCTTGTCCAGTCAGAAAACATTTGCTTTCCTCTCAGTTTATATCTATTTAATAGGAATCTACTGTAGAGACCATAATACCAGGTGCTAAGATCCTATAGAGAGTAAATTTTTTTATTTCTATGTTTATCATCTATAGATAAATGTTTACAGTTAGAAGCTTTCAGAGACTATTTAAAAGTCAGACTTGACCAGATACTATCTGAATGAATGAATGAATGAATGAACACTATTGTTTTATCTCCCCAAAAGAGACTGTACACACCTACTCCTTGGTAGTCTACATATCTCAGTTCCTGTAGTTTGGAAGCAAAAATTTAGATGTGTAAATTCCTATTTCTGTAGTACTGGTAAATTCATAGGACTTCACAAAAGAAATGTGTCTTGAACCTCTCTTCTCCTTCCTGGTTCCTTTAAAATAGTCATTAAGTAACATTGGATATTTCTTTCTTAGAAATATATATATTTCCCATGCATTAGTCAGAAAAACGATCAAATACATGTGCTTTTGGTCTTTACAGTGACCTAAGTGGAAACAGAATAAAGCACAAATTTTTTTTTAATGGCTATCTTACAGAGTCGGGTCTATTTATAGGAATCAGGAAAGAAGCAGGATCTTACTAACTAAAATACACAGGTCCAGGGAAGTCATAAGGGAGAAGCAAAATCTTCACTATGGAGTTATGTAGGCAGCTGACCACCTGTCTCTGTGAAGTCATGAACATTCAGGTGGGAAGGGCAGTATATCTGTATGTAGTGACTACCATGATACTCAGAAAAGAACGTGGAAAAAATGAGTAAAACTTTGACTTCCAAAGCTATGCTATGCAAAAAAATGAGTAAGGGCAGCATGAATAAATCTAGTATTGTTCATTTGTTCCAGACTGTTCTTGGGCACAATCCTAAACCACATGATCCTTACATTCTATGAAATGTTGGGAAGGTGGTCCACAGTAAGCAAGAATGTGATACTTTATGCTGTTGATGTGTTCCAGCTGTTAAAAATGATGTCATGTTCTGCTGCTCATTGAGCCACCTGTGGCAGATCTGGAGGGGAGGTTCAAGAACATTCGGCCCAACTCCTCTTCCACTTCAGAAAAGTGGCAGTGGAGATCCATAGAGTGAAGTGACCTGTCGCATATCAGTGGCATTAGAACTCACTCTCAAGATTCCAGTGCCCCTTTCCACTGTTACATTAACTAGTATATTCTCTCTGGGGCAGTGGCATGTAATGGCAAGGCTAACAGATGTGGAGGGGAAATTGCTTCTTAAGCCCAGACATCTCAGAATATGAAAAATAAGATAAACTCAGAAAAAATGGCTTTGCTTATCTTCTATCTCCTTTCTTTCTTTCCAGACTCTGAACTTGCCTTGATGTACAATGATTCTTCTGTCTTGGAGAACCATCATTTGGCTGTGGGCTTTAAGTTGCTTCAGGAAGAAAACTGTGATATTTTCCAGAATTTGACCAAAAAGCAAAGACAATCATTAAGGAAGATGGTCATTGACATCGTAAGTAGCTAAAAAAAAAAAGAGAGTTGTAATGCAAGTGGTTTTCTAAAAGAGTAAGAATGAGACGAGTATCAGGTATCAGGTAAACGGAACTGTGCGTCTCCAAACTTCACACTGCCCCTTACGTTCAAGAAGCCGCCTGTGCTGCCAGCAGTGATGTTCTCTAGTAGGTATGCTCCTTCTAGCAGTTTGGAGTTCAGAATAGGGACAGTTTGCCCTCATCATTCTAGTTTTGTTTTCTGAATTTGTCCAGTCTGGTGGCAGACAGGGAAAATGACTAACAAAAGCAGTTAGTTCAAATGGATTTTTTCCACTCGTGAAATGGAAAATAAATTTATGTCCGTAGATGGTAGTAGTTATGGACATCCATGACTTGTCTTTATCCCATAGTATTTACAGTGATTATAAGTCACAGGAAAACCTCTGGTTATCAGAAACTTACTGTGTTAAGCTTTGTACTTACAAAGGTAGGAGTTATGGAGTTTTCTGCTCTCTTAGAACAGCAGAAGACTCACCAGGTTCTGAAGTATTCTGTGAACAACGTTGAGGTCCTTGGTCAGAGTCCAGGTACCACTTTCTAGTCCAAGGAATGGAAAAAACTTCAGAACATGTGCTGATTTCTTATCCATGGAGATCTTATCCCCTTTTTTCTCCGTGAAAGTGGTTGCTGCTGCTAACCTTTTGTATATTGCACATGCTCATCTGGGCTTTCAGAAAATCTACAGCAAAACAGAAGAGGCTGCCCAAAAGAGTAGTACAAAATTCCTCTTCACTGCTGTTAGATGCCATAGTGTTTCTCCATTTCCTTTATATTCTGTGTTAATGTTTTCATGTACAAATTCTGACTTTTCCTCTGGACTTTGTTACTTACAAAAATACTCTTTTAAGGTACTTGCAACAGACATGTCAAAACACATGAATTTACTGGCTGATTTGAAAACTATGGTTGAAACTAAGAAAGTGACAAGTTCTGGAGTTCTTCTTCTTGATAATTATTCTGATAGGATTCAGGTAAAGTATCATTTGAATTTGTTCCATGTTTGTGTGCACACGTGTCTGTGTCTAACTGATAAGATTTCTGTTTCCTTTCTTGCAGCTTACAATTTTAGTAATTTTAAGCAGAATTTTAACCAAATTCTTAATCTTGAGAATTAACCAGATAAAACTATTGGTTTTTTTCATTTGCATTTGGGTTAAAAATAAAAACAAAACCCTAATGTCTCACAAAACTGACCACTTAAGCAGCTCTGAACTTTAATCAGCCATGCACACATAAACAGTTTCTCATGATATATAGGTATGATGAAAAGGGGCATCATTGGGTGCTGTTAATACAAGTGTGAACCGTATGTAGACACATCATAGTTGAGTTGTTTGGAAGGAATCTTAAACTACATGTATTTTTAAGTGTCACATTCATCCACTGTGAATTTCTAGTAAAAAAAACAAAAGAGCAAGAAGAAGCAGGTGCTGAATAAAGCGTTTGTCTCTTCTACTAGGTCCTTCAGAATATGGTGCACTGTGCAGACCTGAGCAACCCCACGAAGCCGCTCCAGCTGTACCGCCAGTGGACGGACCGCATCATGGAGGAGTTCTTCCGCCAAGGAGACAGAGAGAGGGAGCGGGGCATGGAGATCAGTCCCATGTGTGACAAGCACAATGCGTCTGTGGAAAAGTCACAGGTGATGCATTAAGCATAAAATTTGCAGAGAGAACACAACTCCAACCTGGACATTTGATCACTCTGTATACACATCATACAGTATTTCATTAGGTCTTTAAAATTACTTTGTTTTTGACAGACCAGAAAACTCTCATTCTTATGGTTTTTATTCATATGGACATATATTCATTTCTCATGACATTATGTCCATCCATTATGGCTGTATTCATATGGTATATATATAGAGAATTTGGGCTCTCTGAACTCGTAAGTGAATTCAGTTATATGAAGCCATACAGAGTATCTGGTCTGACTTCAGTTATCTAGATTCACCTATAAATTGGCCATTCTAAAATAAAGTCCAGGTCTGATGCCTAAGCCCTACTCTGTGAACAAATGGAAATTATTTACATCATAAACATACTCTTGAACTAAGAGTTCTCACTAATTCTCACCAGCTAGTAACAACACTCTTATATGTACTGTTGCCTGAAATAGTGACTCTTATACCACACTCAGGGTAGAAGTCTTCTGTTCAGTGTTATGTTTGTGAGCCATGTTATATATTTTGTATTTTAATGTAAATTACATATATATGTATAAATTGATATCATTAGATACATAATCAGGTATATTTACGGGATCTAGTTCACCTTTTCCATTGTTTCTTAGTCCCAAGTGTTATACTCAAACCAGAATTTTTTTTAACTAGGTGGGCTTCATAGACTATATTGTTCATCCTCTCTGGGAGACATGGGCCGACCTCGTGCATCCTGATGCCCAGGACATTCTGGACACTTTGGAGGACAATCGTGAATGGTACCAGAGCACAATTCCTCAGAGCCCCTCCCCAGCGCCTGATGACCAGGAAGAAGGCCGGCAGGGTCAAACTGAGAAGTTCCAGTTTGAACTAACTTTGGAGGAAGACGGTGAGTCTGACACCGAAAAGGACAGTGGAAGTCAGGTGGAAGAAGACACTAGCTGCAGTGACTCCAAGACTCTCTGTACTCAAGACTCAGAGTCTACTGAAATTCCCCTTGATGAGCAGGTGGAAGAGGAGACAGTGGGGGAGGAAGAAGACAGCCAGCCCGAAGCCTGTGGAATAGAAGATCATTCTCCTGACACGTAACAGTGCAAAGAATGTCACGCCTTTTCTTTTCTTTTCTTTTCTTTTAATTTAAGTAGAAAAATTGTTTCCAAAGTGCATGTCACATGCCACAACCATGGTCACACCTCACTGTCATCTGCCAGGATGTTTGTTGAACAAAACTGACCTTGACTACTCAGTCTGGCGCTCAGGAATATTGTAACCAGTTTTTTCACCTCCATGTCATCAGAGCAAGGAGGACATCTTCACGAACAGAATTTTAACAAGATTTCAGCTTGGTAAGAGCTGACAGAGCGGAAAAAATCAACTCCACAATGTTTTCAAGGGAGTGTGGCTCATCAGGCAGCCCAAAAGTTGATAGGCTTTGGGGTTTCTTTTTTATTTGTTTGCAATATTTTCAGCAGAAAGAAGGCATTACACAGACAGAGTGAACCCATGGATGAAGCAACAAATGTGTCAGGAATAGGACACAGCACGAATCTGTTACCAGGAAGAAGATGAGCCACAGAAATTGCATAATTTTCTAATTTCAAGTCTTCCTGATACATGACTGAACAGTGCAGTTCAGTGAGCTGCACTGACCTCTACATTTTGTATGATATGTAAAACAGATTTTTTGTAGAGCTTACTTTTATTATTAAATGTATTGAGGTATTATATTTAAAAAACTATGTTCAAAACTTCATCTGCCACTGGTTATTTTTTTCTAAGGAGTAACTTGCAAGTTTTCAGTACAAATCTGTGCTACACTGGATAAATCTAATTTACGAATTTTACTTGCACCTTAGAGTTCATAGCAATTAACTAATTTGTAGTGACTCATTGTTTTATATACCAATGACTTCCATATTTTAAAACAAAACCCAACTTTATGTTGCAGGAAACCCTTTTTGTAGATCTTCATTTACTTTGCTTTCATTTCAGTGTTTTCCAATAAGCAGAGTTGCTCTCACTGACTTTTTTTTTCAGTGTACAAAGTGAATATTTGTTCTGTAATACTTTGATGCGCATTCTGTCTAATGTGTCTTAAGCCTCATAAACAATCATCAGTTGGTGTTGTCTGAAGCAAGTAAGAGATATATAAATACCCAGTAGCTAAAATGGTCAGTCTTTTTTAGATATTTTCCTACTTAGTGTCTTCTGGTAACTTTTTGCTGTGTCAGTAGACCCTCATTTCATAAGTGCATGTCTTTGTAATAACCCACGCGTTTTATGCTCATTTTTATTGTTTTCACAGTCAGTTGTAAGAAAACCTTTTTCCCCTTGTGCTGCTTTATTCTTTAGTGTGTGTTTGAACCTCTGTCTATGTTCACTAGATGGGATCTTATCAAATATATCACCACCATTCTGATCGAGGAAGAGAAGCAGGTAGTCAGGCTAGAGTCACCATTCTTTTTGACCACAAGGCCATATATAATGACTAACTTTTACTCTTGATTCATAGAGAAGAGTTAACAGCCAGCTAGGTGATTTTTAACAATATTAGCAGAATATATTAACAAACACCACTACAACTAATGCTCTTTTGTTTCCATGATTTCACCATGAGATTGAGAACTATATGAAGAATATTCTTGAGAAGAGATTTCAAGTGTGGCACCTACTCGTCCTTAATGGACAGCCATGTAATGTAGAAACTGCTTTCTCAGTTATCATTGGTCCATAAGTATGTCTTGTAAAGGAGAACTTTAAATGCACTGAGGGAAAGAAGCTGATGACGCCAATGGCATCAGAGGTTTGCTAACATAATGCCACCCTAAAATACTAGGTTGAGTAAGAAGATTCTACGTAACAGAGATGGGTCTTGGCTGCATTTAGCACCAAGAAATGTATTACAATTTTTGAGATTACTTCCCAGTATTTACCTTCAGTTGGCATCCTGGGGTACTTTGGACTTTATTTCCATTTCAGCTCTTAATATAAATATTTGCTTTCTCTATGAAGAATTTGGAGCCCAAATAATCATTTTTTACACTGATAAAACAAGAATTAAAATAGAGACCAAAAAGATTATCTGACCAAATGGACAATAAATATTCAAGAAAAGTTGTAACCCTGAAAAACATTTATATTTGGGATTTCTCAAGGAGTCTACTGGGGACTAATAACTAAGTCATCAGCCAGGGAAATGACCCAAAGCTGAAGATAGTCCCTATTTTAATACCTTGAGATCCATAGGGGAAACTTTGATAGAAAAATTATATAGCTCAGATCTGTTCTTAGAGCAGAACAGGAATCAACTAATTAATTATCAGATTTCCACTCTCCTGTCCGTGAAAAAAAATCAGTAATCTTTCAAATAAAGTCCTATGTTTAGCCAAGTGGTTGCACAAGAACATTTGGAAACTTGTTTAATTTTATTTGTCCTTGATGGAAGTCTAGAAGAAAAGGCAAACAATCTAGAGCTTATTCCTTTATCCAAAATAATGTCATTCCCTCCTCTCACTAATGCTTGGTATTTCCCCCACAGAGTGCCTAAAATCTTAATAATAGGAAAAAAATTAAAGTAGCAATATATCACAAACAAATCCAGACCTGAAAGGATTTGTAACTGCATTGAAAAACAGAGGGTTGTTTTTTGTTTGTTTTTTTTTCAGTTTGTTGGTTTATAATGGTCACATGTTGTGAAGATACTCACCGATGGACAATCAAATTGTAGAAAAGGCATACATAATATCCAAGAGACAGGGACTAATGCACTGTACAATCTGCTTATCCTCTCCCTTCTTTCTCTTTCCTTCTCTATCGCCAAAGTGTGCTTCAGAATTATACACTGCTTTAAAAAGAACATCCTTATACAAGTGGCTTTATATTTCCTAAAATGCCATAAGAAAATGCAATATCTGGGTACTGTATGGGGAAAAAATGTCCAAGTTTGCATAAAACCAGTACATTTCAGCTTGCAAGTTACTAAACACAATAATGCTGTTTAATTTTATTTTCTTTTACATCACTTAAAATTCACAAGAAAATAATGTAGATAGAACAAATTGCAGACAAGGAAAAAAACTTGAATGAAATGGATTTTACAGAAAGCTTTATGATAATTTTTGAATGCGTTATTTATTTTTTGTGCCATGCATTTTTTTCTCACCAAATGACCTTACCTGTAATACAGTCTTGTTTGTCTGTTTACAACCATGTATTTATTGTAATGTACATACTGTAATGTTAATTGTAAATTATCAGTTCTTATTAAAACATCATCCCATGATGGGATGGTGTTGATATATTTGGAAACTCTTGGTGAGAGAATGAATGGTGTGTATACATACTCCTTGTACATTTTCTTTTCTCCTGTAATATAGTCTTGTCACCTTAGAGCTTGTTTATGGAAGATTCAAGAAACCTATAAAATACATAGATATATAAATTTAAAAAACATAGCTGCAGGTCTTTGGTCCCAGGGCTGTGCCTTAACTTTAACCAATATTTTCTTCTGTTTTGCTGCATTTGAAAGTATGGTAATGGGGGGTGGGGGGCTAGGGCTGGGCATTTTTATATCCAAGCTTTGAACAATTGGATTTCTGACAATAGCTGAAAGATTCTGAGACCCTTCTGAGATACAAGCTTTTAAGTACTTATTGCCATGAAGCAGCACTACATATATAATAATTCTTCTCCCCATCTGCTGATCAGGAGCTACTTCAGTTAGTTACATCTGATTGTTGGCTTTTTTTTTTTTTTTTTTTTTTACTTTCAAACACTCATTGGGAAAATATATTCTTGTCCAGTGATAACAAAGTCTTTTTGGCTTTTTAAGCACATAGGCAGATGAACTTGATTTGAAACTAGAGCCTCAGGTCACATGTGTTGGTCAGTCATTTATTCATCAGCTTCCTGTCATGTTAAGAGAATATGTAATAGGAAAAGATCATTTTTTTAACTCTGGAATTTTTCAACTAAGATCAACCAAATTTCCATTATATATGTAAATCCATAGATAAAACACAGTTTTTATATGATGCCAATTCACACAAAAATGATTCACCGTTCTCTAGAATTTGTTTCTGCAAAACTACTATGGCTTTCGTATTTTAAAAGTTAACCTCAGCATAAAGGCCAGCCCCCAAAAGTTATGAAAAAGTCCCACTGGGCGGTATGGAAACTGCCTCCCACTCTTGCCCAGCCCTCGGAGCACTTGACTTAACGAGAGATCCTTTATCTAGGAAAAATGAGCCTCCTGTTATTTTATTTTATTTTTTTGACACAAACTGTAGATTTTAGCAGCCCTGGCCCAAAGGAATTTGATTACTTTTGTTTTAAACAGTACAAAGGGGACACTATAATTATGAAAAACATCCTTACTGATTTTGGTTGTTTTTAATTTTGTTTCTTAGAATATGTTTTCGAGTGGTAAATTGTGTGTGAGCATTACAAATGATGATTCTTATAGTGGTTTCTTAGCCTCTCTTACAGCCCATGAGGATAGTACTGTACATCAATACCTTCATATGAAATTTTTATATGCAACGAAAATAAAAGCATGGGTTGATTCTGCCTATTTATGACTCTATCTTTTACAAATAAAAGATTATTCATTTTAAATTGTAGGTCAGTCAGCCCAGATTTTCCAGAGTGATGAAGATGGACGAAGTGAAATTAAAGGAGGAAAGTGGCCTAAGTTAGTACTGATACTCATAATCAGATGAAAACAAGTTATGTCAATTCACCTTGCTATAGAAAAAATTGCCCAAACTATTTAGATGACCCCTAAGATTAAGCAGTGCTTTCTAAACAGTGTTGGGAAGGGGACATCTGCACCTAATGAAGGGTTCTGGTATCCTGAGTGACTCAGACATTCAACAGTTACTTGTCGGGTACATACTCCGCCAATGACTAGGTTTCTAAGGATTCAGCAGAGAACAAGACAGTCTCTGCTTTCCGGAGCTCAGACTCTGGAAGGGACACAGGCATTAAACACTTCCAAACACATGTCATCATTCGGTGCTCAGTACAAACGAAGAAATCCAATGCTGTGATTAAGCAGGAACCTGAACTTGATCTCTTCTGAAGGGCCAAAGAAGGCTTCCTTAAGAAAGCGATTTGGAGCTGAGTGCTGAAGGGGAGTGAGAGGCAACCAGGCAAGAAGGGAGAGTTGATAAGAAGAGGAAGGGGATCCAGATGAGAAAAGGCACTTGCAGAAGTCCTGAGGTACCAATGAGCTTGAGAGCTCTGGAGAAATGGAAGGAAAGCAACCCTCCCCCATTACTCTTTATCCCTTACTCTGCTTTAATTTCCTTTATAATGCTTATTACAAACTGACCTATCTGTTTATTTGTCCATTGTCTGTCTCTCCCACCAGAACATAGCTCCGTGAGAGCAAAGTCTTGCTTACACCTAAAACCAGCCTTGTGGACAGTAAGTATGTAATATTCAGTGAATATAGACACCAAACTGATATTGGATATAATTCAGTCCGATAAGACATTTTGGGGTCTTAGAGAATTTGTTAAGTTGATACCATAAAAATGCTCTGGTGGTTGTTCTGAGTTTGCTAAGATCCCAGGTAAATAAAGTTTAGAGTTTTTTTATCTTATTGCTGACCAAAAACTCTGCTTGCTTCTTCCTCACAAACTTTTTTTCTGCCTGACAAAAATAAAAATCCATTTTTTGTGATGAGTAAAAATTTCAGCAAAAATGTAATCCCCAGAACCCCCAAAACTTAAATAGAATAAGGATAACTAAATAGAATGATATGCCTAGCCCATCATTAATTTCCTCCCACTACCACAAAAAATGACAAAGACTATGACCACAAGGTGCCCAGTGGATGCCTTCAGGGAATTCTGGATGTAAACCCAAGGTCCATTCATCAGAGAACATGGGACCAAAGAACCAACTGCCTTCTTTCCCACTTGTTCCCCCAAACTGATTTAGGTCAATTTGGGTATGTTGAGCCCATCTGAGTTTCTTCACCTGGGGATATTTCCTCAGCTACATAGCTATGAACCTAAAACAGCAAAACGCTACACTTGGCGGCAGCCTGGGTGAGGGCGGGGGACGACTTCCGGTTGCTCGAGCGCTGCACCCGCCCCGCGCATGCGCTTACCCACCGAGCCTTGTTTGAAAGGAATTCCACGTGTGATTTCCCAGCCTCCTGATTTGGGCGCCCGCCGTTTTCCCCACAGCTGCTCACCGGTCTCGAAATACTCAATGTCAAACTGAGTGGAGTGGGTTTGAATCTTAGTCCACGGACTTGGGTAAGCAAGAAATACTACTTTATTTCATTTCTGTTAATTAATTGGAGCTCCGTATCTTCGCAGGGTGTCGGGAGTTTCCATCTCTGTCATTATTAGCACATCTCCTCTCCCCCCGCCCCATGTAAAGCTGCTCTTGTCTCCAGCTGAGCCTGAGCACCTGACCTCTGTGTTGTCCAATCGGTGATTCCTTCCAGTCTGTCCGCCCTTTGCCTCCTTGTTAGGCACGTGATACAGCAGTAATTTAAGCTGAGGTGGGGGAACCCTGGTTTGCGGCTCTACTTCCTTAAACTCACTACGTAGCGTTTGTGTCTGAAAAGATCCTGTTCTTCTAATTTCTCATTATTACCTGCTCAAGTGGCTGCAAACAACAAGTACTCTCCTTTTCCTGATCTGGGGGACTTGCCCTCCGCTGGCCTCTAGAGACTTCTCTCTCCTTCCTTATTTTGTTTTTCATTAGACTTAAACTTAAAAAAAAAAGACTAGAGGCGATTATGACTACTGTCTGTTCCTCCTTTCCACTCTACAATGAATCCTGCCTATTACTTGAAATACGGAGAAAATGTTATAGGAAGAGCGTACGTTAAATAATAGTTCAGCCAAGCTAAGTTCTCAGGACACAAAACGAAAAAACGAGGAGGCAGTGCTGTTCCTGGGAGGGAAAGGATGGCCAACCACTGAGTCAGGATCTGGAAGGGAAGAGAGAACTAGAAATTTTACCTTCCTCTTCCACCTGGGACCGGGCACTGCGGAGATTCCGGAGAGCGGACTGAGGTAAGAATTCCTAAGCCTTGCTGCCTTGTGTCAGGTTTGCTAAGATCCCATCGGCAGGCTCCAGAGTGAGTGGGGTTTCAAACAGAGTGTAGCCCTGGTAGCTACTAGAATTTGGAAAGGTTTTCCATTAATTTTAGTTTCCCCTTTGCTGTTTAGGGGAACTGGTAGCCATTTACCAGAGAATCCGTGGGAGTCGGTCAACCCCGAGTAGGGCTCTACTTCACGGATAGATATGTAGGCTTTTGATTTGGTGTGGAATTATTTGACAAAACCTTCCCAAACAATCCATTTTCCATCGTCCTGCTTGACTGCAAGTTCGACTCTGATTTCTGGCCAGCGTCTTGATGATGCAGCCCTAGCAGGGAGCCGCGGCAGATGCCCAGGTGTTTTAGGTGTTGGCTTTGGAGTGGTTGCAGCTGTAAGGTAACAATTTAGTGGACTTTTGTTTATGGTCTTGTGTCTTTCCTCAACCCGGATAGCCTTAGGAAGAAACAGAGGGTTCTCCAAGGGCGTTTTGTAATTCTTCCTCTCATTTTGCTCAGGTTCTTAGCACCATGGCATTATATGGACTCTCTTCTTTTATAAGAGAAAGAAAAGTGTTTGTTCTGTCAATGCAGACCTCAAGAGAACTATTGAGTTCAGTTCCAGGTACAAAGGCCAACCAAGCCTTTCTGCCAGAATCACTCTCAGGCCTACCCTTGAGCTGGGCAGTGGCAATCAAGGGGTATGCTGATGAGCAGAGAGACCTCTAAGGTTTTTGTTCAAATCCCACCCACAGAGCTACTGAGCTGATCATAGCTGGGGGCCTGGTGGCTGAGGCCTATGGGGAAACCATGCATAGCATTTCCCCAAGGGCAGTCCAAAATACTGGTCTAAGTGTCCAGGGCTAGTGCTTCAACTAGTCTGAGCTCTGTTTTTGTTTTTCGTTTTTTCCTTCTAAGAACTGCTTCACCTGTTGATTAGTTTTTTTGTTTTTTGGGTTTTTTTAACCTTTTTTTTTTTTCCTAATTTCATAAAATAAAAGTAATACAGGTACATTGTTTAAAAATTCTGACTTCATCCATTATGTGTTAGGTGCTTGGGCTGCCCTGAAAAAAAAAAAAAAAAATACCGCAGATTGAGTGGCTTCAGTAACAAAAATTTATTTTCTCACAGTTCTGGGGTCTGGCAGTTCTTGAATTTCAGTGTCTCTTGAAGCCTCTCTTCTTGGCTTGTAGATGGCCACCTTCTCCCGGTGACTTCACACAACCTTTTTCTCTATGTGTCCCCATCCCTGGTGTCTGTGTGTAACTAGTCTCCGCTTATAAGGATACTGATCAAACTGAGTTAGTACTACATACGTGATCTTATCTCTCCAATGCCCTATCTCCAAATAGAGCCACATTCCGAGGTATTGAGGGTTAGGGCTTCAACAGAGAGGTTTGCTGGGGGATACTGTTGAATCCCTAAGAGTCAACAAAAGGAAATCCTTTACTTATCTGTACTGATTTCTACCTCCTGAAGGCCTAGACCCCCTTTTAATTTTTCTCCCTACTTTTACTGCCGTATTTGTAAATGACTTGTTTGCACCACTACTTCTTGCCTTTCTGATTTTAGGTATAATCCTCTGACTGACATATGAGAATTTTCCCTCAGATCCTGTCCTCACATGCTTTCTTAAAGTCTTCTACTAGAATTCTATCACATGTTCTGGTTGTATTATTAAATGTTTGCATTGTCGTGGTCCTACAAAAATAATTTACAGCCAATCCATGTCATTTATTACAATTTCGTTTCCATTTTTCTGTAGCTTCTTTCCTGGAGATAATAATTTCCTTTTTTTTTTTTTTTTTTTTTTTATTACCTTGGTTTGCAACGTCCTTACTACTCTTTGCCAGGTGCACTCCGTTGAAACAAGCCTTTTATTGTGGTTGAACAGGTCAGGAGGTGTTGGCTTTCAAGTCTCTCGTGCCTGCTCTATCTGGGATGGTGTTCTCTAGGCATATGGCTGTGAGATCTTGTCTTGACCACTGTCTTTGAATCTTTGTTCAACATCCTCCTGGACAGTCACTTTCCTCCTGACTCTACAGGATCTTCCATTTCTTGGATCCTGATGTTTTTGGTTGGCTTAGCTTATCTCTTACTTTGCTTAGTTTGCAATAGCTCAGGCACTAGTAGCTTCCTGAGAAAGGGTCATAGCAGGTAAATTCATAAAAATTTTAATACGAAAAGTTTTATTTTTATTTTACCCTATTTGAATGATAATTCAGTTGAGAATTATGAGTTTCTTAAATAGTTGAACCAACAGATGACTTTGGGGGAAAGCCCCAGATATGTGCAAACGAGGGGTCACTTTGGAAAATGATGGGATTGTTGTAAGCTTCCTGGAAGGCTTGGAATGACTTTGAACTTAATATGTCAATGTGGATAGCCCATTTGGAGACCACGTATTTACCTGATAATTTCCCCTAGATTTTGGAACCTTCCCTGCTCCCCCTCAACTCATTTGCCCATCAGCTCGAGTTCCTCTGAAACACCAGCTGAAAAGATTTTTCTCCTTTACTTATACCCCATAATTTGCAGTTTGGTTTGCTTCCGCTTAGTATTAGTAAACCTTGGTGATTGTTTCCTCATTGGCATCTGTATGAAGTGTTTAATATCACTGTTTTGGGAAGGCCGGAGCATATTGTCAGAATTCGGTAGCCTTTAAAGCTAGGTTAGTGCCGATGCGCTGGCGGATTCTCGGGCTGCTCAGGGACTCGTGGGAGTATTTCATTTTTGCACACTAAGAACACCCAGAGAGATCAGCCCCTCATGCCCCATTCACAATAGGCTTGCCTTTTAAATAGCTTTTCCGCGTGATTTGGAAGAACGTATTCCCACACAGTTTTTTAAATGCATGGAAAATCCCTCTCATTTTCCTGTCTGCGCCCTCTTCACAGGCAGCCCACATAGTTCTTTGCAGCATGTGAAAGAGGGACAAAGGGTTGGGGGGCGGGGGGAGGGGTTGCAGATGACATTTGGATTCTACAGTGGCCTTTCCTGCTTAACTGCTCTGTATAAGGTATACTCCTTCCCCTAGAAGGGCGTGAAGGAATAAGGAGTGAGCACAAACCGTATTCCACACTACTGTCACCACCCCCACCACCCCCACTACCAAAGAAATGCATTACGCTAGGACTTCTTTTTGTGTCTATGAAACACTTTTAAAAAGGAATATGTGCTCATTGTTGAAAATTTGGATAGAACCAAAAAGCTTAAAAAGGTACAAAAAAAAAAAAGACTCCGAATACCACACCCAGAGCCAACCACCGTTCATACTTTGTCATGTTACCAATGAAAGATTTATTTAATAATTCATCATATTTATTGAGCACTTACAGAATACTGGGCCTTATTCTAGTTGCTGCAAATACAGATCTAAAGAGACAAGGTCGTTGCTCTTATGAAAATGTGCGTTCCTTTCCCAGCATGTTAACCTCTGCCCACACTAACACTTGTTCCGTAGTTAGTTGGGCCTTGACTGTAGTCGACTGTTAAAGGAGTCCTGTTGAAGATGTCTCCAAGCGTTCTATCCCCTACAGTCCTAAATGATGTAGGAAAGACATTAGGGTTCAAAGCCTACGGCCAAGAAAGAATTCTTGAGACGACTTTGGTGCAAAAAGGTGATTGTATTAAAGCATGGGGACAGGACCCCTGGGCAGAAAGAGCTACACTGGGGTCATGAGGAGTGGCTGATTACATATTTTCAAGTCGGGAGGGGGTTTGGGAATAGCGTAAGTCCGTAGGGAATTTTGGAAGCAATGTTTCCAGGACCTTGAGGGGGCTAACTATTGTTAGGAAAAGGTCATTTATTACCGTCTAATAACACCTTAATCTTGAGACCCTTCAGACGTATATCGGTGGGCCATATACTTGGCGGATGACTGCCAACATGTATCTGGCGGGGGAGAGGGGGTGGGGAGGGGGCGGGGTTTAGAGATAAAGGAAGTTTCCAGAAGAATTTTTATATGTTAAAGTAGACTTACAGGATCCTGGGGGAAGAGGGGCTCAGGCTAGGATTGCCTTTTGCCCTTAGCAAAGTATTAACATTGAGGCAGGGTTGAGTCCCTAGAGGAAGGTCTGCCTGTGTCAAGGACTTGTCAATGGGCTGTAGGTAGTAAGAAAATTTAACAGTTTCTCTTCTGCCTTTGTTTCCCATATCACTAAACAGCCCCCTCTCCTAGCGGCTCTCTAGGCTGGGTTAGTGGATCCTTCTCCTGTCCTGATACAAGCTTCTTCTTGCCTTATAATGCAAAACAATAGCACCCTGCTTTGAAGTAGGAAGGTCCCCACATGGTGTTGGTTTGAACATTTGAGTCATTATGTCCTCTAGGGTCTGACAGGGATTTAGGGTGAGTCCATCACTGACAGAGGGATTTGTGTAGTGGTGTGGTTTCTTTCAAGTAAGCCGCTGGACTAGTCCTTAGGTTACTGTAAGCAGGCCCTCAGTTATGTCTGCTGGTGTAGACATGAGCTCCTGTGTGTTTATTGATTGATCCCACAGCTTTATTTAGTACCAGTCACTTGCTAGACCCTGGGGTGGCAGAGATGAGAGCAGAGCGGCTCTCTCCCTGATGGAGACCAGATGCCCGGTAAACAATTGCAGTGCACTGGGCTAGGCATCCTGACAGAAGCAGAGAACAGCCACCCAACCTGGCTGCAGGCTGGGGACAGGTAGCTCAGGGAAGGCTTTCTGGAGGAGAGGATGTCTGAGCTGTATCTTGAAGCACATGAAGCAGCTGGGAGATGGGGCCGCAGTCCAAGAACAAATAGCGTGTGCCAATGTGAAGGAGCAGTAGAGAGCCTGGCGCAGGGAGGGACTGCCAGTCACGGGTCTGGCTGGTGAGTCTGCAGGGGAGTTGTGGCAAGTGACAAAGCTGGGCACTGGGATTGACACCAGGCTTTGACGGGCTCAACTCTGCTCTGCTTAGAGGGTTGGAGTTCGTCCTGAAATTGTCCGATAGTTGTTGAAAACATTTTTCAAGGCATTGGTGGGATCAGTGCATGATGTGGAATGGGCAGGGAAGAGAATGTTTTTATGCTAGTCCACTTGAGAGGGAGAGGCCTGAGAGAGATGGAGAAAGGAGCAAAGATCGAAGAGATACTATGATCGAAATACAACAGAAAGACAGAGGTTGGGAATAAAGAGGGACACTAGTTTTAACACTTGGCCAGGCAGAGGCGGCTGCAGCAGGCTTATGCCTTCAGAACTGTAGACCCACCCAGGGTCAAAGGCTGACGGGGCTTATAGGAAAATACAGGATCTGTGTTACCCAGTAGGAATCTGGTACGTGCTGCCAGCTGCGTCCGGGACATCTTTACGGTGGGCTCCTGACCTGCACTGGCATTGGCCATCCGAGTCTCGTTACTAAGTAGACATTGAGTCCAGTGAGATGTCAATATCGATACCAAGTTCCTGGAACGAAGGAGTCTATAGAAAAATAACTGATGGGAAAGGAGGAGGCTCTATGAACAAGGAAGAGAAAAAATCGTTCAGCTTAAAGTCAAGCCTTGCTGAAGCATTAGTGTGCCCATCCACCTCTAGGTTTCAATATCAGTTTCACTGTTAAGAAAGGAAAAGCAACAGAAGTTCATGGCTAGCCCAGTGTTGGGGGCCAAGGGTCAGCTGGACCCCCTGGTTTCTGATTGGACAGTATTGATGTGATGGCCTCCAGCTGGTCCTGTGACACTGGCGAGATGAGACTGATGGAGGTGCTCTCTTAAGAGATGGCTTGTCCAGGAAAATCAAGATGAACCACGACAGCCAACAGCCCCTCAGAAACTGGGAAAGCCAGGAAGGAAGCGATCCCATGTCATCCAGACAAAAGCAATTCCTTTGGTGTAATAGGGGTCCCAGAGAGCTGCCAGTGGGTTGTGGGCTGGGCTGCCGTGCTGATGAGCTGGGACAGCGGGGAGACAGTGCACTCAGCAGAGGCGGACCTAGTGTTGGGGGGAAAGTCGCTGTTTTGTTTTGACTTCATTATGAGACAGAATTGAGGAAAAACAGCAAGTAGAGAAGGTAAGGGTGAAGGTTGAATGGAAAGGGTAAAAATGAGACAAGGACCCTGGGGAAAGATCCAGGACACAGACCAGAAGTTCTCCACTCAGGGTTGCAGCTTTCTCGAGAGCCATTTTGGAAATGTGTGGGGCAGTCTGGAGAGTCGCAGTGATTTGCGGGTGGACTAAGGCATTGAGTGGGCAGTGCCCTGGGAGATCTTGTTCTGTGATGGGCAACAGAGGGGAGGACATTTCTATATCCTGGGCAGCTTTCAAATTACCCGCCAAACGGGAAGGTGAAAAATCTGTTTAGAATCAGCTGAGTCTGACACCTAATTCTAGGTCTCACATAAACAAAAAAGAATTTTTATGCAACGTTAATATAATTTTTCCAGAGATTCAACTGCTGTGTAAATCGAGGGGAAATTACACTGTATTTTTTTGAGAGTTTTAGCAAGGGTTGATCATTTGGGGGATGGTGTTTGAGTCCCAGTACCAAGTATGTTATGGACATGCATAACAACCATATGTTGACTCTACAACTAGGAGCAAGCCTTTGTGTACCTAATTATGTATTTACTATCAGTAGGGCTGGAACTTTTACGTATTGAGATGTTCATTACTACCCTTTAATTTCCCTTATATTTTATAATTACGGCATTAAATGAATTACAGTATAAGTATGTGTCTTAGGTTAGATTCATTTCTCAGTAGTAAAGAGCAAGAGGTTTGCACAATATTTTTTATAAAATGAGGCCATTGAATCTGATTGAGCGTCATCGGCAAAGATAGAAGCAGGTAGCAGGAGAAGCCAGTGGACATTGCCTCCGCAAGGCTGAAGAAGGTGATGAGATACACCTGAGGAGCAGTGGGGAGGACATAGAGTTGAAGGAGTTATCCTGGGCTTTATCCTCTGTCAAGTTGGAGGTTAGGATGTGTTTAGAGTGAAGAAGGAAGTGAACTTAATGAAAGCGAAATAAAAGAGAGAGGGATGTCCCAAAGAGTCTCTTGGGGGGAATGGCCGTGCAGATCACGGGAACATGGCCAGGCAGTGGTGAAAGCCCAGATGTCGCTGGAAACCACGGATTTGTCCAGAGCCTCCGTCGGCACCGTGGTGTGACCTTTGCCAGAGGTGCTAGGCAAGAGAGCTTCTCTGTGGGAGCACAGAGGGAGTAACGGCTGAGTTCATCCCGGGTTGGAGTTTTCCCAAGCAGCAATGACAGAAGAATGAAAGGTCAAAGATATTAAGTGTATTAACTAGCAGACTGAGTGGTGTAGCAGTGAACCATGATTAGAGCCAAGAGCGACGGCTAAGAAACTATTATGACCTAAAGGCCACTGGTCAACACCAGGGGGCCCAGCACTGGTCCCTCCTTCCTCGTTCTATTCCAGCAGTGAAATCAGCTTTATTCTCTACTTAGTTTGTTACTGGGGGTACTCTTTCAAAATATTTTTCTCTGTTTGGCCGAATGAAGTTTTTGGCACTGGCTTCGGTGGGCTGCCATTCTCCCAGGTTGCCGTAAAGAAAAAATCCTGCGTGAACAACTACTGTGGCCTCCTATTGTAAATGGTGGTGGGCTTTGCTAAGCCGAAGGCAAGTGTTAAAAAATCTGGAGGGAGAATAGCCCTTTGGTGAGAAGATCAGTAAAAACTAAGCTACAAATAAGAAGTAGAGCTAATGGAAGCATCTTAGTTTGAAAAGTTCTGTAAATTCACACATGTACTCTGAAGAGTCGTACTCTTTAGAATCAGGGTGGACCTTACAGTTTCTCATTTAAATTTTTATCCAAATTTCCATTTCCAAATGTTGAAATCTTGATTTTTTTCTCCGACTCCCAAATCTCTTTTACTGGGGGTGGGGCAGGGCCTCCCACTGCGCGGCTGTTCGGTTGGCTCTGCTCCCGGACTCCCACGGGGTCATCGCACCGGCAGCCGCAGGTGGGCTGGGGCAGGGCTCCAGGCGCAGGGCCTAACAACTTCATCCCCCTGGAAGGGCAGCGTTACAGTGGCTGGGCCCTGCAGCTGCCCAGTCTCACTGGTAAAAGCACACTCTCCCAGCACCGTGCGGCCATCCAGAAGCTGGCGATCCTTGTAGAGTGGTTGCGTGTCCAGGCACTACTTAAGGATGCCCTCAATGACGTGCTTCGGCTCCAGCACCGTGCTCCACTCCTTGGCCTCTGTGATGGTGATGGTCTTGTGGCACCAACCGGATCAGGAGGAACACATCCTGGGGAGCGGTGGGCCGGCGTGAGGGGAGAGCCCTAGACCCCACCTTGCAGGGCCTGCCACCCTCCCCCAACCCCTCTATACCTTCCATCCCTTCATCCCCCTGCCCCAGCCCGGCCTCCAAATGTTGGTCTTAAGTGTTAGCCTCTAGTTGCATAATCCAAATCTCAGCCTATTCTCTGCTCCTTAACTGCAGAGAAAGCAAAAAGTACAGGAAAGGAAGAGGGTTGTATTCGGTTTGGGGACTAAAATCTAGAGTGGGGCGGGGGTGCGGGGAGGGTTGGCTCACCGGTAGAGTTACTGGAAGCTGAGGACGCTTGGCAGTTGGCAAGCAGCTCAGTGACATTGGGAATGTCAGGGGCCCTGGGGTGTGTGTGGGGGGGCACAAATTTGTGGAAATTGATAGGGGTTGCAGACTGTTGTGGAAACTGATACTAAATGGCTCTAGGGTCTCAATGAATACTGTGCTAAGGATTCCAGCCTTGAAGGATGATGGCTAGGAGTAACTCAAACCAACAAGAATTAATGTCAAGAGTACATCACAAAGTGGGAAAAGGGTATGAAGAGGAAATTCACAGAAGGAAAAACCCAAAAGGCTAACAAGTATATGAACAGTTACGTAAACACTAATAATCCTAGAACTGCGAATAAAAATGAGTCGCTTGAGACTGGCAAAAATCAGACACTGAAATAAAGCATTGGCGAGGACGTGGAGGAATAGGAGCCCCCAGACGTCGCTAGTGGACATGCAGACTGGTTAAGCCATTCTGGAAAGTGATTTGGCAGAACTTAATGGAACAAATGTGAGACTGCTCTGTGACCAGGGATGGTTCTCTCAACATAGACCCAAGAGAACGTCCTTTAAAGTTTCATCAGGGACATCACCAAGGAGATTGTCATGGTGTTGTGCGCGGTAGGGAGAGGTATCTCTGTCACTGAGGGAGTGTATGGGAAAATGGCAGAGGCCCACAGTGGTCTACTCTTCGGCACTTAGAACCAGGAACTAGATGTGCTCATGGTGGAAGGATAGATTTTTAAAAAGCAGTGCTGAGTGAAAAAACAAAGTCAAAGAAAGAGAACAGTACCATCCACAATGTGAAATACATGCAGACACAGTAAATGACCCTGAATACTTTGCAAAGACACTGTATTTATTTAGGAAATTGGATCAACGGCTATAACAGAAGCACTCCAAATGATCATAGATTAAACTAGATTTGTTTTCTTCTGTAAAAATTCAGGTGGGCAGCCCACTGGAGTATTGTGGGTCAAAATCATCGAGGACCCAATTCCTTCTATTCTTGCACTTTCCCACCTCCACTCGTGGCTTTTAGGTCTGGGTCTTCTTAGGCTGCTTCATCTCCTTCCGTAACCTCACCATCGGGGCTGTGGGGAGGAAGAAGAAGAAGGCAAGTACATGTTTCTGCCTATAGAGCAACCTAGAAGTTGGCACGTGACTTTTGCCCATGTCCCATTGACAAAATTAAGTGGTGTCATCATAATAGCCCACTACAAATTCTGTTAGTGTTTAAGGGGGAAAAGAAGCAGTGTCTGCCACAAACGTGTACGTAAGCAACGCAAACCAGGCACATCAGTGCGGGGACCTGAGGCGGAAGGAACGGAGATCAGGAGGAAAGAGGGAGAAAGACATTTATATGAAACAAGAAAGAGTCCTTGTGTGGGTTCATGAGGACAGTGTATCATAACCTGAGACCTATGATTAGGCATTCTTCCACACCTAAGGTTCATTAAAAAAAAAAAAAAAAAAGGAAGAGACAAGGAATGGAAATGGAAGGGAAAGAACAAGGAAGAAAGAAGGATGGCAGAGGTTGCAGTCCTGTGGAAAGCTCTCAGGGGAGCGGACTAATCACTTGCGCAGTGAGCTGCAGCCATTCCAGGACTAGAGGGCAGTTTTGCTAATAATCTCGTGAAACCACCAAAGAGAAGCGGTGTTGGCCTCTAATGTCTTAGATCAGCTTGTCTGCGTTTTCCTGCTGTTCCCTGAGAAATGCCAATTGCTTGAGTGCACGGAGAGCTGGTTACCTGCAAGGTCAGGGGTGGGATTTTCCAAGGCTGAGGATTCTGTGGGTCAGTGAGCTGGCCGTTCTCATTTGCAAACCCCAGGAAGAACAGAGAGATGGGTAGCGGGGCTGCCCTCTGATGCTGCCGTGCTCTGGGGTGGAAGGAAAGAAGAGGAAGAAGCAGGCTCACCAGGCTGCAGAGCATTTCGGCGGGAAAAAACTCACTTGGGCTGGGAGTTTAGCAAGTCTCATTGGACTTTTGCCTAGGCAGAGAGAAGCCTCAGTGATTATGCTGTAGTTAATTCAGAAGTGGCTATAGTGAGCGTTGTTAACATATACATGTATTATGGAAGTCAGTTATTTCGTATTTAGAAGACTCTTGTCAGTATCCTTGGTAGAACAGAAAGAGAGTAAGAATAGCCTAGAAACTTGGGCAGTCACTTAACATTTTAAACCCTCCCTTTCCTCACTGGCACAAGGAACCTAATAATAGTCACCTAGCAGGGTCAGTTAGGACACTGTAGGAATAATGGCCATAAAGTGTCAGCAATGCCTGGCTTACAGAGGTGTCCGACAATTATTTATCCACTAAATATTGGAATAGGTCTTTTCCCATAGAAATGTTTAGTCGGTCATTTGGTTAAGTCTTCAGTTCACCATATTTCTTTGCTAATAAGTCTGTGTGCGTGTGTGGAGAGTAAGGGACAGCATTAACATGTCACCCTTCATGTATGTATAAACTGTGCATCTTTAATTCTGTTAACCCTGTTGAGCCTGCAAGCTAGTACTTTTGTCCATCGTTGAAACAGTTGGTTCTGGAAAACATGACAACATAAGCCACAAAGAACAAGCAGAGGAGGGGGGTGGCGGGCAACACACGAAGTCTGGTGACGTGATGAGAAGGCTTTGTTTTGGTCAGGTACTTGGGCAGCCTTCCAGCCTTTGGTTATGCCGTTACAAAAGAAACACCACTAAGAACCTTTGAAACAGCTGACGGAAAAAACAGTCAATGGAACACACTCTTGAACTTGGAGGAATCTCAGCTGTCCACGAGAACAGTCCTGCTGTTTTCTGGGAACACACACAAAAGTAGAATAAGGGGCAACAGGCCAGTTCATCGAGAAAGACACTCGGCACTCAGAGCCAAAGCGAGGCCTCACCTAGCTCAAGGACCGCATTAATCACCGCAGAGCTCAGATTTCAAGCACATAATAGAGAAACCAGTCGTTTTTCGGTGAATGACTTTCAGCGCATACTTCATCCCAAACTGAAAGAAATCTAATAATAGCCAGGAGACTTCTACACTCGCTGGGATTTTCAGGAGATAGAAGGGTTAAAGGTATCCTCTTCGTTTCTTGCTGTGTCAAGACCGATTATCTTTCAATTACCACCCATTGCTCTGTCTGTGGCTCTAAGACCTGATAGTAGTAAGGGAGAACATATTTATTGTAAAGTCATGCATATTTTTAGTGGGGCTCCTTAGCACAAACTTACTTCTTAAGGATAGGATAATTGCCGGGGACCAGCCAGGCAGTCCAGGGGTCCCTGAAGGATGGACAGTGTCGGCGAGAGGAATGGGAGAGCCAGAGGATTCTTTCAATCACCAGGCAGGCATCTCCGCCTCACTGGTTTTTGACTCTTTATTTATAGGCAGCAGGATACAAGGAAAACAGTCAATGATTTTCTTAGATAAGGAGGCTTAGAGCAACAAAAGTATTTTTGCAGAACCTATAGTCCTTTCTAAGACCAAGGCAGAGACAGGCTTATCTTATTTTGAACAGCAAGACCCTTAACAACAATTTTTATGACTCTGTTTCTACGTATTAGATAAAGGTTTAGTCACGTATCCCTTTTGC
>CM052895.1:34422535-34450621 GCA_028534135.1 Potos flavus | reverse complement strand
AACCACTCCTGCCTTATCTTATGTGTACTCTCCATTGTAAGGGAATGTAGGTGTTGGTGTGGTGAGGATGGAATGTGAACCCCTAGGGGGGAGCTAAGGTCGGCTGTAGATCATTAAAGGCCTGTGTAATTTTTTGGCCTTTAAGTGCCTTATCATCTTATCTGCAATAATTTGGTGGACAAACATTGGAAGGGAGCCTCGCAG
This sequence comes from Potos flavus, assembly GCA_028534135.1. Lineage (NCBI taxonomy): Eukaryota > Metazoa > Chordata > Mammalia > Carnivora > Procyonidae > Potos > Potos flavus. Next base: position 34,450,417 of record CM052895.1, on the reverse strand, counting down.
TTACCTGCTCTAACGGTTTTATGGCGGGGGAATGGTTTGGTTGCTTTATGTAGTATCTGTAAGGAGATCTCGGTCTGGTTAGAAGAGGGTTGAGTGGGTCGGAGCCTCAACTTGAACAAAGGGCTTAGGCCAAAGAGAAAAAGGGAATACGAGTAACATAAAGAGTTACAGGAGGAGATACCAATCTTGTCCCATATGGCAGGAGCTGTGCAAACTCTGCCATGTCCTCGCCGTGACTGTGTCAAGCGGTGAGGCTTCTGCGGCTCTCAGCAGATAATAACCATAGAAATTAGGGAACCCATTTGCAAACTTTAAACTGAGCCTCATTTCAGCCCAGTAAGTTTTGAAGAAATACACACCCATACACCTAGAAAAGGAAGTATGTGATTATCATTTCTTCATAAAAAGAATATAGATTAATGGTATAAAAGTGTTCTCACTCACTTCGAGGAAAAGTGTAGATGAGTTTGTATGTTGTACACAAGGAGAACTGTTTGGATAATTTCTTTTTGCCTTGGCATTCAGTTGGGACACTTCCTTTTATGCACGTACCTGTAACGTCTATCCCTTTGTCTCTTTCATATAATCTCTTTTCTCTTCTTTAATTCTTAGTCCTCCTATTTTATATAATATTTGATTTTATGAGATGCCTGGGATATTCCTGGAAATCTAGGTGTTTTAAAATCAGTCGAATAAACCCTTTCTTCCCTGGGTGAATGAGGTGAATTCCCTTCATAGTCCATTCCCACATGCAGACATTTATCACAGTCTTCAGAAACTTTCTTCTTTTCCTCATGTTCAAGTTGCTTCTTTCCCTGAAAGCTACCCTGTCCCCTTAACCTTCGCCATCCTGTTCTGGCTCAAATGGTGGCTTTATCGTGCCTGGATTACACCGTCTCCACCCGGCCACCTTCTCCAGCCACATTTCCCTTCCATTTAATCCCCGAAGTGATGCCATATCAACTTTCTCTATAGACAGCTCAAGGTCTCCTAGGTAACGCTCTGCCATGGCTGAAAGCTAAGGTTATGGTCATTCAGCCCCACACGCTATAATCAGAAGCAAGTGGCTAAAAGCCCAAGGACATGTGACCAGCCTCCCAGGCTGTTAGGCCCAACCAGGTGACTAGGGTGTTTTCTTCTAGAGTGATTCGGATTTTCCTTATTGAGACCAAACAGAGATGACTGAGCTTTTATTCCCAAGGACTATTGTCTTATCTGCCAAGTCTCAATCACGGGCAAAGGCTCGAGGAATTAGCACATTTATTATTGGATGAAGTGACAACCAGTGACACTTTGGTCTGTTTGATATGAAAGAGGGAATACAGATCCTTCCAAGGACCATGAAAGAGAGGCATTTTCAGAGAGAAAACAACAAACATAGTTTGTGTAGTACCTGCTCTTTTCCTGGTGCTCTTGATGGGGCGTTCACTTGGGATCTCCATTAGCCAACCTCTGCACGCTGGCCAGCTCAGGGTGACACTCACCACGCCAACCTTGTGTGGTCTACTCGTTTTCTTGGGCTGCTATAACCAAGTACCAAAATTGAGAGGCTTTATGATCTCAGAGTTCTTGAAGTCTGAAATTGGGATGTCGGCAGGTCCATACTCTCTCTGAGGCTTTGGAGGAGAGTCATTACTTGCCTCTTCCTAGCTCCTGGCGGTTTGCATCAGTCCTTGGCCTTCACTGATCTGCAGTTTCATCCCTCCACAGTGTGCCTCTGCCCAGCCCAGAGCCATCCCCTCCCTTGTGTCTCTGCGTCTCCACATGGCTGTCTCTTCTCTTAGAAGCACACTGCCACATTAGAGTGAGAGCCCGTCCTACTCCAGTACAACTCCATCTTAACTAATTACATCTGCAAAGACGTATTTCCAAATATGAGGTCAGATTCTGAGGTATTGGGGTTAGGACTTTAGCGTGTCTCTTCGGAAGTCCATGATTCAACCCATAACATCTGGGATAAATGTAGGTTCATGTCTCCTAGGTGCCCTTAGATACTCTGGGCAGGAGGAACTACTTAACCCTCAAGGTGGAGATGACAATGTTGGGGTGGCATCAGGGTGTTGGAGAGAAGACATGTCCTCACCTCTCCGGTGCTCAGAAATCACCGTTTGCTCTTTGTCTGAGCCCTGCCATGTTAGTCAGCCAGCTGGCACCCGCCCCAGCCAGTGTCCTGACAGAGTTTCTGTCTGCATTTGTAGAGTGAGCCGTCAGAGCTGCATCTGTGCCCTTAAAACGCTGGAAGATCTGCCAGGAACATGAATGACAGGCATTTTCCACAAAAGTTTGTTTTCCTCAGTCAAGCTGGGAACTGTTTCTAAAAGCACCACAGAGGCACTGCATTCCCCAGTGATCCGTCTCTTTGTAGGGAGCCAGATTTGCCATCAAGTGCCAGCTTCCTCTACCCAAGTTTCCAGGGCGCGTCCCTCACAGGCCAAGTCTGGAAGAGCATTTGGCTGGAGACTGGTGTCAAGGGAGAAGTGGGCAGTGAGGCTCGGCCTGCGGATTGTGCCACAAGGTCATCCTTGGGATGTTGGTGGGGTCGGGGGACCGTGGAGGGCACCGAGGAGGGCTCAGGTTTGCCCTTGATGCCCTAATGAGGAGCAAGTGGGTGGAGAGGGTGGGCAGGCCCGGAGTGCTGGCAGCTGAGAGCCACTGGACTCCCGCCCAGCCTCCCAGCTGCACCGCTCCACTCCATGGTGGCAGCTGCCTGGGTCCTCCTTTGGTACAGCAAGAGCATGCGGAAGGCCAAGAACAAAGAGCTCTGTGGGGCTAGCCCAGGGCCCAACTGAAGAGAGGCAGTGTGTCAGGGGTGCCTTGCTACACATCCTCCCTCTGGCACCCTTGGTCCCTTTGCATGCTTCAGTCCATCTCAGCAAAACCTTGCTCTGACTTGGCCGGCTCTTGCTATCTGCGCTACAGGGTGGATAGACACGAAGTAAATCTGGGCTCCAACCTTAACATTTATCTAAAACAAAAATCCAACAAGAAAGCCTTGGAAAAACGCTCTCTCCTGAAATCTTAAATAAGGTGGCAAAGGTGGGTCGCAGGAAACAACAAAATGTTTACAAACTGGTCTTAAGGATTCTCTCCCCAGCTGATTCCCCCACATTCTCTTTTCTCCTCTCCCCTTCTCTAGCTTTTTAATCCAGTGCTTTTGCAGATCTATGCTATCACAGGAAAAGTGATCCTGACTCTGCCTTAATATAATTCTGCTTCTGGACCCCCCCTTTTTATATAATGCAAACAAAGGCAGCAGAGCAGTGTGAATGGAGGTCTTCCCATAGAAGACCAGGAGGGGAAATATTTAACCAGTAAAGATTTGGGTCCATAGTGCACTCCCAAAGAACCCTGAAAATCTTTCATTCCTCAGTATGCCGAAAAGTGAATCTCTCATAGCGGAATCCCAGGCACTGTAATAGGTTGGCGGAAGGGCAGGGTTGGTGGGGTGAGGAGCTGGAGTAGGTGGAGAGTTTGGTGGACAGATTATCTTTCCCCTCCCAGCATTAGCTGTAGGGCCTGGTGATGGCGCTGCCCTTCATCGAAGTTTCTGGTTGAGGGCCCTAACTCCCTGCTCTCCCCCACCCCGGCACAGCACTGACTTAAAGCACCCAGCTTCAGGCAGAGTTCCCTGCCTCCAGAGTTCCAAACTGGTTCTCACTGTAGTTGCAGATATGACGCTACTAGGCTAGGCTGCAATCGTCATCCTCTCCCCAGAATGTCCTAGTTTACTTGTATCTAATTTCATCTGCAGGCAATACAAATAAATCACTGAAGTGTCAATGCTTTTAGCTTCTTCCTAAAGCCCAAAGAAGGTAAATCCCCTAGAGTGAATATTTTCTTCCGTTCTTACTTAGAAGCCAACTCTGCCTCAGAGTTCAAGACTGTTCCACTCCTACACATTCTGCCATGAGTTCCTAAATCCTTACATTGTTAAAGAGACACACAGTATCTCTGGTTCCAATGGACTCCTTTGGGACGATGAAGTGGGCTGGGGGTGGGGAGTGCTGAGTGGGTGGGGGGACAAAAGAGAAGGTTCTAGTCATGAGCACACAGTGTCACCAGCCCCAGAACTCACCTCTGCATTGTGAAGTTTCGAGACCAAACTGAAAGCGTTCATACCCGAGAAACGAAGACTTCCTTGGAAACGTTCTGAGTTCACACTTGCCTGGCAAGGTTGGAAGCTCAACCCTTCGGTGGGGGAGACAAGAATCACATACTAGGACAAAGAATGCAGTTTGCTCTTGGTGATCCTTCCTATCTATAGCAGTTATTTTTATTTTGTGCACTTTTCCTTTCCTCTTAATTCATTGTAGTTGGCAAAGCTTTTCGCTTCCGTCTCAGCGACAAGGTATCTAAGGAGAATATTATCCTCAATTATTGACTGGTCCTAGCATCCGGAACTTCTAGTCTCCTTCATTTGTCTAAGACAGGCTTTCCTGAAAGAAGGTGTTGATAATAAGGTGAACTGGCCAGTGACTAATTCAAAGACCTTTTACATCCCAGGGGTCTGGTGAGCAAGGGAAGGGCAGGTAAGCAAGTGAAAGGCCAGACAGGGAGTCCCTGGAGTACGGAAGTGGCTCTAGCTCCAGATCTCCTCCTGCTGCTGGAACCACAGCCAAGGTTACCACTCTTCTGAACATACAACTAAAGCTACCCTTGCTCTCCTGCCTGGCTTCCAGGTGGTCCATGCAGTGGACCCACTCACACTATAGCTTTGCTCAGAGTAGTGTGGCTAGGCCACAGTCCTTCAGTCGGATTAATGCAGATTTAATCCTCACCCGGCATGTGACCAGACCATCACTAGGAAGACCACCAGTGCCATGAAGATGCAGAATGGACAGAGTTTGAAAACTTTTACTCCAAATGCACCTTTCTTGTATTCTATTTTATAACCAATAAAACTGCCCAAATGTTTCCTTTTACAGCGTATGTAAAATATTATTTTTCTAGAGAGATTTATGGGAATAGAGACAATACCACTTAGATTATGATCCCTGAAATTATACTGCCTTGGCCCCCAAATAATCTAGCTAGTCAATTTTAGATAGTATCAAAACAAGGAGAGGAAGCATGGTCTTTGCATGGCCAGCTCTGGAAGAATGGGATGACTCTATGTGGAACGAAGTAAGTCTCTGCCTCAGTTAAACCACTGGGGCTAATTATGCCGAGCTTGTGTATAAACACCTCCTTTAGATTCTCACCTTCACTCAGAGGAAAACTCTATTCAACAGCTAGATTCTAACTCAGTATCAGCAGGTCATCCCAATAACTGCTGGTCAGCAGTTAGGAACAGCTGAATGGGGGAAATCCAGCCAATGTCTCCTCATCCTGGGTAGTCAAGACCTACTGAGGAGGGACTGGGGTAATCCTGTCTGAATAGAGATGCCATGTCTGGAACGATTATCTGTGCATATAAATTATGTGTTCATGTCTTGTATATATGTCAGGCTCCAATTTTAGCCCACACTACTGTATCACGAGCCAGTTGAGGAGCCATCACTAGATTTCCTTTTATGGGCTTAGGACTTCACACACCATTCATTTAATATTAGACTTTTTAAATTAAAAAAAAAAAACTTTTCTGCTGTCTGACTCAGAGAAAAAGAATGGAAAGCTAATAAGACACAAAGTCAGCTGAAATAAACTTGAATGCCCACCATGCTTTTTATTCTCAACCCTCATGCAGAAAGATCTCAGTTGTTCAATGAACTGATTAATACCAATGACTGTAATTGTCATTCAAATGACGTGAGTTCACAGGATACAGATAAGAACAGTTTAATTCGGTGCTCCAGGAAAATAGAAGTGCTCATGAGATTGAGAGGAGGAAGACACTAACAATTATATTCCAGAAAAGTCTACGTCCCTGTGCATCCGTCTGTGGTTCTTGACTGGGAATTCTGCCTCAGAAAATGTGTGGCGAGCTGCCATCCTCCCGTGTCAGGCTTGGCCCGCGCCCCTGCCTGCGCCCACAGGAAGTCCACACCTGGATGGCCAGCCAGATGCTCACCCCCCAGCTGCCTGCCATGGAAGATGTGTGCCCTGAGCCTGAGAGACCGAGATGGTTTACCACATTTACCCTTGGTGCTTCCTGGATTGAAACTTCGGGCTCTTTTTTTGACTTCATTAATAATGAAGAGGGAAAGAGAAGCTCTTTTGCTGTGAAGCTGGATGATGCTGCTGAGTTTTATTTCTGTACCTCAGGATTTCTTTTTTCCTCTGTCATTCAGGAAAGCTATTAGATAGCCCTGGAAGATGTCTTTGGAAACCTCCTCCCTGTCTTCTCATACTAGATAAGAGCAGTTTGAAATCGTCACCAAGGGATGAGATGGGGGAGTGCGGGGTGGGGAGCCAAGTTTCCCCCTCGTAACCATGTGTTGGCCAAGTGACAGCACAGGGGAAGAAGGCCGGCAGTGTGTCTGGAGGTGGGAGGGGTGCTCGGAGCGGAGGCTCCAAGCTCCGTTACAGCTTTAGCTTCATTGCTCCCCAGCTTAAATCTATGACATGAAAAGCCCAAAATCCCATCCGGGAAGTAATTGCAGACCTCCTAATCAAGCCGGTTCAACCAGGTCTAGATCCTAAGGCTCAAAGATTCTCGTGGTTTGTGGACCAAATGTCCCCTAAAACCACCATGGGAAATAGAAGGTTGGGAAGCTGATGGAAAGCAGATGATAGAAGCTTCTGGCATTTAAAAATGCTTTGATAAGATCGATTGAAATATCCCAGGGACCAAAACAGGCTGTTTGAGCACCCCTCACCTTATTAGCAGACAAGGGACACTCGCTTTAATCAGGGGGTTTTCACATTCACTTTCTGAAGACGATTGCAGTTCCCTCTTTTCAGTGCTGTTAAGCCATATTTTGTGACAGTGGTCCACATTTAGCTTAGCCAGAATCACAAATATTTCTTAGTGACATTTAGCTAGTATATAAAGGCCCATGCAATAACAATCTCTTCTACTGTGGTTTGTATTTTTCCATCTACTACCACTGAAGGTCCCGTCTCTGCCATCACACCCAGCTGACGAAATCTGAACCCCAGAGCTCCGTGCTTGGTCTGAATCCAGTGACCTACCTGTTTCACACTCAGCCATCCAGGCTCCCGCAGGCAGCATGCTGTGCTTCACTCTCTCTCCGTGGGAGCTCCACACACAGTTGAGGGAAGGAGGAAGAGAAGTGTGAGAGGGGTGGGCTTCAGGCAGTTCATTGTGTAGAGCCCTCCCACACAATGAGGAAGGAGTAGCATGTCTTTCCCCCCACCACCATGCTCCCCATTGCCCACGTTAAATCCCTCTGCCAATGCATGTTACCAGACGTCCCTTTGGGAAAGAGAAACGCAGTTAAGAAACTATATAAAAAGAAGTCAGTGAGTAATAAATCCTCAAGTGTCTTGCAGAGCTGAGCATGAAGAACCGAAAAATTAGGACACCAAGTGGCCAGATCGCATGGAGGTATCATTCTGAATCCAGGCATTTTGCGCCCCATGGTTTCCCAGAAATTATCTTATTTGTAGTCTTGGATAAAGAGAAGACTTAAACAAATGAGCAGAGAGAAATGGAGATGAGAGGGGTTAGACCACCGACTGGCGCGCATCATCCTGGTTCCCATTGCTGTCCCAGTGCCTGTCCCAGTCCCGGGAACCACAAGCAGCTCTGTGCTCTCGGATTCCGTGGGATCTCCCAGGCTCTTAAAATAAATCTTCTCCCCCTTTGTTTTTTGACTTCAGGTACTTTTAGTTGTCTCAGTTATTTTTAACCAGGAAAACTTGATTCAGAACTCAGACTTGAAAGAATAATTAATAATGCATGATGCTGATAAAAGGAGTCATTAACACAGCAAGGTCATCAAGGAAATGTCATCCAAAGGGTGCCCAGGTTTGCCTGGAATCTCAGTATATGCCCGTTGTCCCGTTTTTACATCCAGTGTCCCTGTTTGACAATAAACTATATGGTCACCCTAGCCACAAAATGGACAATGAAGTCTTCATGAGGAAAGCTGACCTTAATACAGGGGATGGACTTCAGGTAAAAGGAAGAGGAAACATTTTACCCAAGAGTCTCCTTTTGTTATAGATGCACCTGGGCTCTTTGTTCAAGATGAAATACAGCTGGCTGCCAAACTGTCAGGCTGTGGCTAAATTAAAAAGGGAGAAGGTAAGATTACCTTATTATGTTTTCTTCCCTGGAAAACTCATTTATTAAAATCCATTATTGTGACCCATTAGAGTAACTAATTCTGCTTTGGCAGACAGCATGACGAACATTTTAGGTTTTATAATCCAGGAAGAGGAATATTGTCTAATAACGGTACTTAGATAACCCCATCTGATTAGCGTCCTCTCCTGTTGCAAAGCAGCAACAGGATTCTTTCCTGTATAAGATCAGTGCTGATTCCCATGGTTGAGGGACAGACCTACGAAGAGGTCTGTGTAAGCGGCTAGGAATCACCCTGAAGCAGCTGTTGGCAGAAGCCACTATATGTCTCTGATACCAGCCAGTCAGGTTGTTTCCCATTTTGAGTTTTCTGTTGCTGGTGTAATGGCTCCAGCATTTGGAGTCCAAAGTCAGAACTTGCTTTGTTTCTTTTTTTGCTTTTTCATTGTATTTCATCAACTTGGGACATGTAGATAGTCCTTTGAACACTTCATGTCTGCTCCTTTAGCTTGCAGTAATTCATTTTGTCAGTGAGACCTTATCTAGTTAGTCCCGTGGCTGTGCTTGTCCCTGGGGCTAGGGTGCTCTGAACAAAGAGGTCCTCTAACCACCCCCCAACACAAAGGATGTCTCTACCCTTGTGTGTATGTGTGTCACTTTTCTGTTTTGCATTTACTTGTCTAGACAGAGAGGGAAGAAAATTAGGATTGGACTGCCTTCTTCCATTTTAATCTTTGGTGGAAAGGCAGTATATAAATAAATAGCAAGAATAAGGTTAACATAACTTCGGTTGTAAACTTTTCGCTCTGACTTTCTGAGTAGCCCTGTGATGGTTTATTTTATGTGTCCGCTTGGCTAAGAGATGCCCACACAGCTGGTACAGTGTTATTTCTGGGTGTGTCTGTGAGGGTGTTCTGTAAGACATTAGCATTTGACTTGGTGAGCTGAGTGGAGTAGGGAAGCAGAAGACCCTCCGGAATGTGGGTGGGCAGCGTCCAATTGGTTGAGGGCCTGAATCAGAAACTAAAAAGGTGACGGAAGGGCCAACTGGCTGTTTCTCTGCTTGAGCTGAGACATCTGTCTTCTCCTGCCCTGGACGTCGTTGCTCCTGGTTCAAGGACATGGACTGAATGGCACCTGGTTTCCCACTTCTCCAACTTGGAGACAGTGGATGATGACACTTCCTGGCCTCCATAAGCACTTGAGCCAATTTCTAGAATAAATTACCTTGGAGATATATGTCTCTATATATCCTGTTCTGTTTCTCTGGAGGACCCTGGCACAAGTCCCTAAGTTCGAGAGAACGGACTCAAAAGGCTATCTACTTTATGACTCTGTTCATATGGAAATTTGGAGAATTATTACATGGACATTCTGGAAAGGGCACAACTGCAGAGACAAAAAACACATCAGTGGTTTCCAGGCGTTGGCGCCCAGGTTAAGGGTTGACTAGAAAGGAGAGATTTTGGAGCAAAGGAAACTGTTCTTTATCTTCACTGTGGTGACAGTGACACAACATATGTATCAGTCTAACTCCTAGAATGTCGCTGTAAAAAAAAGTCTAAATTTTATTATATGTAAATAATATTTGAATGATTAAATATAGGGAAAGTGCATGTATCCCTCGGTCTTGGTACAGCCTCTGACATAGAGTCAGGCATTCAGTAAATGTTAACGTCATCTTTATTTTTTAAAGTGTTAAATAATAACATGGGATATAAGAGCTAAACTTTAATTCGTTGTGGGTTATCGGAACTGTTTCTGGCAGCCCTACTGAGATGAGAAGAAATTCCCTACGGTAGTAAGCAAAACTAGATCTGGGAATGGTTGGTCGAAGAGTTTCCACGAGCTCACACATCATTTATTTGGGGCAGGTATTCCTTTTGTTCTTCATTCGTGTTAGGCCGGAAGGAGCCTGGCTCTTGTCAATGTGTATGGGAGGGAGGGAGCTTTGGTGGGTTCAAGTTTCAAATCCTGGCTGGCAGAACTCTTAAAATACTGATTTGAGGTAAAATGAAAAAAGTAAGCATAAGGTAATGAGTTTTTCCTAAAACAAAATCTCTTCAACTTAAAGGACTGCCTGTTATTCTGACATCATTTGTTTTGGGGTTTTTTTGGTTTGTTTTTTTTAATGGCTTTCATTTGTGAAGTAGTAGTTTGGTGGATGACTTTTTGGTATTTTGCTGTTGTGAAATGTCATAAAAAGTCTGCGGGGCTGTTTCATTCTGTGTCTCTCTCTGTCTTTCTGTTTCCTTTTCTCTCTTTCTTTCTCATCTGTTTGCCCAGGCATGAGATCCAGGCATTGGTCTAGAAAATGCTGGTTGAGGATGGAGCTGAGGGTGTGGGGTGCAGGTGGGGGGAGGGGCCCCTGTGGCTGTGGCTCCCCTCCTTCCCTGCCCCCATCTCTGTCCGGGGTCTTGCTTTTGCACCCGGCTGACTTCAGCATTGTGGCAGTCTAGCATGTCTCAGAAATGCTTTGAAAATTCACAAGGCTTTTCTGAGTTTCAAGGACCCGTTCAGGAGTGTTGGATTTAAATGATCAAAAGCACGGCTTTGCAGGTCACACATTTCCCCACATGAAAGGTAGGATTCACACCTCTTTGGATACTTTGCTGTTTCACCCGGCCTGCCTGAAGAACCAACAAGATGGCTCTGGTTCCATCTAGGCCATGTTTGGGTCATGCTTTTCATCCTGGGTTCAAGCAGGGATCCCAGCGTGATCCCAAATGCCTACAGATCCTGCTTCCCTCAGTTCATAGACATCACCTGCTATGAAGAGGTCCTTCCACTGGCCTGTAGGAACATGTTGCCACCTTTATGTAATGCCTTGGAAAGGCTCTTTTTGAGCTGAGTGTCATCCCAACTTTCCTCTACTGAAGGTCAGGTTTGTTTCTGCAGCCTGACTGAGATTTACTAGGCTGCCATCCTGTGCCACAGGCTAAGGGATCCCAGAGCTCAGACTCAGAGCTAGTAAACAATACTCACTGACTGCCTTTGTGCCAGCACTTTAGGACCAATCTAAATTTGTCCTAATAATATCTTATAATGCATACACTCGTTAACTGTTGACATAATGTTTTGCTTATGTGACTTTATTCACAGATATTTTTATGAACAATTCCTTGTAACAAGCCCATGGAACAATTGATTTGCTCTCTAACGGGGAGGTCCCAATCTCTCCTCCCATCTTCCCATCTATCAATTGTTGAGTGACAGGGTGGGGATACAAAGTCTGGCCGGCTTGCCTCAAGGTGGAACCAACTTTTTGGTTCAATGACTTTCTGTAGGATCAGACCGAATCTCGTCTCTGGCTGAGACCACATCTGTTTTGCCCCACCTGCTTTGCCTCTCTTATTCTGCTTATCCTGACAGCATCCGTCACCCAGTTATTGGAACGAGAATGCCTGTCTTAGCCTTTGCTTCCAGGTAATCTGATCAAGACTGGCATGATCCCAGAGTTACCACACATGGTGTGGATAGGTGGAAGTCCAGTTGCCTTCAAGGTAATTTGTCAAGAGCACTGCCTACTAAGATATTCCATACTTAGTGGCACCAACCAGCCTAGCCTAATCTTCTCCTTGGGAAGAAAGTTGGTCACTCTCTTTTAGGTTATTTTCCTGAAAATTCCAGAATAAATAGGAACGTTTCCTGAAGAAACATTGTTGAGAGTAGTAAAGCCTGCTGCACGTCGTAATACTGGATGTGCTGGGCACAGAGGTCAAAATGGTACCGAGTTGATAGACTTCTGGGGCTACTATAACAAATTACCACAAATGAGGTGGCATAAAATAACAGAAATTTATTCTCTCTCAATTTTGGAATACAGATGTCCAAAACCAATACCACTAGGTCAAAAGCAAGATATTGGTGCTAGGGCTATAGGGGAGAATCTGTTTCTTCTTCTGGCCTCCTGGTGCCAACCAGCATTTTTTGATTTGGACCTGCATTACTCCAATCTCTGTCTCTCAGGTCACAGTGATCTTCTCTTTATCTGTGCCATAAGTCCCTCTGCCTCCCAGGTATAAGAATATATATAATTGCATTTAGGACTCACTCATAAAATAGGATAATCTCCTCATCTTAGGATCCTTAAGTTAATCTCATATGGAAAGATCTTATTTCCATATAAAGTAACATTTCCAGGATCCAGGGATTAGAATTTGGATCCCTTTGGGGTTGGGACCAGTTTTCAGCCTAACACAAGCAGACAATCGTGGTGCTATTCTGCACTCCTGTGCTCTTCCATAATAAACCTCCATCATCAAAGGTGATCCAAAAACCTCTTCTTAACACATTTTACACTTGACATAGTATATACTATGGAGGACGCAGAGAAGTGAAATCAAAGCCCTTGCTCTCAAGGATTGTGCCATTATTTCAGGAGAAATACCTCATGCTCAACAATAAATAACACCTCAAATTAATCTAACTTATTGCCATTGACACCAGATTTTACATTCCAACAAGGGGTGGAGAAAGCCACTGGGCTGGAGTAGTGACAGAAGGCTCTAGAGAGGGGGAAGACTTGAGCCAAGCCTTAACATTTTGTTGAATTTACCCAGGCGGAGGGGAAGAGAGTTGTCTTAATCTGTTTGGGTAGCTATAACAAAATGCCACAGACTAGATGGCTTATAAATAAGAAAAAATTGTATTTCTCACACAGTTTCTCACATAGACTAGATGGCTTATAAATAAGAAAAAATTGTATTTCTCACACAGTCTTGGAAGCTAGAGTTCTGGCACCAGCATGTCTGGGTGAAGACGGTCATCCAGGTCACAGACCTCTCATTGTCTCCTCACACAAGGGAGGGAAGGGACCAGGGAGCTCTGGTTGGTGGTGGTGGGATCTCTTTTATCAGAGCAGTAATCCCACTCATGAGGGCTCCATCCATGTGATTCTCTGATATCACATAGCATTAGGATTCCAACTTGCAAATTTCAGGAAGACACAAACATTCAGACAACAGCAGAGTTCAATTTATTTTCTCATCTGATTTCTACAATTGCCCTTTAGGACTGTGTCTTTCAAACATTTTTGGCTCAATTCATATTAACAAATATATTTACACCATGACCTAATGTATAAAGTGTATTTATGAAATAACAGTTTCATAAAACACTATCTTTAACACTTACGAGTTCTGATATATTTTCTTTTATATTCCATTCCATTTCCTTTTATTTTGTTTCATTAAAGAATGCCGTTTAAGGCTCAATACCTCACTAAGTTGAGTTATAACCATTAGAGTGGATTGAGACATAAACATTTAAAAACCACTGCATCATCGAAAATACTGTATCATGATTTCGGACCATACTGTTTATTAGCTATCTATTTTGCACCTCACAATTATCCCCAAAATTAGTGGCTTAAAACAATACTCCCTTATAAGCTCAGAGTTTCTGTGGGTCAGGAATCCAGGCATTGCTTAGCTAGGGGCATCAGCCTCATGGTCTCATGGTCTCTGACAAGGCTGCTCTCAAAATGTTGGCCAAAGCAGTGGTCTCATCTGAAGGCTCCACTGGAAAGCAGAAGGTTTCACTTCCAAGCTCACTTACATGTTTGTTGGCAGGACTCAGTTCCTCAGAGGCTTTGAAGGTCTCGATTCTTTGCTGGCTTTTGGCTGGGGGCTGGCCTCAGTTCATTTCCCTGTGGACCTCTCTAGGTGACTTCATCAGAGTGAGTAAAATAGAGAGCAAAAGGGAGTGAGCAAGGCACAGTCAGTTTTTTTGTCATGTCATCTCAGAAGTGATATTTCACAACTTTTACTATATTCTATTTGTTAGAAGAGAGCCACTCGGTCTAGCCCAAGCCTAAGGGGAGAGAATTGCGCAATGGTGTGAACACCAGGAGGCTGGGAGTTACTAGGACCATCTTACAGGCTGCCTACAACACTGGTAAATCTGGTATCAGCAAGAGGAGTTAGTGGCACTTGGGGGGCAGGTCTTGAGCATAAGCTGCAATCTAACCTGCTCAGCCCTTTTGTGAGCCATCTTGACTTGTGGCCACGCATCCAGGGTGTGACTGTTGTCTACAGTTCTGACCCTAAAGAACAAAATGCTGAGGAGCATGGCTTCAGGCTAAATAGAAAAGCAAGCATGAAACCTTCATTTGACATTTGGCGGGGGGGCGGGGCAGGAATAAGGTGTGATGATTGATTTGTTCATGGTCATACTGTGAGTTAGTGATAATACTGTAGTTACAGCACGGCTCTCCTGTCTGGAGAGATGAGTAGCTTGACCGCCATTACTCAGCTGTCCTAACTTAGTAAGTTGTTAACCTGACTGTGGTTACACAGCTAGCGGTTTAACGCCGTGGCACACTGTGTCATACCAAGCCAGAAGTTTGAATGAAAAGAATTAATTATCTCTTTTCAATGAAATTTGCCAATTTTGGAATTTTTACTTTATCCGAGGCAGAGAGTATAACTTGTTATAAAGGAAGCCAACTGTGTTTTGTTTTGTTTTTTTCAGGTTTCCTCACAAAAGGTGGGCACTGTTCTCTTCCGCCTAACCACAGTCCATTCTTTATTAGTAACAAAAAACTCTAGTGGTCTTTAGGATTTTGATATATAATTAAAGAAAAATTCTGAGAAGTCTTAAGTACAGAATGCTATGCCACAGAAAATCTAGGGTCTTTCTACCTTTTATTTATTTATTTATTTATTTATTTATTTATTTGAAGGAATGGAAGATTGGCATTTGGGAAAATGATTTCAAATCCTTAGCCTCCTCCTTTCCACTAGGGTTCTATGTTAGGCCTATATAGTATTGTAGCAATGCTCTGATGAGTAGCCAGTGATTCACTGATGTGTCTATTTTATATATAGTATTTTCTGGTGTGTTGAATGTAGTTTGGACCCTAGGTGTGCAAGGGTGACTTCCTGCAGCAAGAGATGGTGAGAGGCCTAACGGATGTTGGAGAGCATGAGTTTTGGGAACTCAAGGCCCTTTCTGTAGCCTCACCCCATCAGGGAATAATAACACTGCTCTTTACCTGCTTATGTTGCTATGGTGATCTCCGCACTCACAGTAGCCAGAGACAATTGTGCTGAGGCTCTGGAGGATTTTCTGCCCCAGACAACCCACTAAAGAGATTTCAATGACAGTGCTCACCAGCGATTCAGCCTGAATTCAAACGATGGCAGTAGAGGTTTTGAATAGCAGGAGGAGCTGTTGTTTAGTGAAAAAGAAAAAAAAAAAAAAGAAAGGAAAGAAAAAAGGGGAGAAAGAAAAGAAAGAGAAAGAGAGAGAGAAAGGGAAGAAAAGAAAGAAAAAGAAAGGAAGAAAGAAAAGAAAGAAAGAAAAAGAAAGAAAGAAGGAAAAGAAAGAAAGAAAAGCAAAGAAAGAAGGAAAGAACTTTCTTAGTCTTGGGGTCTAGATGGTGACATTAGCATTTGATCTCTTTAAATAATGGAGATTGGAGGGTTGGAGACTCAAGTGTTGCTATTGGGAATGACAGCTGATAGCTGTGTCTTATGGAAACTCAAGAAGAGTTGAATCATTAAGCTCCATTAAGAGAGGAGAGAGGTTTGTGAGGGTGGGGTCTCACAAAGCCTGGGAGGGATCAGATGGCTATTTGGGACCACTCTCCCTCCAGTCTCTAAGCACCTCAGCAGAAGGATACAGTGTCTCTACCTTCTGCGCTCTGCCTTTACTGTGGGTCTGCCCCTCCGGGCTTCTCCTTATCTTTGTGTCTTCTTGCTTTCTTCCTCACTGCTGATTCTCTCCACTTTTTCCAGCTTCACTTTTGAGGAAGGTCTGACTGACTTCCTAATTATCTTTTTTCTCTTTTTACTGAACTTTTTGTGTGAGACAGGTCCCGAATGTGATACATGGCTGGCTTGGATTTTTGTTCCTCTATCTCTCCAGGCATGCTTATTTATCTTATTTTGGGCTCAGGAAGGATACCATTTGGGAAAACATGTTTTCCTTTTGAAAATGACTGAGAGGAAGAAATATAATGTTGGAAAAGTCAGCCATCTTGAGAGGTTTACCAGAGGTTCCTCCTTGACCTAGTTTCAAATCCTCTGCTGCATTTCCTCTTTCAGCCGTTAAGATTTAGGTTGCTATTAAATGTCTTCAGTTTAATTTGCTCCAGAGGCCAACGCCCCAGCATCTGGTCCACAGCAAGTGCCAGAAAGACCTAAATTCCTCCAGTTGTCCTCGGCGTAACCAGTATCCCACTTCTCAGGAAGGCAACCAGCTTTGAGCCTGCGTTCTAAATGTGAGCTCATCCTTATACAGCGAGAGAATAAATTTCTGTGAACTTGTGTTCTACACCTCTATTTATACATCCACATGTTTTCTGCTTCCCTTTTACAATAACACAAAGCTTCAGCTGAAACCACAAATTGCTTAAGTGACCTCATTTCTTCTGTTTGCTTTTTCCTATCTTCAAGATGGTATTTAAAGAGTTAAAAAAATGTGGGGACAGGAAGAGATACAGGTGGAAATTTCAGCTGTTCAATTGAAAATGCAAAACAATGAACAAGTACCTGGGCAGAGAACCGAGTGGGAGTAACAGTGAAGGCAAATGCCCAAGGATGTGTTCCATTTCGTTTTGTAGAGACAGGTTTCTGAGTGCTGGTTTCAAAGGAAGCCGTGTGGGCCTTATGGGGGAGCTTGGTACACGTGCACAACCTCAGGTTCCCTGTCTGGCAGACTGAATGCAAATCTTCGTTTTATCAAGCCCCCTGGTGATTCCTAGGCACTTTAAAGTTTGGAGCACTGGCCTAAATTTTGGTGTTGCCATAACCTGATCCCATCCATTCCGATTGAACGGTGTACTGTATCCCTCCTGACTGCTCCCTGCTCACCAGTCTGTAGGTCTTCCCCCGTGGCTGGCACACCCAGCCCAGCGTTTCGGCTTGGCCAAGAGACCAAACCAGACTCTGCAATCCCTGCTTTAGCTGTCCCTGCCGTCATTCCCCAAGCATACATTTATCTCCCCTCAGATGAGAGTATTTCATTCACCGTGTGAGTGTGTGTGCCCGACCGCACACTCACGCCGTTGCTTGCCTTTCTGATGCTGTTCTTTCTGTCGGATGCACCCTCTTTTCCTTTCCTCTGTGCATGCTGACATCTTGTCAGATCTGCGAGGGTTCCTGAGTGGACTGGGGAGACCTCGAGGCCCTGAAATGTCCGCCCAGCTTGTCCCTGGGATGGAGAGTGGGGGGAACATCATGGGAGGGTCTTAGTCTGGAGAAAAGAATTCAAGGATGGGCGCCTGGGTGGCTCAGTTGGTTGCGCGACTGCCTTCGGCTCGGGTCATGATCCTGGAGTCCCGGTATCGAGTCCCACATCGGGCTCCCTCCTCAGCAGGAAGTCTGCTTCTCTCTGACCCTCCCCCTTCTCATGCTCTCTCTCATTCTCTCTCTCTAAAATAAATAAAATTTAAAAAAAAAAAAAAAAGAATTCAAGGATGGACCAGACCATGTTCGAGTGGCACAGGTGAAGGGTTGATTAAAGTGAGTGAGAGTACACTCTCGAGCTGTGAGAGCGGGTGAACTCAAGGGAGAGCTCTTCCCACGGTTTAGGTCTCTGTCTTGTACTGAAAGTTGAGGGGTGGGATATTTAATATTTGGAGAGACTTCTTGGGGAGCAGGGTTTTGTGCCTTTTCTTCCTTATTTGGTCAGGGTCGCTGACCTTCTTTGTCTTGGGTCTGTCTAGTTTGATCTGGTTTCTTGTGGCTTCTTTATGGCCGTGTTTGTGGGATGCTGCCAGGGCAGGTCGCTAACATTCCTGCTAAGGGGCCTTGATTCCCCTTTTGCTGGACTCCAGGGATCCTATTAAAGCCTAACTAACTGTCTCCTCTCACACAAGGACCCCATCAAATGGTATATCCTTAGTGAAGCCTTTCCACAAATGGATGGGATTCCTCTCTGTCTTTGAACCCTTGTAACGCTTGGTTTATAGCTCCTTTATGGCATTTTAATGATGGCTTGTTTCCTCGTAGATGGTTCCTCCAAGCTTCCTCGTCCTCTCCTTCCCTGCTCCATATTGTAAGCTCTCAGAGACAACAGCTGCCCTTTAACTCGTAAGGGTTCACCCACTGAAGTTATGGGCTCAGTATCTTGCACAGAGTGTGCAGCAATGTATTAAATTATCCATCCGTAGACTTTGGTGAATATAAATAAGCATATGCTAGGCTCCACATTTAAGGAAGGTGATGAGGGTTATCATCCGTGCACATCATGAGTTGGACTTTTAGTAGCTAAAGAACGTTCTTTTGCTCAGCTCCCTCTTGGAGGAATCATTTCAGTGACAAAGGACAAGAACGAACTCTCTGGTCTTAGAACATTCTGAGGCTCACTGGTCCCAGTGCACATTTAATCTCTGGTTTGTCTCCGTTTATGTGGGGTGCTAACCAGGATGACTGGCCCCGTGTGTGAATCTTGGTTCTGCTCCTCCCTAGATTTGTCTCCTGGCTCAAGGAATTTGAACCTTAGTTTTCCTCCATGCCTCGGTGTTTCGTATAATAAATGGGACACAGAAGTGTTTGGCTTGGTGCCTGGCACACAGCAAGCTCTTAATAAACAGTAACTGTTCTCAGGATTTCGAAGATGATGACAATTGTGATTGAATTAATAGGATCATTGTTTGTTGTAGCATCTTAAAAAAAAAAAAATTAAACCACCAGATTTCAAGAAGATGTGTGTACCTGCAGTGTTCAGTAGCTTCATGGAGGACTGAGCCCACTGAGTGCTCCATGCAGGACTGAGCCCACTGAGTCCTCCGTGCAGGACTGAGCCCACTGAGTCCTCCGTGCAGGACTGAGCCCACTGACTGCTCCGTGCAGGGCTGAGCCCACTGACTGCTCCGTGCAGGGCTGAACCCACTGACTGCTCCGTGCAGGGCTGAGCCCACTGAGATGCTTTTCACATGCAGGTAGATAGTAGTACCCCGAAATGATAAAGTGCGATTAGCTCAGTCATGGACAAAGTATTTCTCCTCTACCGTCTACAAATTTCTCGAAATAACTTAATTATCCTTGAGTCGACTGCTATGTGGAATAGCACCTACAGTTTCCACCAAAGTAAGGAAAATCTGCGTGGAATAAAGTGAACAAAGGCATTTTATGGACATCATCTTAAGCACTGAAAAACGGAGGTAGAAGAGAAAAATAATTAGATTATGACATTATCAGCCTCACTATTTTCTACTCGTGATGTTGTCATGGCAATGGAGGAACCGGTTTGCTTTGCAAATTCTCCTTGCTTGCTTGGCTTGCTCTCTAACCTGTCATCTCGAGAACAGCAGCGTCCTTGACAGCTCAGCAGTTTACACGTAGACATCTTGATTAAGTTGATGGATTTCCACTTTCTTGAAACAGCCAACCAACCTTGACTAGTTCTTCCTTCTCTGATACTTCAATTTGCAAAATAATTTTTCTTTTCTTCCTGTCTTCCACATCTGCTCATTCTCTTTGGCCTCAGAACTTTATTAAACTAAATCATTTTCTCATCTTTAATGTTGTTACTTTCTTACTAAATTTCCAACTAATTAAGTATGGTTTTTGATATTTGCGAAATCAAGGACTCCACTTCTCTTTGGACTTTTCCCAGTGTGTTTCTTATGTTAAAGTACATGAAACCAGAGGGAGGTTTTTTGGGTTTTTTTGTTTGTTTGTTTGTTTGTTTTGCTGGTCATTTTTATTAAAGAATATTTCAAATTATCACTGCCTAGATAGTGAGGAGAGGCCTAGAAGTTTGTGGAAAAAATGAAGCTACTGTGATCCTATTGGGTCTAAATAGTAGGGATTAGAAAATTCTGTGGAGTTCTCGAAATCTGTTTCCCCTATCAGTTCTATCCAGGTCTTTCTTTGATAACAGCATTTCATTTTCCTTTAGGGGTGCTCTACTCCCACCTTTGGACCATGTGGTCACGTGGGGCTGACCACATCTGCTCTCTCGAGGCTGGCACATGGCCCAGACTTGACCGGTGAGGTCCCTGGCCAGCACCTTCTCTGGATCCAATGCAAAAGGCATTTTTCCAGCCGAGGTGTCTAAGCAGGTGAGACATAAGCTGGAGCTGGTCTTGTCTGTTTTTGTTGTCACCAAGGGAGAACGGATGAAGTCACGCAGAGAGATGCAGTGAGGGTAACCGAGGTCTTAGGATCTGGGCTGGGCTCAGAATCAGGTTTTTTAGTTCTGTAAGCTGTTTAAATACCTGACTTAAGCCAGTTGGGTTGTGTTCTGTCACTGTGAGCTACTCTCCTCCTGTCTGATTCGAGGAGCTTGGATTCATTCATAGCTTCGTGTGGCGTGGAAGGCTAAAAAGGAAATGAAGTTTTTCTGTATTTCCCATGCTGGTTTTGATGAAGTTTTAGAATATAGGTGAGGTTCAGTGGGTTGGAGTCCAGATCCAATGACCAAGAAAGCATTCTTGAGACATCTTTGGTGCAAAATGGTGGTTTATTAAAGCACGGGGACAGGACCTGTGGGCAGGAAGAGTCGCTGCTGCTCTGCGCTTGTGAGCAGTGGTCCATTATATACTTGCAAGTTGGGAGGAGGTCAGGGATAGCGTAAGTCTCTAAAGAATTTTTTGAAGCAAGGTTTCCAGGACCTTGAGGGGGTAGCTGTTGTTGGGAAAGGGTCATTTCTTACCATGTAATAAACATTAGTCATGAGACCTTTCAGATGTATGTCTGTGGGCCATATGCTTGGGGATGATTGCCAGCATGTATCTTGGGGGGTTGAGAGATAAAGGAAGTTTCCAAAGGAATTTTTATATGTTAAAGTAGACTTACAGGATCCTGGTTGGGGTGGGGGTTGGTCAGACTAGGATTGCCTTTTGCCCTTAGCAAAGTATTAAGGTGGAGGCAGTTGAGTCCCTAGAGGAATGTCACTCGGCCTGTTTCAAGGGCTTGTTAGTGGGCTCTAGGTAGTAAGGAAATTTAATGACTTTTCTTCAGCCTCTGTTTCCCACATCAGTTTTAGCATATGGGGACCCTAGGAGAGTCTGACTTTACCTGGTTCACTAGATCTGGAGGCAGTTGAGCATAGTGGCCGGGAGCAAGAGCTTTAGAACAAAAACTCCTTGGCTTCAGCTTCTGTTCTTGCACCTGTGTGGCCTTGGGCACATAACTTAACCTCTCTGACCTTCAGTTTCTTTGTGTGTAAATGTAGTTGTAAGGCCTAAGCGCTGGGTGGAGGTTAGCCTGTGGACAGGGGAGGGTGGGGGTAGGGTGACATTCACATTCTGAGTGTGTGAGAGGAAACCCGTTGTCCCAATGGCGAAAGAGAGTCTGCCGCCTCATTGGACAGGAGGAGCCACAGGGGCAACCTCACCACGGAATCCTCTTTAGGACTTCTGTGCTCATAGTAAGTGTGCTCTGTAGAAATTTGTGACCTTGTCAGCCAGAGTGATCCTTCAAACCCCTAAATCCAACCATGTCGCTCCACCAGCTGCCCATTGTCTAAGCTTCCGAACTTACAAATACAGCTCCTCCAGATCTAACCCAGGGCCACTGATAGACCGCTGACGGCCCCGGAGAGATAGAAAGACAGATGATGTCTCGAGGCAAATTGTTGAGAGGTATGTGGGAGAGGGGTTGAGTTACCAAAAGGCCCTTGCCTGAGTGGATGTAGAAACTTTATGCGGTGCACAAATAGCACAACCTTCTTCGGGAAGCCTTCAGTTACCTCCACCTGGCGCTTTGGCCTCCTCCCTTAGGCAAGGGCACAACTATACTGTTTTCTGACCATAGTGGATTTCTTCCACTTCTTCAAAGGCCTGGCAGTTTTCTTCCCTCTGGCCTTGTGATCCAACTCTGCTCATTCTAGAAGCTTTCTTACCCTCTTGATGCTTAGCTAGCACCTACCTCTGAGGCAGGGGTAAGCATTCCCCCGAGGAAGCCTTCCCTGACCACATCTAAGCCAAATGCTCCCTTAATATCCTGTACTTGCCCTTATGAGATGCTTCTCATGTGTTATTTTTATTATGATTGCTTTTGGAATTGTCGTCAGACTTCATCTCCAGACCACTGAATATCAGTATGTACAGGCCTCACTCCTACTTAGGGATCCAATTGAAAACGTAAAATTTGGGGGATCCAGTCCCAGGGATTCTGCCTCAATTACTCTGGGCCCAGGAACTCAATCACTTTAATGTAGGTTTAGGACATGGCTATCGAGGCCAGACTTCCAGATTCCACTCATGGCTTTGTTGTTTCCAAATGGTGTGACCTTGGGCAAGGTATTTAGCTTTTTTGGTCTCCGTTTTCTAGTCTGTAAAATGGAAAAATAAGAATAGGTCAAATATAGCGTTGGTCTGAGAATGAAATTATCATGCATGTAAAGCACTTAGTTCAGTGGCTGGCACGTAGTGTGCCCTTGAAACTTGTTAGTTTTCATTACTCGTCATGATTCTGATGCAGTCATCACACCACACCTTGAGAGGGACCGCGCTCAGCGGTGAGCCCTCCAAGGTCAATAATCAGGTCTTTCTTGCTCTCTAGAGTTCCCAGAATCTATCTAGTATTGTGCATGGCACACATTGAGTACCACTCAATCAACTCTCCTCTTTTTTGAGTATTAGTACCTACACCAGTTACTTGGTACTTCTCCATATGTTCTTGTCTATTATATTTATATGCTCTGTACCTTGCCTGTCACCCAAGTCAGAAGTATGACAAGGGCAGATACTCATGTCTCTGCCCAGTAGAACTTTCCCCAGTATTTCCTCACAGTCAGAACTGAGCTCATTACTGTGCTTGGAGTCATCAAACATCTGACCCTTCTAGAGAACAGAGGCCTTCCAGCGCCCACGTACTATTACTATAGAACACTGAATTCTCTCTTTCCACTCCCAAATGACAGGAGGCAGATATAATATGTTATCCTTACTAATATAAATCTTTACCAGCGATTCTTTTTTTTTTTTAAGATTATATTTATTTATTTGACACAGAGAGAGAGAGAGAGAGAGAGAGTATGGGGGGGGGGTGGCAGGGAGAGAAGCAGACTCCCACAGAGCAGGAAGCCCGACGTGGGGCTCGATCCCAGGACCCGGGGATCATGACCTGAGCCGAAGGCAGACACTTAACCAACTGAGCCACCCAGGCGCCCCTACTGCGGTGAGTCTTAAAAATGTGTGGCAGCAGTATGTTGATAAATGTTGAAAAAAGCCACTGAGGCAGGGCCAGAGGGAGCCCTGGTTTATAGTGGTTACCATTTTCCATTTAAATATTCCCACCACTTTGCTTTCAAGCTAGCCAGAGATGCCACTGAGCACAGAGTTGGAAGAAGAAATGCAGATCTGCTTTTGTGAGCTTGTAGGAGCTAGCTCCCACATCCCAGCACATCATTAGCAAGTAGGCAAGTGGGTATTACAGTCTCTGTGGGGGACTTAGGTAGTATGGAGATGAAAAGCTCCCCAGATGATTCTGAGAAGTTCCTCTTAAGGGAATCTCAGGTAACCCTCATTCCTTACCATTGAGAATTACCTTTATAGATAATTAACAAATGGAGCAGTCTCCTGGCATTTGGGGTCAGGGTGGGGGGGAGATTATAAGGAACTTGGGTGTAATTTTTCAAAGTTTCGTCCGGATGGTTTGGGTCCAGACATGACGTTGGAAGCACATTGGGTATTACAAGCACCTCAGGTGTTAGAGCGTGGGTGTGTTGGTCCTGGTCCTGATGGGGCTCACGGCAACTATCGTAGCAGCGATTCCTGCTGCCATTGCTAGTGCTGAGAAGGGGCTTCTCAAATGAGTTTTGAACAACTGGAGAGTTTCCCTGTTAAATGGTTTCACATTTTATCAGTCTTTATTGATGAGTGCATGCACTGAACTATCCAAGTTTATTTTCTACTTCCATTTTAGCAGATCTGGGCTTTTCATTGTTTTCCAAAGCCAAGCTCACTCTTGCTTCTGTACCTTTGCATCTTGCTATTGTCCTTCTTGTTGGCACTGTGTCTCCCACAGTGGAGCCTGGGATGTGGAAGGTGACAGAAGGAACCAGGCATAAATCTACTCTTTGTCCTTTGCCACATCAGAATCAGGAAGAAGTATGTACATGTTTATAGATTGGGGGTGAGGGTTCATTTTTATATTTACAGTCTGTATTGTAATAACAGGCAAGAATCCTTGAGTCTTTACTATCTATCAAATACTATGGATATGCATCAGTTCATTTAATTCTCCGAACAACCCTGTGAGGCAGGTACCGTCACTATCTCTTTATAGATGAGGAAATGTAGGCATAGGGAGGGAAAGCAAATTGCTCAAGATCACACAGGTGGTTGATGGGAGAGCTGGGATTTGAACCTGGACCTTTGCTAGATGACAGTGCTCTGAAGGGCTCCACGAGGGTCTCACTCCAGGTGGTGGTTTGGGGCAGAGGGCCGGTGGGTGGAATGTGGGTTACATTGTGTAGGGTTATATTGCTTTCTCTCTCATACCTTTACCTAACCCCGTCAGTAAGTACAATGTTTTCTAATAAGGCATTGGCTTTTGGTTGGCTCACGTTACCTCCAGGGAAGACCACCTTGATCAACCTCATCCTGCAAGACAGTAGCTGAGAACTGCTCCTGCACCCAGTCATAGCACAGTCCACAGAGTGCTGGTTCTGCCCCAATATTCATTCTTTTCAAAGAGAAACAAAGGTCCTAGCTGTACACATGGCTGATGAAATCCATACTTTCCCAGCTTTCCTTACAGCTTGGTGTGGCCAAGGGACTACTTTCTGGTCAACCGGATATGAGAGAAAGTGAAGTGTGCGATATATGGGTCGTCTCTCTAAAGGGAAGAGCTTACCCTCTTACCTTTTCCTTCTGTTTAGACAAAATGGTGGCTGCTGGTAGTGGAAACCAGGAACTGAAGCCTGAACTCCTGGCACCTTGGAGGAGCTTTGATATTTATGAGAAAGAAAAATAAACTTTGAGCTATTTAAACCACTTTTGTTTTGGTCGCTATGTTGTATCACCTCAGTGTAACTAAGGCTCTAAGGGATATTCAGGTTTTGGTAAATCACAGCATTCATCCTGTTCTCCTTATGAAAATCTTCTTATCTGCCTATTTGGGCCCTTCCTCGCTCCTCTTATTAGTTGCTCTTCCTTCCCTCCAGGCCAGCCGAAGTGCACCTCTGCCCTCGGTTGTCCCCACGGAGAACGTCCTTCTTCCAGTTCCCCATATCACTCAATTCTCAGAGCCCCATTCCCTCAGGACTTCTAGCTGAGGCTGAGCCCACACTTGAGAGATGAGGCATAAGCTGGGATTCAGGCAGTCTGGAGATGAAGCTAATTAAGCAAGACAAGGGGTAAGATAAAAGCCAAATGTCAGGTGAAGCAGTGAATCAAATATTTGTTTGCAGGGAGGAGCCAGGAAACAGCAACAGAGGTCAGTACAAAACTGAGCTCAGAAGTCCAGCAGTTCAGTAAGAACAGAGGAGAATGGAGACATTGGAAATTAAAATGAAGCAGTGGGTGAAAGTCAACGGTAGACTTGGGAGAGTTAAAAATAGACACACCCGAACATATGCAAGGAACCTTTGGAACTTAGGGGAAAGTGTCTCAGATAGGAAGTGTCCTCGAGTTTGCCTGTTGGGGCAGGAACTCATGGAGGTCTGAGGCTGAGATCCACCTAGAGGCTGCCTTAAATGTCCACAGGTCTTGACTAGCTTCCCGGCATTGTTCACGCGACAGCTCAAGGCACGCGTCGGCCTCTTTCCTCAAGTTGACTCTTGTAATGTGGCGGATCCTGTGGACCAGCTCAGTCAATATTCATTCCAGCCTCTCGTTGCTTTCTCCACGTTAGCGTCAGGAGAGGCCAAGACGTCCTTGAAGGCTGGTTCCGGATACCGCCTGAGTTCAGCTGAGCAGATGCCACCCATGCTACTTGGAAGGAAGACGTGCTGCCTGCAGTGAGCTCAGTTCTCCCTTCAAGCTTGGTGGCCCAGGTATGTTTCCTCTGGTATCGCTAGCAGTTTGCACTCTCTGGTCCCTGGTGTCACTGGTGCCAAGTGACAGGCAATTGTACCGCTGATTTCCACCGTAACAGCCCTGGACTGGTTGATTTTTTTGCCTGGCTACTGCTTAGCATCCAATCCTGGCTTACTTACTGGTCCTCTACGAGATTCTGCAAGCCATCTGATAAATTTCTTCTTGTTTAAAATAGTAAGAGTGGTTGATATTGTTTGCAGGTAAAATGTTCTGAGTGGCACATGCATTGTGTTTTACATTGTCTTTAAAGCTTTGTAACTATTGCTAGATCTTGCCTCCTCAGCTGTGACATAAGAAACTTGTAGAAAGAAAAAACGTGGTATTCTTTTTTTGAATCACTTTTTGTCCCTTCCACAGTGCCGAGTACACAGTAGGCGCTCAAAAGTACTTGTTTAATTGAAATGTCCTTTTGGAGAAAGGAAATAGGAAGCAGACCACTGAGCCCTCTGGAAGGTGTATAAAGTGATCCGTTGTAGTGCAGGAAGAAAATATTACACAGTTTATATAATTAGACACTCAAATTTTCATCTAAGCATAATTTTTACGAAGTTTTATTGGTGTTTAATATAGCTTGATAGTACATGGATACTGGGAAATAAATCCACATGGGCCTGCATGATTAGAAAGTTATTACATATATAGGTGAGAAATTTTAAAAATATCTGGAGGCCACTGGGCTTAGTGATGTCTCATGTTGCTTTCCAGTGATTTTTTTTTTCCTGAACCAGTCAGAAATTTCTCATCTGAGTCAGATCTGGAGAGAGTACTGTAGAGTGCCATCTGGTGGTGATTCCTTCAACCTGCATCTTTGAGCCCGTCATCTCCCTGCCTCCCCTCCGCGCAGCCTGTAGGGGTGGGGGGGGTCTCTCCTTCAGGCTGAGGGTGCATTTCTGGAGAGATAAAACTAAGCTCCTGTGCAGCAGTGACTGAAAGAGAGAGTGAAACCAATCTGGCCCAAAGGAAACAGAGGGGTGGAGGAGGCAGAGAAGCAGGTGAGACAACAGGAGAGTGACACAGGTGGAAACAAAGGGAGGCTATGTTAACAGTCTGTGCTTGAAGGGCCAGTGCAGTTAAGACGGGGGAACCTATAGCAAAAGGGATCATGCCCCCTGGGTTCTACAGTATCCTCCTTCATCACCAAACTCCAGAAGGCGGGGAGTCCCTGGCTCTTCTCTGTCCCTGAAGCTGGGTGTCATCACAGAACAATGATACCTTGAGACTAAACTTGCCCTCCCTGAGAAAGAAATTAACTTTCAAAAACTAAAACTTGGTCCCTAACCAGAGAGCACAGAGCCTGAAATCCTCTTCTTTCTCAGATGAGTGACATGATTGTGCTTCTTGCTGCTCTCCCTCCTATTCATCCTTGACCAACTGCTCCTGGGAGCGGTGGGGGGTGAGGGGGGGAGTTCTGGTGGTGATTGTTAGTACAGATGCAGCATTTTTCTGGAGCTCAAGATCACTCACGGTTCCTTGGGAGAATGGAACCGAACAATGACAATTATGCCTCCCAACAGATGCATGTGTCCTTAATCTGCCCGCTGCAGAGTGAAACAGCAAAGAAGACATTTTAATAGTCCGAGGATAGGGTGTCAGGAATGTCTGGTGTTGATCAGGTTGCCCTGAGAAACAGGGAGCTGATCGCTATCTCTAGCCCTCTCCCCCTCCCCTTTAAAACCCAGAAGGATAAAATAAGTCAAGAGGTATAGGCAAAGCAAAGCAAGGGAAAGGGAAATGATGTTTGAGAGATGGTGGTGAGGAATGGGGTGAGAGGAGAGAGGGAAAGGGG
>CM052895.1:34402909-34422035 GCA_028534135.1 Potos flavus | reverse complement strand
TCCCCTTCTTTCAATGGCCAGAAGTGTGTTGTTGGAGCTCTTCTGAGAGGGAAGGAGAGAACACTAGGTTTGTGGGCTGCCGAGGAGAAATCTAGCATACTATTTTTTTAAATTATTTCATTTATTTTTACCTCATTTATTAAAACTGTGAATGAAGGGCTAACAAAATTATTCTGGATGCCCTGAAATCAGTGACAATAGATGACCACTTGAGGCACAAACAATAAGGTCCAGTCTGTTCAATGTTTGTTTTCCTTTTTTTCAGAGCTAAACACACTTTAAAAAGAAGACTGTTTTTCTTCTATCCTAACACCCTGTGTCTCCTGGCCTCCATGTGTATATCCCAGAGTGGCCAGGAATGAGGTCAGAATTTAGGGTGGGTGATGAAGGAGTTTTCTGACAAAAACTAAGACAGTAGGGCCTAAGTGGTACTTGTTGTCCCTCACATAGGGTTTTTGAAGGAGGGAAAAGTTTGTGTGGTGGAAAACAAACAGCTAGCAGTGTCCCACCTCAAGAAGCAACTGTAGGGTTCAGTATTTTTAAAGCATTAAGGAGAGATCATCGGGACTTCTGAGGGGAAGATGATGACTGCCTTTCATATGTGTATCTATCTACATACATTTCCACATTTTTACTACAAATCCCCCCATAGGGATGTGAGGGCGAGACCATATGAACACCCTAATAAGGGAAACTAGTGACTTGGGAGGAAATCTTGAGAGGGTGTCAATGGCACTTTTTTTTTTTTTTTAAAGATTTTATTTATTTATTTGATAGAGAGAGATCACAAGCAGGCAGAGAGGCAGACAGAGAGAGAGGGGGAAGCAGGCTCCCTGCTGAGCAGAGAGCCCGATGCGGGGCTCGATCCCAGGACCCTGAGATCATGACCTGAGCTGAAGGCAGAGGCCCAACCCACTGAGCCACCCGGGTGCCCCGTCAATGGCACTTTTAAAGAACCGATTTTTCTTAGGCAGGGAGAGGCTGAATGGATCTACAGGTCCGGCAGGAGGAGCAGGGACCACCCAGTGTCAGAGGTCAGGGGGACAACAGCAAGGACACACCCCAGCAAAGCCAGACAGGCTTCAGGGCAGAGCCCAGAGGGCTGCCACCAAGTTGAGAAGGCCAGTGGTTGCTCTGACAGTGTTTGTACCCAAAAGTCAAAGAGCTTGGATGTAAGGCCAGCAGAGAAATGGTCCCGCCACTCCAGGGAACCACAGTCTGCCCTGAGGGGATGGAAAACCAGAGTCTACCTGCTGGGTGGCTGTTCACCCCCCCCCCCACCACCAGACCTGGACCACGCTTACAGAGGGAAATGACCACGCACAGCCTTAGGCTGCTTAAGGCTTTGAACGCTGACCTGGGACTGGGCTTGGGTTCTCCATCCACCCCCACCGGAATCCCTGCATCCAGCAAGTGTAAATGCCACCACCAGGATTAAATCCGCTCAGGACAAGAGCTCAGTGATGGGATATGCTGGAGAACAAGTGGGGAAGTTACTCTTCAGTAAAGAAACTTCCCCTATTTTTGCCCTTGGAAATCCACAGAAGCAAAGAGCAAGACACCTGTCTGGGAAACACCTTCAGTCTGATGGTCAGGGCTGTTCTGGGCTTGGGGTGAGGCTTGAAATCACTTTAAGATTCTAAAATTTGGAAGTCAAAGAAGGACAGGATTGAGAAAACCTTTAAGTCAAACACTACAGCTAAGTTAACACAGAGATACTTCTGAAAGTGCTAATGATGTCCTGAAATCAAGCTGAGGAAAGACTCTTTGCCAACATTTTGGATTGGGAAAGGGAAGGGAGGGATTATCACGCCAGAGGCTGTGTCTGGGAAGGGCTTGGGAGTGGGTGGTGGCAGAGTGGGGCAGAGAACACGGGGCCAGCACGAGGGTGAGCGCTGTTTTGAGTTTTGGCCACGGGCACCTCTATTGCCTCATCCAAGAGAGAACCTACACCTTGTGCCTGAATGGAGCCTAAACAGGCCCCGTACAGTGCCTTTCTGAGATGCTGTGCCATTGGGAGATGAGCAGTGCTCTCCCTGACCAGGCCTTGGTCCTAAACTTCCAGATTTGTCTTCCAAAACACACAGGGGGGAAGTTCCCATGAGTTGGCACACCCCTAGCAACACCCTCCTCTTTGCTGCTCAGGAATGCAGAATTGTGGCAGCACTGATGAAGTGGTGACCGTGACTCTTTCTCTCTCTCTCTCTCTCTCTCTCTCTCTCTCTCTCTCTCTCTGTTTGTCTCTCTGAGCGACTACACACACACACACACAATCCCTCTCAGGTCTGTGTCTCACTGTATCTTCAGTCACACTCTTCATGACAGAGGCCTGACAACAGTGAGGAACTGCAGCTTCAGGAACTTGAAAAGCAGGGAATGCAGGGACACATCCCAAAAACCTTCGCAAACTCTCAGCTCAAGGACATCCGATTTACAAATCCCAGGGGCCTCAGCCGAATGTTGTGGGTTTTCTCTAAGGCCCTGTGTTTTGCGGGTGCCTGGGCCACCAGCCTCAGCCTCTCCAAGCTGACCAGATGGCTCCCTCTAGTGGCTGTTCCAAGCATGCTCCTTAAATTTCCAGCCCACCAAAATGCAGGAATAGGTAATTCCAGAGACAACCCCCCTGTGAGCATTTAGATCTCTTTTAGATCTTTTTGTTGATAATGATAATCACTAACTGTTTTGAACACCTAATGCCTATAGGATCCTAGGTGAATTTGCCCTCCCGGTCTTGTCCCCATTTTGCAAATGAGGAAATGCAGACACAGAGAAGTGTGTGGAGATCACACAGATGAGCCCCGGAGCAGGGCGACTCTGAACAGCCATATTCTAGAGCCCAGCCCCAGCATTGCCCTTTCCCGCCTTCCCGAGCCATGTACAGAGCCCGGATGCCAGTGTCGCCACATCAGTCATGTGGCTTTCAACAGAGGGACCCAACAGAATTCCATAATTACTGCTTGCATTTCTTTGTGAGTCACTACTTTAGCCTAGCTTGCAGCCATGCTTACGGCCATGGGTGGTGGTTTGCTTTACAAGATCAGCTCCCTGCACAAGGTTTGCTCCTATAGAAAGAGGTGTTTTAAAGTATTCCTTATTCTTCAATTTTCTCATATCGAAAATGTGGATAGCACATTATTTCTAATTTTGCCCCCATATATAGTAAGTTCTGTACAGAAATATTTAATGAACCTTTGGGGTATGGAAAGACCTTCTGTTAAACAAAGACCTGAAGCTACTCTTTTCCCCATTCGTTGGGAAGTTGGATTCCTGAGGTTTGAAATTACACGGGTTTGGAAGCCAGAAAGAATCAGGCTTGTGTCTGGCTCTGCCTCTTAGCAGCTGTCTGACCTGGCAGGCACTTAACACTTCTGGATTCCAGTTTCCTTATCTATAAAACGAAGGAATTTAACCAGATGAATTCTAAGCCCCCTGCTAGCTGGAATATTAGGTGTTGGTGGGTTGTGAGAGCAAAGACATAAAAAAAAAGTAGCATAATGATGGGAAGAGGTCATTAATACCATTCATGTGATTCTGTACCACATGCTCTACCTTTTCGATAGGGATAAATTAAGTTCATTGTTATCTACATCCCTATGTGAAATAGACTGGTGGCTTGGGATCCTCAGTAAGGGGTCTCAGGGTAAAAGTGAAATCCCCTCTCCCCAGTCTCTGAGCAGTTCATGTGAACCCGATGCAATTGGGACACCTTTTCCAGTCCCTTGGACTGAAACACTGATGCGCACGTGGCCACATGTGTTCTTCTATTGTATTCAGTAGAAACCCACAGTGGATAATATAGGTGACACATGTTACTTTAAAAGGAGTTTTCTCCTTTTTCCTAATTGAGTCCATTAAAAAGCAGCAGAGCCCAGGGTCAGAAACGTGTGCCTGTTCATGATTAGCGTTCATAGAATGCTAACGTGAGAAGTCAGGACCAGTTTTTCCCGCAACCACTGATTAATAGAGTCAGGCCAGGGTTGAAGTGAAGAACAGGAGGACATTTGGATCCAGGGCCTCCTGTAGACCACGTACTAAACAACTCTATTTTCCTGATTTCCATGTGATCTGCTTTTACAAGGATTATTTTTAAAAGTCAAGTCTCAACTTTGGTGACTGGAAACCAAGGATACATCTTTTTTCCCCCAGTGGAGGAATAGAAGGTATTAAAATCAAACAGTAACCTGTGGCTGGAAGATGGGAAAATAAGGCCTCCAGTGTAAATGGGTCCAGGAGAAGGAGGTATCATTGGCCAACAGTAGAATCCAACTCGGACTTGATTAAGCAGAGGATTCTCTGAATTGTTGCAAGGATTTGAAAAACCAGGCTTTGTGTCTGTGCTGCTGGGAGCTGGCCATGCCTGTAGGCCCCCTCCCCAGCCTGGATTACTCCTCCTGCTTTCCCACCTTCAGATTCAAATTCTCATGTGGGTGCATCCCATCAGTGGAGCTCAGGTAGGATGCCCCTACCCTAGTTTCAAGAGAAGCTGGGAAAGTGAGCACTGGATTTCTGTAAAGAAAGCTGTCTCTGCCTCCTAAGGGGTGGATGTGGGTAATTCTCCCAACCAAATGTATTAGTTAAGTTCTTGGTCATCCCAACTGATTCAAGAGTTTAATAAGAAACTAATTATACAGGGGTGGACAGCGAGAGGGGAAACCAACAAGTTCCCCAGGGCCAACAAAAGTGGGAGGCCATGACCACCCCCTGACCTGAAAAGATTGGGAGTATATATGAAATGTGGTGACTCCGGTAGCTGTAGGAGTTGTGGTCTCAAGCAGAGGAAGGCAGCCACTATCAGCATGTGTCTCAGCGTTGGGGAAGCTGGGTAAATAAATACCCTGATTCCTTCCTCTTTCCACTTTTCAGTCTCCTGCTGGAGCCTCCCATTGACTGAGCACCATCAGAAGTCAATGGTCCAGGGAGCCCATGAGGCAGTCTCTGGGGGTCAGGCTTTCAAGTACAAAGCAAGATTAGGAAAGGTAGGGATTGGACATGGCGGGACAAATGGAGAACATCCAACACTTGGGAAGGGTGATCAAAGGTGAAGACTGTCTAACCAACAAAAGAAAAGAAAAAAAAGAGAAGAGAAAAGAAAAGAAAAAGGAAAAGAAAGAAGAGGAAAGGAAAGGAAAAAGGAAAAAGAAAAGAGAAAAGAAAGGAAAAGGAAAGGAAAAGAAAGAAAAGAAGAGAAAAGGAAAGAAATAAAAGAAAAGAATAGGAGAAGAAAGGAAAGGAAAGAAAAGGAGAGGAAAAGAGAGAGGGGATGGGAGAGGAGTTGAGGAGAGGAGAGGAGAGGAAAAAATGTGCCCTACCCAGTGATGGGAAAGGGACACAAATAGAAACACACACAGTGCTGCTGCAGGCCACCTCCTCTCGGACCCTCTCACACCAGTTGTCTCTTCTGTTGGCACATTTTTCCTTTCCTCTTCTTCACTTCTACTGGGTTCACAAAAATTGTTTTAACAGTTTTCCCTGTTCTTAGTAATTTTTCCCCTCTTTTACATTTGCCCTGTGTCCTTTCCCCAATTCACTCACATTGTCTTCTCCATTTCAATTTTATTAAAATGAAAAGTGCCCTGGAAAGGGAGTCATGTGTCCCACGTTCTCATCCTGGCCTAGCCTCCCTCTGCTACCTCATGTCGTGGGAAGGGGCTAATGGCCTCTCTGCTCTGCACTCTGGACTACTGTTTCCTCCTTTGTCTAGCAAGGGGCTTCACTGCATTTCTTTATTCAGTCATTCAGGAAATTTCCTGAGGACCCACTCCATGCCTCACAAGGTGCTTCATGTTGGTGATGCAAAGTAAAGACAGGACACAATGACCCAGCCTTCAAGAATCTTTCAGCTTACTGAGGAAGATAGACACTGTGACATGATTAAATCTGTAAGCGTGCTTAGTAGTGCTCTGTACTGCTGAGAAGTCAGGGTGCTGTGACAGCACGTTAGGGGCAAACTGACCTTGTGTGTGCATGTTGGGGGGAAACCAAGAAAGACTTCCTGGAAGAAGTGTGTGAGCCTCATGGGGGCAGAGACCTCGGTGTGCTTTTTTCCTGCTCTATTCTTAGGGCCTAGGAGACTTCCTGGCACTTATGTAGGCACCTAATGAATACTGTGGAAGGAACAAGTGAATGCAGTGAAATGTAGGCTGAGACCTGAGGGATGGATAATGAGCTGTTCAGCAAAGCAGCAAGGAGAACAGTAAGGAAGGAATGAGCAGCCCGATGAAAGTCCTGAGGCAAGAGAGACAAGGCTGGGGTGGTTGGGTGGCTCAGTGGGTTAAAGCCTCTGCCTTCGGCTCAGGTCATGATCTCAGGGTCCTGGGATCGAGGCCTGCATCGGGCTCTCTGCTCAGCAGGGAGCCTGCTTCCCCCTCTCTCTCTGCCTGCCTCTCTGCCTACTTGTGATCTCTCTCTCTGTCAAATAGATAGATAGATAGGTAGACAGACAGACAGACAGACAGATAAGTCAGTCAGTCAAGGCTGGAGTGGGACAGGAAGGGTACAGTGTGGCCTGGGACGATGCCAGGGAGGAGGCTCGTCTTAGGCTATATTGAGAATTCAATGATATTCTTAGAGAATGGGGAGCCAGTGAAGCTCCCCATTTCTTTGGATAAGACTCCAAAAACACAGGCAACTCCAATTACAACCAACTCCTATTACACTGTCTCTCTCTTCCTTGGGGAAAAGAGAGGAAGAGAGAGACAATGTAATAGGAGTTGATTTGGGTAATCATTAAAACATAGTCTCTGTCCTCTATAAACTAATGAGGATTTACGGAAGTCTACAGTTGGCACGAGGCTAGGACCAATAACCTGAGTGCCATGTTGGGAATCACAACCGGCAAGAAGATATCCCGACATGGTGGTGATGGCTCCAGGGAAGGAGGTGGACATAGAAAGGGAAAAGGTAGGGATTCCTTCTTTTTTAACAAGCAACATTTGCAAAGATCTTAAGAAAAGGGAAATTTCAACGGGGGCAAAGGAAAGCCTTCCAGATAAAAGCAGGAATAAAGGCCTGAATACAGGACAAAGTGAGATACACTTGGAGAAGGAGGAATTGCACAGTTGTGGGGGGCTGTGACAAAGGGGAGAACAGTGAGTTCAGGCTCTGATTGGCCTTTTTTGCCTTTTCCAAGTTTATTGAGGAATAGTTGAGAAATATAATTGTATATATTTACAGCATACAAACCTGATGATTTGATAGACACATACATTGTAGAATGATGGCCAAGATCAAGATAATAAACACACCTGTCACCTCACAGTTAACTGTGTGTTGGGGGAGGGGGGTGAGAAGACTTAAGATCGACTCACAGCAGCTTTCAAGAATACAATCCTGTCTTATCATTAATTATAGTCACCGCCATGCTGTACATGAGACCCTCAAAACTTACTCATCTTATAACTCAAAGTTTGTACCCTTTGACCCATATCTTCCCATTTCCCCACCTCATAGCCCCTGGCAACCATTCTATTCTCTGTTCTCTTTCTATGAGTTCAACTTTCAATTTTTAAAAAATTCTCCATATAAGTGATACCATTCAGTATTTGTCTTTCTCTATGTGGCTTATTTCACTTGGCGTGCTACCTTTTTTTTTTTTTTTTAATGACTGAATAATATTTCATTGTGTGTCTCCTTTCATCGGTCTAAGGGCATTTCTGTTGTTTCCATATCTTGGCTACTGGGAATAACACTGCAATGAACACAGGAAGGCAGATATCTCTTAGAGATACTGATTTCATTTCCTTTGGATATATTGCCAGGAGTGAGATGGCCGAATCATACAATTGTCCAATTTTTAATTTTTTCAGAAACCACCATACTGTTTTCCGTGGTAGCTATACCAATTTGCATTCCTGCTAACGGTGCACGTCCTGGACAACATTTGTTGTTATCCTTTGTCTTTCTGATAATAACAATCCTGACAGGAGTGAGATGATACCTCCTTGTGGTTTTGATTTGTATTTCCTGATTATTGGTGATGTTGAACACCTTTTCATGTACCTACTGGCCATTTGTATGTCTTCTTTGGAAAAATTTCTCCTTTGGTCCTTTGTTGAATTTTTAATTGGATTATTTGCTGTTTTGCCATTTGTTATTTATATGTTTTGAATATTAACCTCTTATCAGATATATGATCTGAAAAATTGCCTTTTCAATTTGATGATTTCTTTTGCTGTGCAGAAGTTTTTTGGTTTTGTTGTTGTTTAGTTTGATATAATGCCACTTGTTTATTTTAGCTTTCGTTGCCTGTGTTTTTGGTGTCATATCCAAAAACATCATTGCCCAGACCAAAGTCACTAAGCCTTTTTCCTGTGTTTGCTTCTAGAAGTTTTATGGTTTTGCTCCAGCACTTAAGTCTTTAATCCATTTTGAGTTAATTTTTGTGAGTGGTGTAAGACCGGAATCCACTTTCATTTTTTTTTTCCTTCTGGATATCCAGTTTTCTCAATACTATTTACTGAAGAGACTATCCTTTCCATCTTGTGTGTTTTTGGCACTTTGGCAAAGACTGGTTGACTGTATACGTGTGGGTTTGTTCCTGTGCTCTGTATTCTATTCTGCTGGCGTATGTGCTTGTTTTTATGCCATTACTATACTGTTTTGATTAACACAACTTTGTAATATACTCTGAAATCAGAAATTGTAATGCCTCCAGCGTTTTTGTGCTTTTTAAGAGTGTTTTGACTATCCAGGGTCTTTTGTGGCTCCACACAAATTTTACGATTGTTTTTCTCTTTCTGTGAAAAATGGCATCGGAGATATTTAAGTTTCAAGTTTTTATTTAAATTCTAGCTAACTAACATACAGTGTGATAATACTCTCAGGTGTATAATCTTGATAGGGATTGCCTGAGAATGTAGATCACCTTGAGTAGTATGGGCATTTTAACAATATTAATCATTCCATTCTCTAACACAGATGTCTTTCCATTTAGTTGTGTCTTCTTCAACTCTTTAATCAACATCTTGTAATTTTCAGTGTACAGATCTTTTACCTCCTTGGTTAAATTTATTCCTAAGTACTTTATTGTCTTTGATGCTATTATAAATGAGACTACTTTCTTAATTTTTTTTGGCTAATTCACTGTTAATGTATAGACAGAAACACAACTCAGGGGGTGCCTGGGTGACTCAGTGGTTTAAAGCCTCTGCCTTTGGCTCCGGTCATGATCTCAGGGTCCTGAGATCGAGCCCCGCGTCGGGCTCTCTGCTCGGCGGGGAGCCTGCTTCCCCCTCTCTCTCTGCCTGCCTCTCTGCCTACTTGTGGTCTCTCTCTTATCTGTCAAATAAATTAAAAAAAAAAAAAAAAAAAGAAAAGAAAGAAACACAACTCAGTCTTGTATGTTAATTTGGTATCCTGCAATTTTACTGAAATCACATATTCTAACAGATTTTAGGTTGAGCCCTTAGAGTGTTTTATATATATAAGATTATGTCATCTACAAATACAGATACTTTTACTCATTCCATTCCAAATTGGATGCCTTTTATTTGTTTTTATTGTCTAATTTCTGTGGCTCGGACTTCCAGTGTATGCTGAATAGACGTGGGCAGAGTGGGCATCCTTGTCTTGTTCCTGATTTTAAAGGAATGACTTAACTTTTTATCATCAGCTGTGAGCTTTTTACATAGGACCTTTCTATGTTGAGGTACATTCCTTTTATACTTCATTTGTTAAGAGTTTTTATTATAAAGGGATAGTGAATTTTGTCAAATGCTTTTTATGCATCTATTAAAATGATTATATGATTTTTATCCTTAATTCTATTAATGTGATATCATTATTGATTTGTGCATGTTAAACCATTCTTGTATCCTAGAGCTAAATATCACTTGATCATGGAGTATGATCCTTTTAACGGGCTCTTGAATTCGATTTGTTAGTACTTTTTCGTTTTTTTTTTTTGGAAAGATACTCTTATGGGGTGCCTGGATGGCTCTGTAGATTAAGTGTCTGGATCTTAGTTTTGGCTTGGTTTATGATCTCATGGTTGTGGGATCCAGCCCTGTGTAGATGTCTGTGCTTGGTGGGGTGTCTTCTTGAAAATCTCTCTCTTCTTCTCCCTTTGCCCCTCCCCCATTTCTCTCTCAAATAAATAAATAAATCTTTAAAAAATATAAAATTAAAAAAAAAATAAGGGTCCTTTTTTTTTTTTTTTTAAAGATAAGCTCCGTGCCGATACAGGGCTTGAACTCAACCCTGAGATCAAGACCTGAGCTGAGATCAAGAGTCAGTCGCTTAACTGACTGAGCCACCCAGGCACCCCAGTTCGTTATTATTTTATTGAGAATTTTTGCATGTATGTTCATCAGGGATGTTGGCTTGTAATGTTTTTTTCTTGTAGTGTCATGTCTGAGTTCAGTATCAGGGTAATGCTTGCCTCATTAAACTGAGTTTGCAAGTGTTCCTTTCTCTTCAGTTTTTTTTTAGAAGAGCTTGAAAAATATTGGTATTAATTCTTCTTTAAATAGTTGATAGAATTCACAGTGAAGACATCTGGTCCTGGGATTTTTTTTTTTTTTTTTTTTGGTTGGGAGATTTTTGATGACATATTCAACCTCCATGCTCATTATTGGTCTGTTTAGATTCTTTTTTCTTTTCCTTTTCCTTTTCCTTTTCCTTTCCTTTCCTTCTTTTCTTTTTTTCTTTTCTTTTCTTTTCTTTTCTTTTCTTTTCTTTTCTTTGAGAGAGAGAAAGCATGCCAGAGTGGGGCAGGGGCAGAGGGAGAAGGAGACAGAGAGTCTTAAGCAGACCCCATGCTCAGCATGGAGCCCAATGTGGGGCTCGATCTCATGACCCTGAAGTTCATGACCTGAAGTGAAATCAAGAGTCAGATGCTTAACCAACTGAGCCACCCAGATGCCCCTAGATTTTTAATTTTCTATTGGTTTATTCAGTCTTGTACTTCATGATTCAGTCTTGATATGTTGTACTTTTTTAAAAAGATTTTATTTATTCATTTGAGAGAGAGACAGAGACAGAGCACACAAACTGGGAGAGGCAGAGGGAGGGGGAGAAGCAGACTCCCTACTGAGCCAGCCGGGGAGCCTGATGTGGGGCTCGATCCCAGGACCCAGATATTATGACCTGAGCTGAAGGGAAACGCCCAACCATCTGAACCACCAAGGCACTCCATATGTTGTACCTTTTTTTAGGAATTTACCCATTTTTTCTAAGTTATCTAATTTGTTGTTACACAACTGTTCACAGTGGTCTCTTATGATCTTTTCTGTTTCTATAGTATTAGTTGCAATGTCTTGTTTTTATTTATAATTTTATTCATTTGAGTCTCTCATTCTTAATCTCAATAAAAGTTTGTCAGTTTTGTTAATCTTTTCAAAAACCCAAGTCAATTTCATTGATCTTTGTTATTGTTTTTCTAGTCTATTTAATTCATTTCTTCTCTGATCTTTGTTATCTCTTTCTGCTACCTTTAGTTCTTCTTTTCCTAGTTTGTTAAGGTGTAAGTTCAGGTTTACATGAGAATAGGACAGGACTGTCTTCAGGGGACATTATTCTGCCTTCTATGTTGTACTTTGCCTTTTGACACTTTTCAGTCTCCTGCTGTTGCTTTCCAAAGGACAAGCTCAACTAGCAGCAGAAGACAAGGACGCCTGAGGATGCAATTCCAGGAAGTCACCATTTTCATTGAGAATGGAATCAGGGTGGGGCTTTGGAGACTAAATACTTAAAAGAGCTAGTTGTGCAATGAAATGCATAGTGGTATATAGTGATATCTGATATCATTTATACAAATTGGAAAACCTACAGAACACTTAGAACAATGCTACGTGTTGTCAATGGCTAAGATGGTTATGACATTTTAAAGAGAATCTTTTTATGGAAAAATAAATTTAGATTTACAGAAAAATTATGAGAACAGTAGAGATAATTTCCATATACCTTTACCTAGTTTCCCCTATTGTTAACATCTTACATAGTATGGTATATTTTTCACAAATAATGAGTAGATACTGATACATTATTAACTAAAGTCCACAGTGTATTGAGATTTCTTTCTTATACCCTAATTTCCTTTCTTCTGCTTCAGGCTCCATCTAGGATATCCTATTACATTTAGTCTTCATGTATCCTTAGGCTCCTCTTTGCTGGGACAGTATCTCAGACTTATGTTCTTGATCAATAAGAGTATTTTAAAAGTGCAAGGAAATCACAAATACCAGATCTAGGACATTGGTTACCTCTAGGGAGGTTTCGAGGACCAGGGAGTTAAGAGAGGAACACACAGGTGCTCCAGATACATCTGAATGTTTTATCTCTTTAAAGAGATGTGAAGTGGGTGTGGCAAAATATGGAGAATTGCGAGCATTGGGGGGAGGGTCAGTTTGTTCTGTTATTTTCTGCTATATATATTTTTTCATTTGTTTGAAATATCTCAGAGTCAAACAAAGGATTTGGGAGGGAGAAGGAGGAAATGCCATGTGGAGGGAGGAATGGGAGCAGAAGAAGAGGGAAGATGGCTGCTGGCGAAGGACGGGGCTGGAGACAGTTGGAGCTGGAATGCAGGGTTGGCCAAGGCTGTTTGAGGGCTGGAAATGCAGACTGTGGATCCTGCTGATGGAGGATGACTTGAGCCTCTTCAGCAGCCGAGGGCCGTGGACGCTGTTGGAGCAGTGGAGTGGGATTAACAGGCTTAATCTTTCGGCTGTGTGCAAGTGCACAGGGGCATCAGAGGATTCAGGAGTCGCCTCAGTGAGGAGGAAAGTGCAGAGGTACAGGTGTGTACCAGTAAGGCTCTCCATTTAAAAGGCAGCAAGCACTGTCCACTCTTCTAGTGCTCTGTGTTATCTCATTTAATCCTGTCACAACAAGCCACTGGGGTGAGGATGATTATCACCAACTTTCTTTTGTAGATGAGGAAAATGAGCCGCAGAACAGTTAAACGACTTCCATATGGTTGTAAATGTGGGAGCTGGGGGCTCTAGACGGGCAGGCAGCCAGGCTTGCTGCAGCTGGCACGCCCCTCATATTCTTGTCCCCTTCCCGCCGAGGCAGATAGCAGTGGAGGAAATGGTGAGAACCAAACCTGAGGGGTAAGGCAGAAGTGGGCCTTGGGCAATGAATGAATGGCTTCAAGCCTGGGCAACCAGAAGATATTGTTACCACGGAGAGAAATTTCGTAAATCTGCCAGAAGTGCTGGCTGGAGGAGCTGGCTAAGAAAAGTTGGCTGAGGAGCTGAGGAAAGGTGGAGTAGGCCGTTGTCAACCTGGGCATTGACTGCCTTCCAGCAGGGGAAATAGAGCCATGGGAGTGAGCCATCAGCTGTGGGTTTTATGGACGAAAGGAAGAGAGAACGGCAAAAGGCAGGAAGCAATCAGAACTATAAAGGTAGAAACGGTTTTATAATCTTGGTTCATTAAATATTTAGTAGGCTTTTTACTTAAGTATGCTATTTCCTCCCACCTTGGTTTGGGTGAGCCTGAGGAGAGTTAATTTGCCCTTGACTTTTACAACTCCATCCGCTCCTGGAAGGGGTTCTTGGCTTGCTGTGGTTTCTAGAAGGCCAGACTAGCCTTTTGCCTCAGTGTATGTCCTTATTATTTATATTTTTCTTCCTAATTTGACCCGGCACTTTTTGTTTCAATTTAAAAAGAATGGTTTTTTTTTCAATGTCTTTAGTTTATGCAATCTATACCTATTATGAGGGGAGATACCAAAAGGAGTTGAAATAAACAGTTTTAAAACGCCGGATGTTACGCACGGAACGTAACTCACTTTTTTTTTTTTTTAAATCCACCTTTGATTTCAAAGCGAAATTAAGATTTTATATGCTTATTTCTTTTGTCCCCATAAGGAGACATTAGGGAAGGGACTAAAAATCTTTCTTTTGTCTTACATTGGTTCAAAGTTGAGTCCTCACTGAGATCCATTTTAAAACACACTGGAATGAGTATCTTTTTAAATGATTGACTGCAAAGTGAGGAATCTATGGATGTCATCATATGTCAGATTATTATGAAACATGCACTTTCTGCTACAATATGTTCAAAAGATGCACTTACTGTAAAACTACGTAGGGAGCTATCAAATTCAAGTCAGATTCAGGAAGGAGTCTTTTTCCCTCCAATTATTTCTGAAGAAATCTAAAAAGAAGAAAAGTTGGAGGAGGGAAGTATTGATAGGAAGCTTAATCTTTGTTATTGTTCTCATGGAAATGAAGGTTTATAGAATGTCAGTTATTAGTCAAATAATTTTAACATATATCAAATTGCGTAAGACAAGAGAGTAGAAGCCAGTAGCTGAAAGAACATTGAACCTGGAGTCAGGAGACTTGGTTCCTTCCCTAACTTTCTGTAATCCTGGTCAAAGCAGGATCATCTGCTCTCGCCGTCAGAGATGCCATTATCATTGATCTGGGGTTTAGACTCAGTAGGTTTTAAAATTCTTCCCAGGTGGTTCTACTAAACATCCAGTGTTGAGATCCATTGCACAGAACACCAGTTTGGTATCACCTACCCATTGCTGCTTGATGGAAGAGGAAGGTGGGGCGGCCAGTGCTTATGATGGAAGAGACTGAGGCAGAGTCAGAGGGGGTATGTAGGGGACATTATAATTGACTCTCAACATCTCTTTCCTTCTAGATATTTAGTGTAAACTAAGTACAAGACCCTCATGCTCCTGGCCAATCATGAGTTCAGGGTAGAGCATATGATGTAAGGAGTCTGTTGCTGCTGGTTGGAGATTGGGGTGTCATTCTGGGAAGGGTCTCTTTTACCTGAGAGGAGATGTCAGGAGATAGAAGGAGATACTGTTTGGTTTTGTTTTTCTTTTTCATGATATCTGGTGTGAGGCTATCTGGCTTCCTGCCTATGGCGGAAATAAACATCAAAGCTCAGAAAGTCTTGGGTGTTGATGACATTGTTAAGCCACTATATAGTAACCTGCTCTGAAGCAGTCCTACCTCTGAGATTTTTACGTGGAAATTTTACAAAATTGATATTTAAAGCCATTTTGAGTTAGGTTTTTATTTTTAGCCAAAAATACCCTAGACGATATTAGTGGGAGATATTTCATTCCTGGCATGAAGTCAAAGGAAAGTTTTCTAATGTGGTCTTCTCTGGGACAATGCCAGAGTCATCTTCTGGCTTTGGTGAAGGCCAAGTCTGGAGCCTGGAATCACAGAGTTCATAGAAAAGCTTAGTAGAGATCCATGTGATTCAAACTCCCTTTTATTCTTTTAGTGAGGTATAATTGACATACAACATTGTGTTAGTTCGTATGTCCAACATACTGATTTGACATTTGTATATATTAGTGAAATGATGACTGAAGTAGGTCTACAAACTCCCTATTGTTGATGAGTAGGTAAGAACCAGAGAAGTAATAGGACCTTCCTAAGATCACACAGCAAATTGGTGATATGGCTATGTGCAGAGAACCCAAGAGATATCATCTAGTACAACTCAATTACAAAGAGCACATTGTACCATATTTTTAATATGTAGCAAGTTCTTTTCTATCTTCCTTCCATGTGTACAGTGATGCCATGTCTCCAGTATACAGTGTACCAAGAATGTTTCTCACCAAACTTAGCCTAAAATACAGTGTTCAAGTTTTCAAGCTACTATTGGGTCTTGCTGTATCTGAAGGACTTCATTCTGAATA
The DNA here is from genome assembly GCA_028534135.1 of Potos flavus. Lineage (NCBI taxonomy): Eukaryota > Metazoa > Chordata > Mammalia > Carnivora > Procyonidae > Potos > Potos flavus. The sequence goes on along the minus strand of CM052895.1, from coordinate 34,406,410 downwards.
AGTCAGATTTTCCAATCAAAAGAAATTAGATAAGCTGCCCAACTTCCTTTTGGTTTATATTAGAAGCCACCAGGGCTTGGCTGAACATGTGCTTCCCCCTGGAGCAAAGTGGAGGTCAGCATCCTTCCTGTGATTTTACAGAAATGTAAACAATTCACCTGCCCTTCAGGATGCCTTCCCATCATTGATATTGTACCCTGCAGTTAGATTTATTCTAAGGCTCGGTTTGTTATTAAAACTTGAATAGCTCTGGAGGGGGTAGTACGCAAACCCGTGCTTCTTACAGTGAGGTAATTGTACCCTTGGGTAATCTCCTAGGGAAAAACATGGCACAACTTCCTGGAGAACAGACTTAACATGATGGGTAAAAAGAAAATGGTGTAGGAGAAAATCCGATTTCATGCTGGGAGCCTCAGTTCATCTCCTCATGGGCTAACTTGGGCTTCCTGTGCCCACACAAGTGTCCCTAAAAGATGGACCCGGCAGAAGCTGTATTCTTTTTGAATGACCCAGCCTTGGAAGTCAGTTAGCATCACTTCTGCCATATTCTATTGAGTGGAACAGTCAAAAGCCTGCCTAAGATCAAGGAGAGGGGACATAGAAGCCACCTCTTGGGTAAGTGACAAAGTCCCGGAGAAGCAAGCAGGGCTGAAAGTACTACTGTGGTCATTGTCAGAAAATAAGGTCTGCTGCAGTTAGCTTCCTATGGTCAAAGGGATCTCATCTTTTTTTTGAGTTTGCTATGGCTACAGAGAAATCCCTCAGTATGGCTGTGTCTCATTCAGATGAAAGGTTGTTTTAACAAAAACCTAGGAAGAATATGGGTGGGTCAGTCTAAACTTATTTCCAGTGATTGAAAAGGAATTCCATCTGCCGTCCTTCCAGGAACATCTTTAAAAATAATAAAAAATACATTAAATCTGCCTCCAAAAATATTGTTGTCAAGGCAATTAACTATTAGGCATTTTGAAATGAGCTAGATGCTAATGTTGTCCCAGGATCTAAATTTCCTCATCTAAAGGGTAAGGCCTGCCCCTGTCTACCTGTGAAGTTATCAAGATAGTATTATGTAGTAGAAAAATTGGGAGTTAGAGAGTCTGGAATCAAACCTTTACTCACTTCTGAATCTGATCTTAAACAACCACATCATTTTTTTTTAACCACATCATTTTTTAAAGCATTTGTTCCTCACCAGAGTTTTAAAGTTTTGTTCCTCACCAGAGTTTAGAATAAGGATCCTAGGTAACAGAACCTACCTCCTAGAGGATACAAGAGCATGACTATAAGCAAGCGATGCAAGGAGGTTCCTAGTAGAAGTTACGAGGCCAGTTGTGATGGTCAATGGGAAAATGCAGGTTAGGTCATTTTGTACCCTGTAAACTCGGTGGAGAATTTGGTATTGTTGTTATCGTTATATCCAGTTGGCTAGCTCTCCCCTAGTTCAGCAGTTATGAAATCTAGTGTTTATGGAGATTCTCATAAAATAGTTAAAAATATAGATTCTTGATATCCAGTTTGGGAGATTCTAGTCAGTAGGTCTGAGATTGGGTCTGGGAATGTGTAATTGTAATATCCCCACCCATAATTCTGGACACATTCACAGGTGGGCATTTGGGATCCACTGAAAAGATCCCTAGAGGATCTGACCCCTTGGGCAGTAAGGTCCATGAAATGTAGTTCTGCTTCATAACTGGCACTTAAGGCAGCTCCCCCTGCAAAATCTGCAGGCACTCGAGGATGTCAGAATGTTTGCACACCTGGCAGAGGTCTCGGCAAGACCCAGACCACCTAATGGGTCTGTCTTCATGGCCACCTATTAGACTCTATCAGTGCCTTTAGCTGAGAAAGTGTGAGGGCTTGTCTGAGGTATCAACAACGGAAGGTCATTCTCAGCCAATGAAGTAGGATTACCAGGACTTAATTTTTGTTTGAAAGATCAAGTAATTAAGGAACAAAACACACTTTGCATAGGACCAATTTACATGTCAAGCATCATTAGAAGGAGCCTCTTTAATGATGGGTTTGGTATTTCTTTCCTTCTTTCTTTTCTTTCTTTCTTTTTCACAGAGAGAGAGATCACAAGTAGGCAGAGAGGCAGGCAGAGAGAGAAGGGGAAGCAGGCTCCCCGCTGAGCAGAGAGCCCGATGCGGGGCTGGATCCCAGAACCCTGGGATCATGACCCGAGCCGAAGGCAGAGGCTTTAACCCACTGAGCCACCCAGCGCCCCCGGGTTTGGTATTTCTGAAAGAGAGCTCTGGCAGTCAGCTGGCTTCTGTACATGTGCCCCACAGTCCTCTCTGCCTCTCTACAGGAAATGTACACAGAACGTCAAGTGGTTGCCACCGAGCGAGATACCGACAAGTAGGGAGTGATTTATTTTCTTTGGCAAGCATATTCCCTGGGCAGTGTTGGATAACTTAGGAATGGTTATATTTAACGAGTTGTTTTCACTCCGACATAGTTTTGCCTCCCTCCCTTCCTTGAGTATAGTCTTACCTCTGTGATTTAAAAAAATCTTAACTTTTTTTTTTTCTGGGAAACATTTTGCCACTTGTAATGTTTAACATAAAGAACTGTATCGATTGTATAACTTTTTTTCATTTTTCTGTTTCTTCTATTTACCCCGGTATCATATTCTAGAATAAGTTTAAGGATATTGCTGATTAGTTTTTGAGCTTTAAAAATCCTTATAATGACTTTATATTTTTCCTCACTATCAAACTTTCCTGCTTTGATAATTTATAGAATGTAAAATAATACTCAGTTTATTATTGTCCATGTATTTCGTTTTTATGTTATCTTTTCTCTTTTTAAGTGTGTTATAGGTGCCCTCAAGATTTAAAAATTTGTAAGTGGTATTTAAATTATGCACTCACGGGGCACCTGGATGACTCAGTCAGTTAAGTGTCTGCCTTCGGCTCAGGTCATGATCTGGGGTCCTGGGATTGAGATCCACATCGGGCTCCCTGCTTGGCAGTGAGTCTACTTCTCCCTCTGCCTCTACCCCCACTTGTGCTCTCTCCCTCAAATAAATAAATAAAAGCTTTTAAAAAAAAAATTATGCCCTTGCATCACAATCTAGTTTCCTTTATCGAAAAATGACACAGAAAAAGATATAGTAATTCTTACTCTGCCCCCTGGTGGAGGTAATTGAGTGGCACTGTTTCGGTTCTACTCTTGTCTACTTTGTAGCACATACATAATAATCTGTAACACATACTGAGCGTCTGGGGAGCCCTGTGGCAGACCTTGTATCATTAAAGTCATACAACAATTGGAGCGGCTATTTTAAGGAAACTGAAGGTCATAGAAGTCAGAACCTAGTATCTAGAGGCAAGAGTCAAATCTAATGATGTCCAAATGCAAAGCCTCTGTTCGTTCTATTATGCCATGCTGCCTCCAATATCTTGGACGAAAAACAGTTGAATAAAACTATGTGTTGGATCTCTGATAACTCTGTACAGGGAAGAGTACAGGATTTAGTGTCGGAAAGATGTGGAT
>CM052895.1:34377268-34402409 GCA_028534135.1 Potos flavus | reverse complement strand
GTAGTTAATTAAAGCATTTCCATGCCTATTAGGAAGAAATTGGTTTGTTCATATTTTCTTTTTAGCATATCAGGAGACTTGGGCTAAATAAGGAAAAGATCTTGACAACCAATAGGGATAGGAATCCAGGAACCATGGCTGGCTCTTTATTTTGAATATGGAGTTGATAGAGTAATATCATTATTTCCTGGAATTCTTTTTGGGATAGAGGGGGTCTGTTTGACCAAAAATCCAGTTCTACACCTGGCTTTAATCTGCACATTGGTCATTTTAAAAAGAGCCAAATTCCCATTCAATAATAAATCATAGTATTTTAGTTCTATTTTTCATCTTTTACTTTTTTGGTTTATTGAGTTATAACTGAGAAATAATAAACTACACATATTTAAAGTGTATAATGTGATAAATTTGACATATGTGTATACCTATTGCATTAGTTATCTATTGTCATGTAACAGATTACCCCCAAATTAGTGGCTTAAAGTAGCAAGCATTTGTCATTGTACAGTTTCTGTGGATCAGGAATGGGGGAGCAGCTTATGTGGGTGGTTCAGGCTTAGGACCTAGGCAGGATGTTAAAAGAACTGCAGATACCTGGCAGTTTGACTGAGGCCAGAGCATGTTTCCAAGATGGCTGTTGACAGGATGGCTTGCGTTACTTCAGTGTCCTTGCAATAGCAAGTGACTTCCCCCAGAGTATATGATCCAAGAGAGAGCAAGCAAGAGGAAACTGCAGTGTGTTATGACCTAGCCCCTGAAGTCTATCATCGCTTCCTCTTTTTCCTGTTTGTTAGAAGCAGATCACTTCGCGCCGCTCACACTCCAGGGAAAGGGAATTAGGTTCCATTCCTTAAAAGGAAGAGTATCAGAGAAACCATGAGCACATTTTAAAATCCCTGCAGCCATGAAATCAACATGATCAAGATAAAGAATAGATCCCATATTAATCAAATTCTAAACCAAATTAAATGTGGCTGTCTCTAATATTTGAATTCTGGTGAAGTGATTACATTGCACAAAGTATTTTTCCAAATTCCACTGCTATCTTCTATTCATAGAGCACCTTTCAGTCTGAATTATTTTTAAAATGTTTTCAAAATTGTACCGAGAGCAGTTGGCACAGCTTTTATGCATGAAGCTAATGACCATCCGGTGATATTGGACCAGAAATACAAAAATTCCTATTTGGGGGAAAAAGAAATAGGCTAAATAAGAATATGCACATAACTTATATTTCTTTATGTCGGGCCTTTGACCACCCCCTTCCCACAGTGTCACTGGAAAAGATTATTTGGACCTTCTAAAGAATGTTTTTTCTGATCAACACTGGAAATGTGTCCTTACTCCTAGCATGCTCACCTAGCATCTCTTCAACGAGCCCAGAGAGAACACGTTTTCTAGCTTGAGTTTTTCTGAGAGCGAACGGTTTTCTCTGTCACTGTTGCTGTCACAAGCGCTTGTGTGAGGACCATAGAAACACAAGCGCCATTACCAGCTCGACACAGTGGGCGCTTTGTGCGGCTGTTGGGCTCTGTGCAAATAGTTGCACACATGTTAGCTCATTTAATTCTCACAATAGGGGTTATAAAATAAAATAAAATAAAATAAAATAAAATAGGGGTTGCCATCCTTGTTTTCATTTTTTTTCTAATAAGAAAATCAGTGAAATTAAGACAATTGTCCTTGGTCATCTATTCAGTCATTTGTTCACTCAACAAACATTTTTTTTTAAAGGTCATATATATTAATTTTTTTAGTTTAGTTTTTTATTTAAATTTTAGGTAGTTAACATACAGTGCAATATTGGTTTCTGGAGTAGAATTCAGTGATTCATGACTTACATACAACACCCACCCAGTGCTCATCACAAGTGCCCTCCTTCATACCCTTCACCCATCTAGCCCATCCCTTCCATCAACCCTGTTTTCAAGAAACATTTTTTGGCCAGCGACTTCGTTTCAGGTGCTGTTTAGGTGCTGGGGATCCCAAAGGAATGAAACAGTTAAAATTTTCAAAAGAGTTGAGGTTTAAACACGGACTGCTCAAAGTCTGCATTCCTATCTACCGTATCAGTGGTTCTCGAACTTTTCTGAAAATAAACACTATTTGAGAAGCTTATTAGGATGGCACATTTACTCCCCAGAAATTCTGATTTAGATGGCCCAGGAAACTGCAGTTTAATCCATTAAGCATCATATGTGATTTCAATGTAAGTGGCACGTGGACCACACTTGGAGAAACACTGCTACAGCCACCAAAGAGAAGGCCAACACTTCTTTTCCCTGTTATGCCCAATCCTATTGTATACTCAATGTTTTCTCCCCCTATTTACATGGACCAGTCTCCTTGAATCCAAGGCTAATATGTCCCAAGTGCATAACAAATAATTCCAGAATTTAGCAGCTTAAAACAAGCCTTATTTTAGTTTCTGTACATCAGGAATCTGGGAGTGGCTTAGCTGAGTATGTCAGGAACAGGTTCTCAACAAAGATGCAATCAAGAAGTTGGCTGCCCCTGCAGATCTTTCAAGTCTTTACTCAGGTAGATGTGCTTCCAAAGTCATTCATTTGGCTGTTACCAGTCCTAAGAAGATTTGCTTCTGCTTGCAAGCTACATCCCATGGATGTAGCTCTTCATTGTATGTTTGCCTTGCAACAAGGCAAGTGGCATGCCCAGAGCAAGGGAGAGAGTGCCCCAAGATGGAATTTGTGTTCTTTTTGTAATTAGTCTTGGAAGTGACATCTCATAACCTCTGTTGCATTTTACTTGCTGAATCTGTTCCATAGTTAAGGGGAGGGAGTTAGGTAAAGGCATATGTTAGGCTCCTTCTAAAGATGTTGACTCCTTAATCCCTGGGACCTGTGGATATGTTACAAGGCAGAAGGGAGTTTGCAAATGTAATTAAGGTTACGGATCTTAAGGTGCGGCGATTATTCTGGAATCTCCAGGTGGGTCCAATGAAATCACATGAGCCTTTAAAAGCAGAAGAGGCAGGCTGAAGAGGAAAGTGCAGCGAAATGGCGGAAGGGAAGTCAGGAAGATTGTAACGGTGAAAGGTATTTGACATGCGGTTGCCAGCTCTGAAACATGAAGTACAGTGACTGGAGGAGCTTTTAGGACCTTTTTTAAAACATAAGGACATACACAGACTGGCTGTAGGAGTAAAGATTGGTTCCTGAGTGATAGCGAAGAACTGAAGATCTCAATCCTACAACCACAGGAAACTGAATTCGTCCGAGAACCTGAAAGCGCTTGGAAACAGATTCCTACCCAGAGCCTCCGGTAAGGAACACGTCCCTGCCAACACACTAATTTTAGGCTGGTGATACTAGTAGGACTTCTGCCTCCTGAATCGCAAGATAATATGTGGGTTGTGTTTTAAGCTATGCCTGTTGTAATTTGTTATAGCTGTGCTATGAAGTGAATAGAAGCATGAAAACCAGCATATGGGATCACTGGGGGCTCTTGACCACACTGAGTCTGTGCCGAGTGAATGAGAGTCTCCTAGAACGTAGAGCACCTTTTGCTCTTGGGTTTGCCTGTAAATAGAAAAGCTCTTTCTGCCGATACCACGAATGGGAAAGTTAATGTACCGTCCCTGCACTGTTCCAAGCAGCGTGGGCAAATTCATTTTCATGGGCCACCATCAGAAATTAGAAATTGCCTGAAAAGGAGACAAGGGGGAAGTCTTTAAGGGATCATTCACAGTTTGTGCGTTTGTTTGGGGGTTTGTTTATGCCATGATGTTGCCATGGCTTAAGTCGCTCTGCCCAGGGCTGAAATTTGCACGCTCAGTTGTTGAACCTAATGGAAGTAAGGCAGCTGTTACTCTTGGACTCAGTAAGTCCTGGTTGGTGAATAGGGGACAGGTGGAAGAGCAAGTGTAACGACTCTTGACTAGGTGTAGAACCTTCGAGGGCAAAGAAAGCTCTAATTTGCTCTGTATTGGGGAAAGCTGTACCAAATTGTGCTCTCCCCAACCTCCTATTGGGATATGTGTGTGTGTGTGTGTGTACACGTTTCAGAAAACTGGATCACATGAGAAGCACTTGAGAAACTTAAAAAAAAAAAAAAAAAAATCCTGGGCTGCACCACCATACGCTCTGATTAGTCAAGGTAGAGATAGTGAACTTGGAAGACCGTTCTCTCTGGGATCTTTGCTCCAGAATTTGTTTTGGCTGGGTCATTTTTGTCACTATGGGGTTCAGGCTGACAGCTGGCTGTTTTCATGGAAAAGAACCTCAAAGTGTCATGAAGAACTCAACTTATGTGCCTGACAGATAAAGGCTGTAAAATAAAAGAATGAGTAGATGAATAAAATAATGCACCTTGAGGCCCCAGAAGTAAAGACTGGGGATACCATAAACCTGTACTTGTTTTTTTAAAGATTTTATTTATGTATTTGAAAGAGAGTGCGAGCACAGCACGAGCAGAGGAAGGGGCAGAGGAAGAAGCAGACTCCCCCTGAGGAGGAGCCTGACGTGGGGCTCGATTCCAGGACCTTGGGATCATGACGCGAGCCGATCCGAAAGCAGATTCTCAACCAAGTGAGCCACCCAGGCGCCCCCTGTACTTGGTTTTAATGATGAGATCATGGAGTGGTTTTTTGTTTGTTTTAAGGTGGTCAATACTAAATGATACTTAAAATCCAGGGATTGGTTCTTTGAGACAAAAATCATTGCGTTGACTGGGAAGGTCTGGGGATTGATTATTTTAAAGATTCCAAGAAGTTAATTGGTTTTTTAAATACAATACTGCCCTTGGAACAGTTTTCTATTTTCTACTGATAGTACAAAGAAAATGTTGTAGATCCTTACCATCTAAAGGGAGGCAGGTATGTAAGGGAAATGATGAAATGTATCTGGTTTTTTGTTTTTTGTTTTTTTTTTGTTTTTTGGTTGTTTTTTTTTTTTTTTTTTTTGAGTGTTCGAATAATCTAAGCAGACCCAAGCACCAGCCAATGTGTAGTATGCCCTAAGAGTGATTGAAAGGGCGAAAGATTTTCTAGAGGTCGTCTTCAGGTTTCATTCGATGTTTGATAATACGTAAAAACCTTGCGTTGTTGATAAAACACTGTTTTCAGCTCAAGGATTGGAATTATTAGCACCTGAGAATCTGTTTTAAGACCCTTTTTAAACCAGATACTGATTGCTTGCTCATGCCATCATATCTCTAAGAAATCCACCCCCCCCACACACACACACTTCCCCTCGCAAAACCTGACTTCCCCTTTAGCTCAAGTGTCAACACATGGTCTTTTGTGAAGGCCATTTTCTTCCTTGCTAAGCCTGTGGTTATGTGTCAGTTTCCAGGATTTCCATTAGCAATACCACTCCTCCCTCTCAAGTTCTATTTTTAAATGTCCTTTGAATTTTGGCTTGATCCCCATTAGCTGACCCCTGCCTTTTGACTTCTCTGCTCTATGAATAGAGGCAAGGGCAGAAAGATGCCAAGAGATATGCTAATTTACAGTTGCTCTGGAGTGATGTTGACCACAGGAAAATGGATTACACCAGGTGCATACCAATGAGGGGGGAAAAAGGACAAAGGAGCAGCTGCTAACTTTTCAGAAACACGATAGCCTTTACTTGTCTGGCGAATGGTTTTGTGATTTGGTGAAAACAACACTTTAAAACCCTAGCTCAGTTAGGCTTGTCACCCACTTGTTGGCTGACTTCTGGCCTCGATCACATTAACTGTGTATTCATCACTGTTATAATGAGGTAGTGCATTTCTTGTTGGAAAATTTTAAGAAAATGAAATGTCTGGTGGTGCAGTGTGGACATCGGAAATAGCATCGTCGGTTTCATTGCAAATAGTTGTCAGAAGTTCTGTGTCCTAGAAATGAGTAACATTTAGGAAAGGACAAAATGAATTAATTTGAGATGGTCATATTGAAAGCAAAGTGTGTAGGGTGGGAGTAGAGGAGATAGGAACAGGAATAGACATGGAAGAATATTCCTTGGATGGAGAGGATATCCATTTTTGCTTTTATCTTCAAACTGTATGGGTGTTCTTCTTAATATCTAATGATAAGCCTCTAATTTTAGGGGGGAAGCCCTCCTTAGACGGTCGTCATTCAATTACTCTCTCTCGGGTTTCCTTTCGAAGTACCCACTAGCATGGAATCTTGTGTTCAGCGCTATCGTTCACGTTCCATTCAGCGCTGTCTGTCTCTCCACGGTTACTCTAAAACTGCTCTTGTCAAAGTGATTGGAAATCTTTTTTTCTTCACATCATTCGATAGTGTGGTGCGTCACTCCTTCCATCTCAACTCCTTTCTTGGTTTTTAGTACCTCACTCTTGCCCCATTCTCTGTCCATCTCTTTGGCCACTCCTTCTCAAGTCTCCTTTCTATGAGCCTGCCTTCCTCAGTTGCCTGTAGATGGGCTGTATTCTAGTTCCCAGTTCAATCCTGGTTCGTCTAGGAGACTTCGGTTTCCTCCATTCCCAGAGTTTTGATGATCCTCTGTTTTATGTCAGATACATTCAATAAAAACACAATGTATGAATTTCAGATGTGTACTACTTGGCTTTGATCCATTGATGTACTATGAACTCAGTTGTAGCAATATTTATCACCTTACCTAACTCCAGTACAATACTGAGGATAGTACACTGTTAGTTCACTGTGGCTTCTTCACTACTTGCTGCACATTTGTACCTTTAAACAACATGAATTGTTTTCCTCCAACTCACCCATTCCCTAGTAACTACCATTTTACTCTGTGGGCTTTTTCTGTTGTTTTTTTTGTTTTTTATTTTGTTTTCGCAAGTTGGATTCTTTGAGATTTCACATAAAAGGGATATTGAGCAGTACTTGACTTTGTCTTTCCGACTTGTCTCACTTCATATAATGAGCTCAAGGTCCATCCATTTTTGTCAAAAAAAAAAAAAAAAGGGAGCGGGGGGGGCAGGATAACCAGCTTTATCCTCGCTAAAGAAGAATTTATTGTGTATAAATGCCACATCTTTTTTTCCTCCATTCATATGTTTATAGACATTTCAGCGCCCCTAACTTGACAATCATGAAAAATGCTGCAATAAATATGTGCATGCCTGTCTCTCTGGGAAATCCTGTTTTCATTTCCTCTTCCCTTTGTGGGGGGAAAACCCAGTTATTCTGGATTCCTTGCCTGTCAGTGTCCTTTACTGTGCACAATAAACACTTCCAGTTACCAAATGTTGGAGGATTTTTCCCATACTGAACACTTTTCTATGACTACAGTTGATCCTATAATTCAACTCAGTTCTAACATTGTCTACCTGCATACCGTTAGATCCCCCAGGTTAATGGCTCAGTCCCAATAAACTCCTGTAGCACCACACCCTTTATGAGGTATAGATCAGAGATTCCAGTAATCGCTTCCTCAGGTTCTATTAATTGGCTGGAGTGGCTGGCAGAACTTAAACATTTTATTTACTTCTATTCGTCAATTATTAAAAACAACAACAAAACTCCAAACCATGCTAAAGGATACAGCTGGACATCCACATGGAAGAAATTAGTAAGGCGAAGAAGAAACATGGAGAGTTTCCCTGTTCTCCTTAAGTGTCCCACTCCTTGGATCTCTCTGTGTTCACCAACCCAGAAGCTCCCTAAACACCTTCCTATAAGATTTTCATAGAGGCTGCTTCACATAGGCATAACCAGTTAACTCCTTGCCAGTTCCTCTCCTCTCTGAAGGATGAAGGGGAATGCTGAAAATTCCACGTTTCTAATCATGGCTTGGTCTTTCTGTTTACCAGCCCCCATCCAGGAGCCATCCAGGAACCCACTGATTCACTTCAATAGAGCAAAAGATGGACCTACTGCTCTTAACTCTTAGAGAATTAGAAGAGTTTTAGGAGCTCGGTGCCAAAAACTGGACAGAGACTTTTTTTTTTTTTTTTTTTTTTTTTTTTTTTTGCATTTACTTAACAGTCTACCCCTTGATCTCTGGCCACATGCTTCTTAAAGCACAATGAGAGAGAAGTCAAATGACTGGACTACAGGCATGTTAGCGGAATCCCATGCAGTGATGAGTAATCTTTCCAGCCCATCATTACCATATGAAAAGCGAACAAAGAAAAAGATTAAAAAAAAAAAAACCTTAATTAGAACAAACTCCTGGTTACTAGAGGGGAAAGGTGGGTGGGAGGATGGGTGAAATAGGTGAGGGGGATTAAGACTACTCTTGATGAGCACTGAGTAATGTATAGAATTATTGAATGACTATGCTATACATCTGAAACCTAAAACTACTAGAATTAAAAAAATAAAAACTAAAAATTAATGAAACTAAACTAAAATTAAGTCCATAATCATATGAATGGATAAAACTTAACTAAAAATCCCCCAAGGCAAGGCCACTCAGGTTTTAAGCTTCTATTCCTTTTCTTGGGTACTGAAAGCAGGAGTGGTGTCCACAAACATTTGGGTTCACCCTTCGAAGCCTATATGTATGTATATAAAGCTGAGCTAAGGCACAACATTCTCTTGCCCTGATCCTGTTTCGAGGTGTTAAAGTAATACTGAATTTCCTTAAGTATATACCTCATTTATTCATAACTCTACCATTAAGCTACTGTTGCTCCTCCTATTTGTTTATATCCAGAGTCTTCTTTGGAAGGGACATTGGTTTTGGCTACCATGATGATCTGGGTTACAGGCAATACTAGTCTAGCAAGTGCCTCCCTCTTACTCTCTCCATGCAGGGTAAGGTTACATGGAGAACAAGTGAACTCTTTTGACCATCAGGCAATATAGCGTCATTTACTGTTAGTCCCAATTCTGTCAGATAAGGTAAAGGCACATCTTTCCCCATCAGGCCCTAAGGAATTCTGACCTGAGGTTTAAAACACAGTTAGTTACTTTGAAATCATTCCTGCTTCCAGCCTTTGTAGTTACAGTCCTGGTCATGTGACCCCTGCATTAGGTAAGGAAAGGGGGGAAAAATGAAGTTATTTAGGAAAGAGCATACTGGCATCCTTCCCTACCCCCCTCTTCTCCAGATCCACTGGAAAAATAAAGGAATCCATCCAATGAAGGCACTCCTTTATCCCACTCATGTTGAGTGTTAGCACGTACTCACGAAGATGTGTACACAAGCGCTCCATGTCTATTTCCCTCCTTTTCAGCAACCAATGTTCTAAGTGTCATTTATAATTTTCTGTCAAACTAGTACTGAGGAGAATCACTCTCGGCTAATTGTGGGCCATTATGGGCCGTAAAAGGTGTTCCTTGGATAAAGAAATGATGATTAGCTGTCCAACTCAGCTGATTAGCTTGTTAATGATGATTAGCTTGTCCACAAGCTGTCTTGTGTTTAGGTTCTTTCACAGTATTTGAACCATTTGTATCCCTCCTGGTAAGCAAAGCCCAGTCCGGGGTCAGTGTCTATTCCTGGAAGTACCCTTTTGTAGCTCCTCAGGGCTAGCAGTGTCAGCCTGATTTGGCAGCTGTGATGAGGGCCTTCCCATCAGGGAATCTGCTGCATGGCTATCTGTAGTCTCTGTAGTCTGCAGTTCTTACTGGCATTTTGTAGCCATGGAGGGCGATGTCTAGGTTCAAACAATACCTACATTGTTGCAGTACCCCTGTGTTCATTCATTTCCTGGACCCAGCTGGGTATCTCAAGGGAGCACGTGGGGATATTTGTTGATTCCAGTCACCTTTTGAACCTAGAAAAGGCTATTTCTGATAGGTCTTGACAATTCCTATTTTGTCATGCCCCTAAGTTTCAGTAGGGTTGTGCCCCCCAATGGGTGTTCTTTTAGTAGGCCGAGCTTCCATTGCCCTTCTATCTGACAAATGTCCAGACCATTTACAGACTCCAATGTCCAGGAGTCTGTAAAAACCTCAATACATGGGCTTTCTCCACTGTTCAGGTCTTCCATCACTGGTAGGAAAACAGTAATTCAGCCCACTGAGCTGATCTGTCTTTCCATCATTGGTCTTAATGCAGGAGCTTTCCAAATAGGATGGTGTCCATTCATCACGAAACTGCCATCCCTAATCCAGGGAGCTCTTTGGTTACTTGAGAGCTGTTGATAGGACACTGTCCAAGCGATAATGGAATCCAGTAGCTCCCCACACAGTTCAAGTCAGTTCCAGGGGAAAAGAGGATCCCTGCCTGGGAGTGTCTCTTCCTCAGATTCCCCAGGAGGTAGCGAGATCCTGAATAAACCATTTCTATTTTATCATGGAACTCTTCTGGACACTGCCACACCCCCATTAGAGCATTCCTCAGATAACATTCTAGACCTTTTGGATCTTCTGGGTTTAAAGATCACTTTGTGTTTTGTAGTCATAAGGTGAGCATCAATTAGATGGTAGGATAGTGAATACCCCGGAAATGGAGAATCTTTAGTCAAAAGTCCTATTAGTCCTTGCTGGGAAGTTCCCACAGGCTTTTGCCATAGCCCCAGTCTAGATTGCACATGGGGTACTGCACAGAGAATTTGTCCCTACTGTCATTCTACCTTCTGTTTGACATTATGTGGGTTCCCTCACTTACTGGTTTCCATTTAGCATATGCTATAACATGGCTTGGAAAGCAGATTTATATGCCTTCTATTTTACAATACTGGGGATGTGAAACACTGTCAAGTCACATACACTGTTCATCCCCATCATATGGTCAGCTAATGGAGGCACGACCACTTCTTGTGGGTCCTGTTGAAACAAACGAGTTCCCCTACACACTTGTACCTTAATTCCATAAACCCTTCTGCTCTTAACTATAGCCTCTATTAAGGATTTTATCAACAGATTTTGATTTATAACACTAGGTAGGGGAACTGTTAGCCAGATAAACTATTTAAAATATTCTCATGAAACATTCAGGTAAAGGAGACATAGCTTCTTTACCTGAAGCCTGTTTGAACATGGCAACTTTCGTAATCTTAGCAGCTCTCGCATTTTTATCTTCTTTCAATTTAATCACAGTCCCATCAGGGCTTCATGAATGGGTTTGGTGTACAGTTGGGGTGCCTCCTTTATCAAGGAGTCCTGGAAACGTGTGTTTTCAATCCTCCTGATTATCTTACCCACTGCTGTACAGAAGGCTTTGCATCCCCAGGGAGGGGTTCAGCCAAGGAACCCCGGCCCTTTTGTCAATCTTTAACTTGGTTAATGTGCCTAACTATTGTCAAGAGATTGCTGGTCAGATTTCTTACAGTAATCTCTACAGTCCCTCTTTTAAATTTTTCCAAACTGGGGTAAATAGAGCTTACTTGTTTGGGGCCTTCTACTGTTGAGAGATAAGCAGGGGGTTTCTTTGGCCTACCCAACCTTTGATCATGCTGTATTTAAACTTTTGATTTAACCCTATCAATATACATTTTATTTAACCCACATTTAAAAAATTCATGTATGTGTATTTATATACTTGTATTTATAATATATAAATTTTAGTGTAATTAACATACCCTGTTAGAGTAATTTCAGGTGTACAGCAGTGATTCAACAACTCTGCATTACTCAGTGCTCAACATAAGTGTACTGTTTTTTTATTTAAAATAATTTAGCATATGGTGTATTATTAGTTTCAGATAGAGTTTGGTGATTCATTAGTTGAATATAATGCCTAGTTCTCATTACATCAAATGCCTCCTTAATGCCCATCACCCCGTTACTCCATCCCCCCACTCCCTTCCTCTCCATCAAACCTGTTTGTTTCCTGTAAGTAGGATTCTCTTATGGTTTGTCTTCCTCTCTGTTTTCATCTTATTTTTCCTTCCCTTCCCCTATGTTCATCTGTTTGGTTTCTTAAATTCCCCATATGAGTGAAATCATATGATATTTGTCTTTCTCTGGTTAGGTTCCTAATTACATTATTGTTTTTATAATTGTAAATGGGATGGATTCCTTGATTTCTCATGCTGCTGCTTCATTAGTGGTATATAGAAATGCAACAGATTTCTGTACCTTGATTTTTGTATCCTCTGACTTTACTGAATGGGTTTATCAGTTCTAGCAGTTTTTAAGTGGAATTTTGGGTTACCTATATAGAATATCATGTCATGTGGAAATAGTGAAAGTTTTACTACTTCTTTGCCAAGTTGAATGGCTTCTATTTCATTTTGTCATCTGATTGCTGTGGCTAAGACTTCCAGTAACTATAGAGAATAAAAATGGTCAGAGTGAATATCCCTTTCTTGTTCCTGAGCGGGAAAAGTTCTGTTTTTCCCCATTGAGGATGATAATACCTGAGGATTTTTCATAGATGGTCTTGTTATGTTGAGGTATGTTTCCTGTAAATCTAGTTTGTTGAGAGTTTTTATCATGACCAATGTACTTTGTCAGATGGATTTTCTGCATCTATTGAAATGATCATATGGTTCTTTTATTAATGTGATATATCACATTGATTTGCAAATATCAAACCACCCTTGCAATGGAGAATAAATTCCACTTGATTGTAGGGAATGATCTTTTAAATATCTTGTTCAATTTGGTTTGCTTGTATTTGGTTGAAAATGTTTGCATCTATGTTCATCAGAGATATTGGTCTGTAGTTTTTTTTTTTTAGTGGTGTCTTCACCTGGTTTTGGTATGAGGGTAATGCTGGCCTCCTACACTGAATTTGGAAGTTTTCCTTTTTTTTTTTTTTTTTGGAATAGTTTGAGAAGAATAGGTATTAATTCTTCTTTATTATATGTATATATATATATATATGTGTGTGTGTGTGTGTATTTTTTTTTTTTAAAGATTTATTTATTTTGGAGAGAGAGAGCATGAGCAGGAGGGGCAGATGGAGAAGGAGAGAGAATCCCCAGCAGACTCAGCGCTGAGGGTGGAGCCCAACGTAGGGCTTGATCTCATGACCTTGAGACCCCATCCTGAGCTGAAATCAAGCATTGGACACTCCACCAACTGCTCCACCCAGTTAACTCTTCTTTATATGTTTGGTAGAATTCACCTGTGAAGCCATCTGGTCCTGGACTTTTGCTTATTGGAAGTTTTTTGATTACTGATTCAGTTTCATTGCTGGTTATTGGTCTGTTCAAGTTTTCTATTTCTTCTTGTTTCAGTTTTGATAGTGTCTATGTTTCTAGGAATTTGTCCATTTCCTCTAGGTTGTCAGATTTGTTGGCATATAGTTTTTCATAATATTCTCTTATAATTATTTTTCGCTGATGTTATTTCTTTGTCCTTTGTGATTTTGCTTTCTCTTTTCTTTTTGATAAGCCTGGCTATAGATACATCACTTTTATTAATTTTTTAAAGAACCAGCTCCCAGTTTCATTGATCTGTTCTCTTTCATTTTCTTTTCTTTTTTTTTTTTAGTTTTCTTTTTGTTTTGTTTTGTTTTTGGTTTCTGTTTCATTTATTTTTGCCCCAGTCTTTATTCCTTCTTTCTGCTGGTTTTAGGCTTCATCTGTTGGTTTTTTTCTAGCTTCTTTAGGTGTCCAGTTAGGTTGTTTGAGATTTTCTTGCATCTTAAGGTAGGCCCGTACTGCTATATACCTCAGTCTTAATGACTGCTTTTGCTGCATCCCAGAGGTTTTAGACCATTGTGTTTTCATTTTCATTTGTTGTTATGATTTTTTTTCTTTTTTTTTTATTTCTTCTTTGATTTCCTGGTTGACCCATTCATTGTTTAGAAAAATGTTTTAACCTCCATGTATTTGTTGTCTTACCGGAGTTTTTCTTATGGTTAACTTCTAGTTTTGTAGCGTTGTGGTCTGAAAAGGTGCATGGTATGACTACAGTCTTTTTGTATTTGTTGAGGCCTGTTTTGTGATCTAATATGTGACTTATTCAGGAGAATGTTTCACGTGCACTTGAAAAGAATGTGTATTCTTCTGTTTTAGTATGGACTGCTGGAAGTATGTCTGTTAAGTCCAAGTGGTCCAGTATGTCATTCAAACCCATTATTTCCTTGTTCATTTTCTGTTTAGACGATCTCTCCATTGATGTAAGTGGAGTGTTAAAGGGCCCTACTAGTATTGTATTATTATCGTTTGGTTCCTGTATGTTCATTATTTTTTATATTTGGGCACTTTGATATCGGGTGCATAAATATTTGTAATTGTTACATCTTCTTGTAAGATTGTCCTCTTTATTATTACAGAGTGCTCTTTGTTTGTTGTTAAAATTTTTGTTTTAAAGTCTGGTCTGTCAAATACAAGTTTTGCTAGTTTGGCTTTCTTTTGACATCTATTTGCATGGTAAATGTTTCTCCATCCCTTCACTTGTAATCTGCAGTTGTCTTTCGGTCTAAAATGAGTCCCATGTAGGCAGCATATAGATGGGTCTTGTTTTTTAATCCATTCTGACACTGTCTTTTGATTGAACTGTTTAGTCCATTTATATTCAGAGTAATTATTGATAGATATGTGTTTATTGCCATTTCATTCCTTGTTTTATCATTCTTTTGGGGGATTTTCTCTGAACCTTTCTTTGTCACGTTTTGCTGATTTTCTTTAAAGATATATATATATATTCTTCTTCTTATTGGCATGTTTATTAGTGGTTTTTGACATGTCACTGTTAGGTCACTATTTTTAACAAATAGTCTATGTTAAGTTAATGGTCTTTCAAATTTCAACCTATTCTTCCCTCCTTTCCTCTTCACATTTTCAGTAGGTATTAATATATTTTATATCCTTTTTTGTGCATGAGTTCCTTGAGTGATGTTTATGGAACTCCTAATTTTTACTGCGTCTGTGTTTTCTATCTATTGTCTGTCTATTGTCATTTTTGGTCTTTCCTTTGCCCTCAAAGAGTCCACTTTAATATTTTCTGCAGTGCTGGTTTAGTGGTCACAAACTCCTGTAGTTTTTGTTTGTCTGAGAAACTCTTGCTCTCTCTTTCTATTCTGAATGTTAGCCTTGCTGGATCGAGTATTCTTGGCTGCAGATTTTTTCCATTCAGCAGTTAGAGTGTATCATGGCACTCCCTTCTGGCTTGCCAAGTTTCTGTTGAAAAATCTCCAGCTAGTCTTATGAGTCTTCCCTTGTAAGTTCATGACTTATTTTTGTCTTGCTGCTTTTAGGATTTTTTCATTATCACTATATTTTGCAAATTTAATTACAATATGTCTTGGTGTTGGCGTGCTTTTGTTCATTTTGATGAGAGTTCTCTGTGCCTTCTGGATCTGGATGTCTGTTTCCTTCCCCTAATTAGGGAAGTTTTCAACTATTCTTTCTTTAAATAAATTTTCTTCCCGCTTTTCTCTCTCTTCTTCTTCCGGGACTCCTGCGATATGAAAGTTACATTGGTTGGAGTTACTGAGTTCCCTGTCTATTCTCATGTTCCATAATTCTTTTTCTCTTCTGTTCAATTTCATTATCTTTGTCTTCTAGGCCACTAAGTCATTCTTCTGATTTCTCTGTTTCAGCCTGTGTATTGCATTAAGACTGTTTCCAATCTTGTTTATTGCATTCTTCATCTCTGATTCTTTAACATATTTATGTCTGTGGCAAGGGTCTCCCTGATGTCTTCTATTCTTCTCTCAAGCCCAGTGAATATCCTTACGATTTTTGCTTTAAATTCTCCATCAGGCATGTTACTTCTATCTGTTTGGCTTAGATTTCTGGCCATGGCCTTAGCTTGTTCTTTCATCTGGGATAAATTCCTTTGCCTTGGTATTTTGTCTGAGTCTCTGCCTTCTTTGTGTTAGAAAAGCCAGTTATGTTTCCTGTTTCTGAAAATAATTGCTTCATGAAGAAGAGGTCATATAGTTCCCAGAGCCTGGCACTTCAGGGAGTGTCTCTGGTGTGTGCTGTGTGCACTCTGCTGTTGTGTTTTGGTTGCTCTATCCCTCAGGCCAGTCACCTGCAGAGGCCTCCCTGCCTACTGTGGGCAGTGTTTGGTCCTTGGCCTGAATGTAACTAGTTTTAACTAGGTGTTCTCTGATCTGCTTGTGAACTGAGGCCCTGCAGAACTCTCTGGTAGGCAGAGGTGGTGTGAGCAGTGGGGTTTGCTGCTTTTCTGGGGGGAGGCACCCACCCTGCTGGGACTGAGGCAAACTGAGAAGGACGGTCCTGCCAGAACACAGCAGGTGGGGCTTGGTGTAAGCAAGTTAGGCAGCCAGTGCCTGCTCTGTGCTGCTTCTTGCAGGTTGCTCTGTGTTTGTGCTAAAAGGTGAGGGAGGGAAATGGCACCTGCCAGCTCCTTTGTTTCCAGAGAGGTATCTCCGGGAATGCTGCGTCTCAGGGAGGGGCTCCAAGAAGAGTGAATAACCTCCTCACTGTGCGCCCCAGGCAGTCTTCAGAGAGTTGTTTACACTCTCTCAGTCCCTGGGTTGTTGGCCTGCCTTCTGTTGAGGAGCAGCACAGCGCCCTCAGGGCTCTATCCCAGCCAAGCCCACTGACGTTTAAAACTCCAGGCTTTAAGCCCTGCTGGTTGCAAGAACTCACAAAATTCAACTATTCTTGTTTTCTAAGCCAGGAGGTCTGGTCTGCTCCATGCTAAGGATGCCCTGGCAAGTTGTCTGAAGCTGAAACAGTGTGGGCCTAGAATATGCCAGAGGGCTTTGTGCTTGTTTCACCTTGATGAGATGTCTGGAGCTATAGGAAGCACTAACCTGTGGTGTCATAGTGGGCGCTGCACTATAGGGCACAGATGGAGCACTTGGGCTGGTATAGTCTAGAGGTCCAGGCAGGGCTCACTGAGGCCATAAGTGAGCTAAAGTGTCCAGCCCCTGCTCTTGTGTGTATTGTCTAGGTGGAAGAGGAATATAAACAGTGGTGCTCACCAGCCCCTCCAACCCAGAATGTACCAGTAGCTCTCCCATTTGGCATTTGGCAACATTCTAGGACGGGATCTTTTATATCCTAGTCGCTCTTGTAAACAGGTTTTTTTCCCATGTCCCAGGGCAGTTGAATCTGCTCACAGTCCCTCATTGCTATTTTTTCCCCACCACAGTTCTCTTTTACATATGTGTACATATATGTATATGTATGTATGTATATATGTATATATGTATGTATATGTGTGTGTATATATGTATATATGTGTGTATATATATGTATATATGTATATGAAGTTGTCCATGAGTTCATGGTCTCTTCTCTAGAGTCTTGTGAGTATCTTTATGACCATTACTTTGAACTCCTTATCAGGTAGATTGCTTATCTCCATTTCCTTTGGTTTTTCTTTTTCTGGGGTTTTATCTTGTTTCTTCATTTGGATCATATTCCTCTGTCTAGTTTTGTCTGAGTCCTGTGTGTGTTACTATGTATTAGGTCATCTCCATCTGGCCTTGAAAGTAGTGGCCTTCTATAGAAGGTGCCCAGTAGTGCAGTCCCTCCCCAACTCTGTCACCAGAACCAGATGCTCCAGATGTATTTCCTGTGCGGGCTGTGTGTATCTTCCTGTTGTGGTGAGGCCGTAAGTGCTACAGGTGCTCCTGTGGATGGGGCCAGTCCTCAGCCTGGCTCTATGCCCTGACTGGCTTTGAGTGCTGTGGAGGGCACTAATGAGCATCACTGACTGAGGCCTGACTGCAGCCACTGCTGGCAGGTGGGGCCAGCTTACCCCCGTTCCCCAGGATGGAGTCACTCTGGAGGGGCGCTGGTCCCAGTTAGGATTGCTAGCTGGTGTGGCAGGGCGGGAGTCACTCTAGAGGGGTGCTGGTTCCTACTGAGGCTACCTACAGTGTGGGGAGCTGCTCTGGGGGTACGCTTGCTGAAGCTGGTGGGTTGAGGGGGGCAGGTCCCTCAGGAACGCCTGGGTGGGGCAGGCAGTGCTACCAAGGTAGATGAAGAGTGTCAAAACTGGTTCCACAAGTGTCAGGCTGGCTAGGCTGAAGGTGTTTTAAAAAATGGTGCCTACTGGCACCTCTATTCCCAGAGAGAGCTCCTGCAGATCCCTGCCTCTCTGGCACATGTCTTAAAATTAGTAAATACCCTTCTCGTATATGCCGGGGACTTCTCAAACTCCCGCTTCTGTGCTGGGTCTTCTGCAAAGTGCTCTAGCATGCTGGCCCTTTGAGGGCAGAGACTTGGTTTCCTGAAACCCTCCACCTCTCTCCGAGGTAAGTCCTGATTTCCGAAGCTCCCAGAGTTAAGTCCTATAGATTTTCAAGGCCAGACATTATGAAGGCTCATCTTTCCAGTACAGGTCTTCACGGTCAGGTATAGGTTTATCCCCTCAAGGCATGCCTCCATGTCTGATATTCTTTCCCCTTGTGGGTCACTCCTGAACCCGTGGTTTTCCCTCCTACCCTTCTTCATGTAGCCTTCTCTTTCTGCTTTTTCTGTGGGAGGTCTGCCAGTCACGGGTCATTATCAGAGTGAGTTGCATTGCATGTAGTTGTTGCCTACGTGTGTCCATGGGAGGAAGTGAGCCCAGGATCCTCCCACTCTACCATCTTCCTCTCTCGGGTAATCTAATGTTTTTTTGGTAACTCTAAAACCCATAAGGGGAAGCTGAGACAGCAAATTCAGTAAGATTTTCTGAAATATCCTTTGGGTTTTGCAACAATGTTACATGGGATGTTCATATGAAAGGGCCCCCCTTAACCACAGCATTTATCATGAATAACTAGTGGGCCTAGCGCGTAAGTGTCCTGATCGTCATAAAACCAGTCCCGCATGGCTTGCATGTGAAGCATATCCGCTGTTCCCTCTACGGTCTTCATTTTGGCATTTGTAGGTGGGAGATGGGCAATCCTGCTTCTCAGTGTAAACAGACCTTATTGTGGTTTTTATCCAGTGCACCGGGTGGGCTCTACCCCCAGGGGAACTTCCTGTGTGTCTAGATCACATCTGTGATCCTTCCACAGTGAGCTGAGTCCTGTTTCAACCTCAACGTGCTCTTCCATTCTGCAGCATTCAAAGCCATAGACCTACCCCTTAAATGAGACAGACTCACCATCCATTTCAGTAAAAGTTCTTCCGGAACTAATACCAATGTGTAAGAGGAAACAGTGCTTTCACACAGTACCCTCTGGTTTCAGTGATTTCCTGGTTTTGTCCTTCCTGTTTGTTGACTACCTTCTTGATAACCAGAGGTCTTACAGGTACTTTGTTGTCCTTAAACAATTTTTCCTTTGGGATCTGGCTTTGAGGCTACTGGCTGAAGGTCAGACTGATTGAAATCTGAGTTTAACGAAGTATCACTGTCCAAGTCAGCATTCTTTTTTTACTTGCAGATTAACTATTAGAATTTTGTTACTGTATTATTATACAATAATCAATGGATTATGCATTTAGTCTTTTTCTTATTTGCATTTTCTTATGCACTGAGTGAACCAATTCCCTGGGAGTTGAATCCACCTCTGAATTCCACTGGTAACTTTTGTCTTTAGTAACTGATTACAGCCCGATTGCTGCTCTATACCGTGGATAATCATGTGACCACCCAGGAATCAAAAGTTCATCATTCTCCACTCTTTAGAGATCCTTTCTTTACTCAAGCCACATGTTTTCATGAGCAAAGTCATTTTGGCAAAGTCCCACTTCACTGACACCAGTAATAAGGAAAAATTCGGCTTTTTCCTTTCTCTGTATGAAAAACCCAGTTCTTCTCTACCTTGACTTTATTCCCTGTGAGTCTCCTTAATACCTTTTTTTTTTTTAAGATTTTATTTATTTATTTGACACAGTGAGAGAGAGAGAGATCACAAGCAGGCAGAGAGGCAGGCGGGGGCGGGAGGGGGGCAGTGAAGCAGGCTCCCTGCTGAGCAGAGAGCCAGATGCGGGGCTCAATCCCAGGACCTTGACATCATGACTCGAGCTTAACCCACTGAGCCACCCAGGTGCCCCTCTTTTTTTTTTTTTTAAGATTTTTATTCATTTGAGAGAGAGAGAGAGAACAAGCAGCAGGGGAGAGGCAGAAGGAGAGGGAGAAGCAGGCTCCCTGCTCAGGGATGTGGGACTCGATGTGGATGTGGGACTTGCTCCAGGGACCTGGAGACTGTGACCTTAGCTGAAGGCAGATGCTTAACCGTCTGACCTACGCAGGCTCCCCTGAGTCTCCTTAACATTTTGGCAGAACTCTTCATTCTGACATACTTGATCACTAAATGTGTGGAGGTTTTTATGATGCCAGTTGTGTATCCTATAATTGAACTTAATTCTAACATTGTCTACCTGAATAGTATCCGATCCTACAGGTTACAGGCTCAATCCTACCCATCCCTGACTTCAGACACCTGTTTCAAGATCAGATTTTCACATAGACTTTTGACTAACCAGCTTTAGATGAGATATTCCAACAACCTCTTCCTCAGTTTTGATTAATTTGCTACAGCAGCTCACAGAACTCAGAGAAACGTTTTACTTATTTTACTGATTTGTTATAAAAGGATATGCCAAAGGGGTAGAGTTTTACATCCAGATGGAAGAGAAGAATAGAGCCATGTATATGGGAAGACCACAGAGCTTCTATACCCTCTCAGACCACATTCCCAGCACCTCTACATGTTCACCAACTTGGAAGCTTTCTCAATCCCATACTTCTGGGATTTTTATGGAGACTTCCTCGTTTGAGCATGATCATTTATTCACTCCATTTCCAGCCCTGATTCTCTCTCTGGAGGATGAAGTGTAAAACTGAAAATTCCAATTCATTATGATGGCTTGGTCTTTCTGATCACCAGCCTCCATCTCGGAGCCAACTCAGAGTTACTTTAAAAGAACAAAAGATCCCTCTAGTGCTCTTATCACTTAGGGAATTATAAGCATTTTAGGAGCTCTGTGTCAGGAACCAAGGTCAGATATATCTATATCTATATCTAGATATATATTTCTGATATTACACAGTATATACCCAGAAGTGGAATTGCTAGAGCATTTGGTAGTTCTTTTTTTAATTTAGTTTAATTTATGTATTTGACAGCGAGAGCACAGGCGCATGAACAGAGGGGAGGGGCAGAGGAGGAGAGAGAAGCAGACTCCCTGCTGAGCTGGGAGCCTGACGTGGGACTCGATCCCAGGACCCTGGGACCATGACCTGAGCCAAAGGCAGACACCTGAGCGACCTAGCCACCCAGGCGCTTCTTTTTAAAATGTTTTGAAGCACCTCCATATTGTGTTCTTAGCAGTTAGATCAATTCGCTTTCCTAACAGCAGTGTATCAAGGTTGCATTTTCACCATATCCTTGCCAGTACCTATTGTCTCTCTTCTTCTTGATAATAGACATTGTTGTAGATGTAAGGGGTATCTCGTTGTTTTGATTTGCATTTCCCTGATGATCAGCATCTTTTCATGTGCTTGTTGGCTATTTTGATGTGTTCTTTGGGACAAGGTCTATTTAGTTCCTCCCATTTTTTAAATTGGATTTTTAGTTGTGATATTTAGTTGTGTAATATTTTAGATATTAACCACTTATACAGTATACAGTATGCAACGATGTTCTCCCGTTCTGTAGGTTCTCTTTTCATTTTCTTTCCTTTTTAGTGCAGAAGCTTTTGAATTTGTAGCCCCATTTGTTCATTTTTGCTTTTGCTGTTAGTGCTTTTGGCATCATGTCAAAAAAAAGTAATTGCTAAGACCAGTATTGAGGAAGTTTTTCTCTACGTTTTCTTCATGAAGTTTTCTACTCTCTGATCTTATATTTAAGTCTTGGATCCATTTTGAGTTTTTTTGTGAATGGTGTGAAATAGTGGTTCAGTTTCGTTGTTCTGCATGTGTTTCTTCACTTTTCTCAGGCCCATTTTTTAAACAGACTATCCTTTGTCCATTGGTTGGTGTTGGCTTCCTTGCACAACACTAGTTAATCACATATTCCAGAAAGCGTTCTGGGCCTTCTATTCTGTTCCATTGTTTTATGTATCTATTTTTGTGGCAGTACTATACTGTTGCTATTACTATGATTTTGTAGTATAGTTTGAAATCAGAAAAGGTGATACTTACAACTTTGCTTCCCTCCCCCCCCGCCCTTCCAGGGGATTGCATTGCCTAATCCACTCTTACATGGTTCCACACAAATTCTAGGATTGTTTCTTCTCTTTTCTGTGAAGAATGCCTTCAGTATTTTAATGGGGACTGCATTGAATCTGTAGATGGTTTTGGGAATTAGGGATATTTTAACAATATCAATTCTGTTCTCTGAACATGGGATGTGTTTTTGTTTGTGTCTTCTTAGATTACTTTCAGCAAAGTCTTATAGTTTTTTTGGTATAGATTTTTCACATTCTTGGTTAAATTTATTCCTCAGTATTTTATTATTCTTGATGCTACTGTAAGTTAGTTTTAATTATTTTTCAAATATTTCGTCATTTTTTTTTAAAGGAATGCAAGTGATTTCTGTATGTTAATTTTGCATCCTGAAACTTCACTGGAATTGTTGCTTAGTTCAACAGATTTGGTTGACTCTGGAAGTTTCTGTATACCAAATCATATCCTCATCAAAAAGCAAGAATTATGGTTGTACCTTTTTAATTTTAATTCTTTGTCTTATCTAATGGCTCTAGCTTGAAATTTCAGTACTCTCTTAAATAGGGGTAGTAATAGTGAGCATCCTTGTCTCGTTCCTCATGTTGGAGGAAATGCTTTCAATTTTTCTCCATTGAGTATAATGTTAGTTGTGGGTTTGTCACGTACAGCCTTTATTATTTTGGGTATGCTCCTACTATACCCACTTTGTTGAAAGTTTTTTTTTTTTTTTTTAAATCATGAGTGGATGTTGAATTTTATCAAATGTATTGAATTTCATCAAATGCTTTTTCTGCATGTATTGAGATGATCACTAGTTTTTAGCCTTCTTTTAGTTTATACGTATATCATGTTGACTGTTTTGCGCATATTGCATTATCTTCGTATTCCTGAAATAAATCCCACTTGATCCTAGTGTGTAATTCATTTATTATACTTTTTAATTTGGTTTGCTAATATTTTGTAGAGGATTTCAAAATCTGTATTCTTCAGGGATATTGGCCTGTAGTTGTGTGTGGGTGTTGTCTTTGGTTTTGGTATCAAGGTAATGTTGGTATTGTGGAATAAATTTGGAAGCATTCCTTCCTTTTGAATTTTTGGAATAGTTTGTAAAGCCTATATAGTAAGTCTTTTTAGATGTTTGGTAGAATTCACCTGTGAGGCCATCTGGTCCTAGACTCATTCATTGAGGGAGTTTTCTGGTTATTAATTCAGTTACCTTACTAGTAAATGATCTGTTAAGATTTTCTATATCTTCTTGATTCAGTCTCAGGTGATTGTGTAATTCTAGGTACTTATCCTTTTCTTCTAGATTGTCCCATTTGTTGCCATGTAAGTGTCTGTAGTAGTCTTTTATAATCCTTTGTATTTCTATTGTATCATTTCTAACTTGCCCTTTTTCATTGCATATGTGGACCATGTGTCTTTTTTCCTTGATGAGACTGGCTCAAGTGTTCAGTTTTATCCTTTCAAAGATCCAGTGTTTCATTTCTTTGTCTTTTTAAATTTATTTATATTTTGGGTTCTATTTATTTCTGCTCTGATCTTTTTTTTTTTTCTTTTGTTACTTTGGACTTTTTTTTTTTTTTTTTTTTTTTAGTTCCTTTAAGTGTAAGTTTAGATTGTTAGAGATTTTTTTTTGTTCCCTGAGTTAGGCTTGCATTACTGTAAATGTCCCTTGTAGAACTGCTTTAGGCTCTTCCCACAGATTTTGAAATGTTTCTACTTTTGTTTTTTTAATATTTTATTTACTCGAGAGAGAGAGAGAGAGAGAGAGAGAGCACAAGCAATGGGAGCAGCAGGCAGAGGAGAGGGAGAAGCAGACTCCCCACCAAGCAGGGAGCCCCATGCGGGACTCGATCCCATGACCCTGGGATCATGACCTGAGCCAAAAGCAGACAGTTAACCGACTGAGCCGCCCAGGCACCCCGAAATGTTTCTACTTTTATTCTCAGAGTATTTTGATTGCCTCTTTGATTTTTTTTCATTGAGTCATTGGTTAAGTAGCATGTTAAGTAGTCATTGGTTAAGTTGCACCTTCCCATGTTTTTGTTTTTGCCAGTTTTCTTCTTGCAACTGATTTGTTTCATAGTGTTGTGTTTGGAAAAGTTGCTTGATGTAATTTTAATCTTCTTAACTTGATTGAGACTTGTTCTGTAACCTAACATGCGATCTATCCTAGAAAATGTTTCGTATATACTTGAAAAAAATGTGTATTATGCTGCTTTTGGATGGAATGTTTTGTATATATCTGTAAACCATCAGATCTAATGTGTTTTGTTTTGTTTTTTTAAAGAGAGGCAGGCAGAGAGAGAGGGGGAAGCAGGCTCCCTGCTGAGCAGAGAGCCTGATGAGGGGCTTGATCCCAGGACCCTGAGATCATGACCTGAGCCGAAGGCAGAGGCTTTAACCCACTGAGCCACCCAGGCACCCCTCTAATGTGTTTTTTAAAACCAAAGTTTTCTCATTGATTGTCTGTCTGGATGATCTAGCCATTGATACAAGTAGGGTGTTAAAGTCCTCTATTACTACTAGTTTCTTCCTTTATTTCTGTTTTTACTTGCTTTATGTATTTAGGTGCCCCTATGTTGGGTGTATATATATTTACAAATGTTATATACTCTTGGTGTATTGGTTCTTTTACTGTTTTGTGATGACCTACCTTGTTCCTTGTTATAGTCTTTGTTTTAAAGTCTATTTTAGCTTTTTTTTTTTTTTTTTTTTTTTGCTTCCATTTATATAGAATAGCTTTTTGCATCCCTCTTCTTTTGGTCTCTGTATCTTTAGATCTGAAGTGAGTCTCTTCTGGCAGCATTGATGTTGGTCATTTTTATCCGTGCAGCTACTCTGTCTTTTGATTGGAGCACTTAGTCCACTTATGTTTAAAGTAATGATTGATAGATATGTACTTAGTTCTAGTTTGTTGATTTCTTTCTTTCCAGTTCTTTTTCATTTGTTCTCTTTTCCCTTTTTCTTTCATTCTTTTGCCTTGTGACTAAGTGATCTTGTTTAGTATTAGGCTTCTTTTTCTTTTTCCTTTATTTTTGGGGTATCATAAGGTTTTGGTATATAGTCACCTTAAGGACTATACATAACATTCTATTTATATAACAGTCTATTTTAAGTTGATTGTTGCTTAAGTTCAAGCACATTCTGAAGGCACTACATATTTATTCCCCTCCCCCAACTTTTATGTTTTTGATAACCCATTTTACATTCTATTATTTTGTATATTATTGGCTAATTATTGTATATCTACATTTACACACTTTTATCTTTTAACCTTCTTATTAGCTACATAAGTGGTTTATCTAGTGCTTCTACCAT
>CM052895.1:34300131-34364309 GCA_028534135.1 Potos flavus | reverse complement strand
TCCATGCAATACGTGCCCTCCTTAATACCCACCACCAGGCTCACCATCCCCCCACCCCCCTCCCGTCCAAAACCCTCAGTTTGTTTCTCAGAGTCCACAGTCTGTCATGCTTCGTCTCCCTCTCTGATTCCCCCCAATTCACTTTTTCTTTCCTTCTCCTAATGTCTTCCATGTTATTCCTTATGCTCCACAAGTAAGTGAAACCATATGGTAATTGATTTTCTCTGCTTGACTTATTTCACTCAGCATAATCTCCTCCAGACCCGTCCATGTAGATACAAAAGTTGGGTATTAATCCTTTCTGATGGAGTCGTAATATTCCATTGTACATATGAACCATATCTTCTTTATCCATTTGTCTGTTGAAGGCATCTTGGCTCTTTCCACAGTTTGGCGATTGTGGCCATTGCTGCTATGAACATTGGGGTACATATGGCCCTTCTTTTCACTGCATCTGTATCTTTGGGGTAAACACCCAGTAGTGCAATTGCAGGGTCATAGGGTAGCTCTATTTTTAATTTCTTCAGGAATCTGCACACTGTTTTCCAAAGTGGCTGCACCAACTTGCATTCCCACCAACAGTGGAAGAGTGTTCCCCTTTCTCCACATCCTCTCCAACACTTGTTAATTTTGTTGTATCTTGTTGTATCTTATTAATTTTGGCCATTCTAACTGGTGTAAGGTGGTATCTCAATGTGGTTTTGATTTGAATCTCCCTGATGGCTAATGATGATGAACATTTTTTCATGTGTCTGTGAGCCATTTGTATGTCTTCTTTGGAGAAGTGTGTGTTCATGTCTTCTGCCCATTTTTTAACGTGATTATCTGTTTTTTTGGGTGTTGAGTTTGAAGAGTTCTTTATAGATCTTAGATATCAGTCCTTTGTCTATAGTGTCATTTGTGAGTATCTTCTCCCATTCCGTGGGTTGCCTCTTTGTTTTGTTGGCTGTTTCCTTTGCTGTGCAGAAGCTTTTTCTCTTGATCAAGTCCCGAAAGTTCATTTTTGCTTTTGTTCCTTTTGCCTTTAGAGACATGTTTTGAAAGAAGTTGCTGTGGCAGATGTCGAAGAGGTTACTGCCTATTCTCCTGTAGGATTTAATATTCCTGCCTCACATTGCTGTCTTTTATCCATTTCGAGTTTATCTTTGTGTATGGTGT
This sequence comes from Potos flavus, assembly GCA_028534135.1. NCBI lineage: Eukaryota > Metazoa > Chordata > Mammalia > Carnivora > Procyonidae > Potos > Potos flavus. Next base: position 34,363,151 of record CM052895.1, on the reverse strand, counting down.
AAGGGAATGGTCGAGTTTCGTTCTTCTACACATAGCTGTCCAACTTTCCCAGCACCATTTATTGAAGAGACTGTCTTTTTTCCACTGCATATTTTTTCCTGCTTTGTCGAAGATCATATGACCATAGAGTTGCGAGTCCATATCTGGACTCTCTTCTCTGTTCCACTGGTCTATGTGTCTGTTTTTATGGCAGTACCATGCTGTCTCTGTAAGCACAGCTTTGTAGTAAAGCTTGAAATCAGGCAGCGTGATGCCCCCAGCTTTGTTTTTCTTTTTCGACATTTCCTTAGCAATTCAGAGTCTTTTCTGATTCCATACAAATTTTAGGATTGTTTGTTCCAGCACTTTGAAAAATGCCGGTGGAATTTTGATCAGGATGGCATTGAAAGTGTAGATTGCTCTGGGCAGTATAGACATTTTAAAAATGTTTATTCTTCCGATCCATGAGCATGGAATGCTATTCCATCTTTTTGTGTCTTTTTCAATTTCTTTCATGAGCATTCTGTGGTTCCTCAAGTACAGATCCTTTGCCTCTTTGGTTAGGTTTATTCCAGGGTATCTTATGGTTCCTGATGCTATAGTAAATGGAATTGATTCTCTAATTTCCCTTTCCATATTTTCATTGTTAGCGTATAAGAAAGCCACTGATTTCTGTGCACTGATTTTTGTATCATGCCACATTACCGAATTGCTGTATGAGTTCTAGTAGTTTGGGGGTGGAGTCTTTTGGGTTTTCCGTATAAAGTATCATGTCATCTGTGAAGAGAGAGAGTGTGACTTCTTCTTTGCCAATTTGAATACCTTTTATTTGTTTTTGTTGTCTGATTGCTGTTGCTAGGACTTCTAGTTCTGTGTTGAACAAGTGGCAACAGTGGGCATCCTTGTCGCGTTCCTGATCTCAAAGGGAAGGCTGTCGGCTTTTCCCCATTGAGAATGATGTGTGCTGTGGATTTTTCATAGATAGATTTTATGAAGTTGAGGAATGTTCCCTCTATCCCTATACTTTGAAGAGTTTTAATCAGGAACGGATGCTGTATTTTGTCAAATGCTTTTTCAGCATCAAATGAGAGGACCATGTGGTTCTTCTCTCTTCTCTTACTGATTTGTTCTATCACATTGATTGATTTGCGAATGTTGAACCACCCTTGCATCCCAGGGATAAATCCCACCTGGTCATGGTGGATAATCTTTTCAATGTGCTGTTGGATCCTATTAGCTAGGATCTTGTTGAGAATCTTGGCATCCATATTCATCAGGGATATTGGTCTGAAAATCTCCTTTTTGATGGGGTCTTTGCCTGGTTTGGGGATCAGGGTAATGCTGGCTTCATAGAAAGAGTCTGGACATTTTCCTTCTGTTTCTATTGTTAGAAACAGCTTCAAGAGAATAGGTATTATTTCTTCTTTGAATGTTTGGTAGAATTCCCCAGGGAATCCATCAGGTCCTGGGCTCTTGTTTTTTGGAGGTTTTTGATCACTGCTTCAATCTCATTACTGGATATTGGTCTTTTCAGGTTGTCAATTTTTTCCTGTTTCGCCTTGGAAGTTTATAGGTTTCTAGGAATGCATCCACTTCTTCTAGGTTGCTTAACTTATTGGCATATAACTATTGATAATAATTTCTGATGATTGTTTCTATTTCCTTGGTGTTAGTCGTGATCTCTCCCCTTTCATTCATAATTTTATTAATTTGGGTCCCCTCTCTTTTCTTTTGAATTAGTTTGGCCAGTGGTTTATCAATCTTATTAATTCTTTCAAAGAACCAGCTTCTAGTTTCGTTGACGTGTTCTACTGTTTCTTTAGTTTCTAACTCATTGATCTCTGCTCTAACCTTAATTATTTCCCTTCTTGTGCATAGGGTTGGCTTAATTTGTTGTTGATTTTCCAGTTCTTTAAGGTGTGAAGAGTTGGTGTATTCGGGATTTTTCAGTATTTTTGAGTGAGGCTTGGATGGCTATGTATTTCCATACCCTTAGGACTGCCTTTGCCGTATCCCATAGGTTTTGGACTTACGTGTCTTCATTCTCATTGGTTTCCATGAATTGTTTAAGTTCTTCCTTGATTTTCTGGTTGATCCAAACATTCTTGAGCAGGATGGTCTTTAGCGTCCAAGTGTTTGTATTCCTTCCAAACTTTTTCTTGTGGTTGAGTTCCAGTTTCAAAGCATTGTGGTCTGAGAATATGCAGGGCATAATCTCAATCTTTTGGTATAGGTTAAGGCCTGATTTGTGACCAAGTATGTGGTCTATTCTGGAAAAAGTTCCATGTGCGCTCGAGAAGAATGAGTGATCTGTTGTTTTAGGGTGGAATGTTCTGTATATATCTACGAGGTCCATCTGGTCCAATGTGTCATTCAAAGCTTTTGTTTCTTTATTTTCTGCTTAGATGATCTGTCTATTGCTGAGATTGGTGTGTTAAGATCCCCTACAATTAATCTGTTCATATCAACGTGACTCTTTATTTTGATTAACAGTTGACTTATGTAAGGTGGCTCCCATATTGGGGGCATAAATACTTACAATTGTTAGATCTTCTTGTTGGATAGACCCTTTAAGAATGATGTAGTGTCCTTCTGTATCTCTCTCTCTCTTTAAACCCTGCCTCCCTCTTTGTTGTCTCTTAAACCTTTGTGATTTCCAAACAGCCAGTCTTATTCTTAGTGGCTTCCAATATTTCATGGTGTTAGTGTCCTAAATGGGAATACCTCAGTTAGCATTTAGGTTTGGGCTGATTGAAGCCAGACTCCCAGGCAGCAGCTTTAAGTATGCAAATGTATACAGTTTTTTGTGATGGCAATCATAAGTCTCACTCCTACTATCTAGATGTGTCCCTTGGGTGACAGTCACAAAAATCAGCATGCCAAAAGAGCATAGAAGGTCCTTTCCAGGAGATACCAGTGGCCTGGAGTGAGGCAGAGGGAGAGCATAAGGTTGACCTCCAGAGGCCTCATTCTTTCAGGGCATCTCAGTTGGCCCCTCAGTGTGTGTCAAATGAGAAGCCTGTTCCTTAGGCTGAAGCTGCAGGAGTGGCAAATAAGTCTCTTTCATAGAAAGACTAAGGTGTCTTTTATTCTGCTGTCTGCACAGTGCTTTGAGTGTTACCCTGCCAAGAAATGTCAGTCCATTTGTTAAGGTCCTTTGGGACCCAGGAATGCAACTCTTGGTGGCCACCACAGCTTGGTAATTAAGGGGCATCTCATAGGTGGCAGCCACAAACACTGAAGCACAAGACCTAAAAAGTAGGCAAAACACATAGAATGGGGCTCTTAGATGTGTCTGGAGCACCAGTGTGGGAGAGATACCAGCACTGCCAAATATCGTAGAGGGAGAACACAGTACAGCACCTGCTCCCTGAGGTTTCTGGAGAGGGTTACAGTGGGATCTTAGATATGTGTTTGATTGTAATCCTGGCCCTCGGGCCACAGTTACCAAGATAAGCTAATAGACCTCTTTCACAGAAAGACCTGATTCCTCATTTGGTTGCCTTTGGTGGGCTCTTGTTGTGGTAGCCAAGCTATAAGCCAGAATGTAACTATGGGTTATAGTCCTTTGGGACCCTTAAGCATAATCTCGGGGAGATTGCAGTGAGATATGGGGTAGTAGAGGGGAGAGTGCCAAGATGGTGCCCACCGGCGTAAGTCCCCAGAGAAATCCCCAGAAGGCCTCTAGATGTGTTAAATTAGATGCCTGCCCCTCAGCATGATGTTGTAATGAAATAACCCTCTTTCCACAAAGTCTGGGTGCTTCTCAGTTGATTGCTTTTGTGCTGGTGCCTGAGGTAACTCTGAGCCCAGAAGCCCTTTAAGAGCAGTTTGTTTGCTATAAACTTGTAAGTCTGGTGGACTTGAATACGTTTGGTTTTTGAAGCTAGTTTGTGGGCTCATCTTCCAGGTGCAGGCCTTAAAGGTTGGGGTGACTGATAGAGGGTTCAAGCCCTTTGCCCCATAGGTAAAAGGTCTTGGTTTTGAGTTCCCTCCTGATTAGGAGATCGCCTTGCCTAGGGTGGGGTTTATGGCGAAATCATTCTCTCCTGCACTCTTTGATGTGTGTCTGTGTTCCCCCCTCTCATTTGTCCGATGTTTAGATGTTGTTCAACTAGGTTTTAGGGGCTTTTTTCAGAGGATTATGTTCCATAGATAGCTGCAGATTTGGTGTATCCGTGGGATAAGGTGAGTTCAGGATCTTGCTACATCTCTCTCTCGCACAAGGGCCCATACTTTCTCTTTTAGTTAATGACACTAACATCTACCTAATAAGCTAAGCGAGAAACCACAGGGTCACCCTTGGTTTCTAGTTGTCACCCCATTGGAATCTTACTGGTTACCATTACCTACATACCTTCCAAGTAGAACAGTCGTGTGTCTCCCGCTCTTCCCCTGTACGAAGCCATATTTAATTGAGGCATGCAAGTGTAGATGATTATAATGGCTTTCTAGAACTTGTTCTATTTCCACTATTGTCTCCTAATAGTCCATTTTGCATATTGCCATTTGAGGGATTCTTCCAAACTCAAATCTGATGGAACTAATTTCTTCTTTCGAGACTTTTTCATAGCTGGAGGATGAAATCCAGACTTGGAATGCATTTCAGACAGGTGTCACGATCTCAGCCTTGGGCTCCTTCTCCTTTTCTTCCACCCTGTGATCACCTGTGTGAATGGCTCTGGTGTATGTACACTGTGCTTTGAGATACCTCCCTGGTTTGCATTTGCAGCTCCCTCTCTTAGGAACAATCTTCTTCCCCTCTGCCCCTACCTAACTCCTATATGTTTTAGCTCCGGACTCATTTCTTTGAGTAGGCCTTCTTACCACATTCCCATTTCCTGCCTCCATTCTGGGTTAATTGTCCCTCTTTTGTGCTTTCACTGTGTAACCTGTATTGGCACTTAACAAAGTGTTCTGTAATCGTTGCCTAAGGTATCATTTTGAAACATTAATTCAGATTTTTTCCCAATACCTGCCTTCCTTATATTGTCTTCACCCTCTGAGGGGAAGAAAGGCAATCAGTAGAATTGCTTTAAGGGATAGACAAAACATGAAAAAATGGAGAGTACAGTTTTTAGTTGCAACTCTCTGAGACTTAGAATTCATAAACAAGAAAGTTTAGTGTTAAAGGACCGTGGACATAAATAGATCAGGAAGAAAAGCTGGGAAGCCAGATTACCTCTCCACTAGACTAATGAGTCTTTGGACAGAGTGGGTGTGGGGTGAAGTAAGATAACCAAGGACTGACTGTTGCATGGGAAGTATCCAATGACCAGAGCCTGCTGTGTGCCCTTTTCTTTAGAATACATCTTTTTCAAGTCCTGTAGGAAGCCTAGCATCTTCCAAGGGTAACAGGTGTATTCTTCTCATGTCTACCTTGTTAATGCCCTTGAGAAAGAAATTGTCACACAGAAGCTTCATTTTTTAAATTAATTCAAACTCAGGAGTTATTACCAAGGTAGTAAGGTGAAAGTAGAGGGAATTTCTGCTAAAAACATTTGGAACTGGCTCCATTAACCTCAGAATCACCAGGAAGCATGTAAAATCCTTCTGAAGTCTTGCTACTGGCAAGAATTTTACCTCTTTATCTTGGGAGTAGAGAACCATTATCCAAAAAATGTATTTCATAACATTTCAAGGAAGACAGTTTTTGATGAGACCTCTTAAAATGAATTTTTTTTTTTTTTTTAGAGATTCTATTTATTTTAGAGAATGTGCATCAGCAGGGGTGAGAAGGAGCAGAGGAAGAAGGAGAGAATCTCAGGCACATTCCATGCTGAGCATGGAGCCCAACAGACGCTCAGTCTTACGATGCTGAGATCATGAGCTGAGCCAAAACCAAGAGTCGGATGTTCACCTGACTGAGCCACGCAGGTGCCCCAAATGAAACAGATTTCTAATGTTCAGTTATTAGATGCACATATTAGGGAATATTACATTTATAGCTGTTGGTAATTCATATTAACTTATAAATTTCCCTTTATTACAATTACATGAATTCATTGAGGGTCAGAAAATACATAGTGTATGTATTTTCATGTATGGCAAGAAGCTAGAGAATATTTCTTACACATGAATGTTGACGATCTAACTGGAAACCTTTGGTTATTTTTTCCTTGATTTGTATGCTATCAGTTTTGTCTACCCAGGTAGGTGAGATTCCCGTCACTGAGTTTGGTTTAGGAAGCTATTTTGACCCACGTGGACCCATATGAGTATTCCTGGGACTTCACTTGGCTTCTACTTGGCCCAGAGTCTGGAAATGGCCCCGGGAATACATTTAGAAGAAAATACCCAGAAATAGAGCTAGTAGCACAATTAGTTCACTACGAGATCTTGAAATCGCTAGATCAGCTGTGATGCAAATAGATAGATGGCAGGATGCTTCAGCAGGCCCCGAGGTCCAGGACCAAGGCAAGCCTGTACGGCATCTGGAGCATTACTACACCAGGCACCACACATGAAACAGACCCACACCACTTACACATCGCATACGCATGTTGTTCCTAGACTGTGCTAGTAGGATACCCATATGATCATTGGACCCTGAACTCCAGATGCAGAGATAAATCGTGTTCGTGTAGAAAAGGTGACTTTTGAATACATTGAGAATTACTCTTGATTCTACAACCCAGAGTTTTAGGATTCTGGAATGCAGTCAGTCATGTACGAAACAGTACTTACCTTCAAAGATTACATATATTAGAATTAACTCCTATGCCTAAGTCCAAATCCACACTAGAAAACCATAGTCGAAATTAAAATTGTGTTGGCATTCTTCAGTGCAAGCTCATCATTGTCCCTAGGCTTGCAGGAGGGGAAGGTAACAAGAAATGGAAACAGGCATCCTAAGACCAAAAATAATAACAATTGAAAGGAAATGAAAAAATTAATCAGACTAAGGCTGAGAAATTCAGGAATATAGTCTCTTAGATATTTATTGTAATCTCGAAAAAATAAAACCAGATTAAACCCAAAGAACAAAAACCACTTTCTATACAGAATTCACATACAAACTTAATACCTAATAGAGCACATACAGTTTTTACACAATTAATTTCAATAAAGAGAATTAAAACTTCACAATGTGAATACTTTGTAGCTTTAAACCCAGACAAGAGCTCCTGTGGACACGTACAGAGTCACGATATTTGCTGTGCAGCTGTTAGTTTTCAACTACATGTCACAATCACTATATGAAAACACTAAGCTGTTACTCAAGAGTTTCTGAAGAGCTCCACAGTGTAGTCACTGAGGAGCCAGAAAGTGCCCGGTTACAAAGGCAGGTCTTCATCCGTGCATTTCCCAAGACCCTTGATGGGAAACATGGAACTCCAGGAAAATCTCTGGGCAGACATCTTTCCGGTTGACGTTGGATTACACAATGTTTCGTGGTATGGTGGGTGGGCAACATGTCTAAATCAGCTGTTCTAATGTGACTTTAAAGCAGGTTGTGTTACGTTGTGCGGCCTGGGGCTGCTCAGCACAGAGGACTGTGTCAGTGTTGCAGCTTGTTGTCTTCGTGGGGACAAAAGCCAGAGAGCCCAGTGGGTCATCTGTTGGGGATTATAGGGCCAGTTGGGCTCTCTACGGAAAAGCAAGGATCTTTAGCTGCCCCCACTATCCTCTTTTCATTCATAGGGAACATAATGTGACCTTTCCCATTTTTTGTCTGGCAAAATCTTCTCATTATCAAATTTTTGCTGGGATCACATTGTTGAGTGTTCCAGTTAGAGATCCCTCATTTTCTATGCTCCTATATCTGGACATAATTTAGCATTTACATAATAATCTGGTATTTTTTTCCCCTCATTCTTCAGTCAGTAAGTTTATTAGGGGTAGGAACCATAATTCTTTCCTGTTTGATTTCCACAGCACTGAGCTCTTGGTATTCAATAATGGTGATGACTGACTAAACATTTAAACACGCTCTTAAATTATTATTCTAATGTTGGCTACATGCTTACTTTTTTTTTTTTTTAAATTTGGCACAAAGTCATCTGTAATCTCCCTGCTTCTCCCATTCACATGACTTCTTCAGTCAGTTTGAGAGCTGAGTACAAATTTCACGCTACCATATTTCAAATAGGGCCACACATCACTGATGGTAGCCCAAAGCCATTTAATGTGATTGGCACAGCCTCACATGTCAATTTCAGGCAACTGCTATAGAAAGAGCGGAAGGCTTCATATGATGTACAGATGGCCAAAGTTAGCTAAAACCAACTGTTTTCGATAATTTTTAGTGAACAAGTCATAACTTTTTTCCTAATGGTATCATGATTTACTCTGCTAACTAAGTGAAAAGGCAAAGCACAGTATTAAAATGAGTGCTTTGCCTTTAAAGTTAACATGGCAGATAGGAATTTAAGGTAGGTGACCTACTTTAAATTTCATATAAATAAACACTTCGAGTCTTTAGTAATCCAGCAACCAGGCCTAATTTCTTTTTTTTTTTTTTTTTTTTGTTATTTTGCATCTCACTGAAGTCCTAGGCCACCAATTATAAGATTAACCAAGGGAGTTTGAGGACGAATGTAGGAGTTTCTGTCAAAATACCAAACCAACTTAAGAATTCTGACTTTTCTTTCTTCTATATCACCAGTGTGGACAATTGAGAATTGAAAGCAAATATAACATAAACTACAGCTTAAAAAGACATCAATATTTTAGAATTCCCAGGGTTGACAGTGTTCACTTTGCAAACAAAATACAAGGCTGAACAACAAAATAAACACACAAATGCAAGAAGAAAAATTCTTAGTACATAGAACATGTGATCAGCATTTCTGAGAAGAATAAATATGACTTTATGTGCATATTTTTTCTTAGGTATCTAAAGTAGCCTCTTTTAAGAGAATTCTGGATTTAAGAAGGGAATGCCTCTATAAAATAAATGAACATCCATTCTGTCTTAAAAGTAAAATCCACAATTCTAAAGCGCAAAATTGACATATATTTGCAGATACTAAATGTTTGGTTTTATAGGAAAAAAATTACTTTGAAATAGGCACGGAGGAGTTTCACATGACACCAATAAGGTATTTACTGTATAAATTGCACCACTAGACAAATACAGCTACAAGAAATAATTTGAATAAGTTACACAGCCATCAAAGCATCTCACACATTCGTTATAATTCATTCTTTCACGCTAGTTTATATACACTGAGTAAGTCATTAAATATTGCACTTATTGGCCCATGAACCCTCAATTATGAGGTGTTGAAAAATAGAAAACAAATCTATTTTTATAACATATTTCATGCAACATTTAAGACATTTCAGTTCCACAAACACCATTAAATAGTTGTACATTTGGACAGTCCAACGGAATCACATCACGTCTGACATCAACAATATATTAACAGGAATTACAGGAAGTTTTCATTTAGCACACATCCTAGCGCTGATGAAACAATGCATGGAAAACCATCCTACTGATACAGCAAACAATCCCCAGTTCCCCTTGTATGAGGAGCATGAAACCCCTAGACAAGTGTAGGTCACGCTCATGTCCCTGAAAGGCTGGGCGCCTGAGTGGCTCATGTACCATCTGTGTCCTTAAGAATAGCATTCATGAACCTAAGCAATCCCTAGCCCCAAACGTGAATATGGAAATATGCCCAATAATACTAAAAAAACAAAACAAAACAAAAAAAACCCACAGCCAACTCTCAGTTGTCCACTATGAAGGAAAGTATGAGCACAGGTGAATGAAAATGTACAGGTAAACCCCCAACTTCACTTCAGCAGATAATGACTGGTTGAAACGCCACCAACAATGGTACTGATGGCAGGTAAATGGTGAAATTTGGAGTCTCATTTCCTATTCTTGGTCCTGTCGTTGAGTGAGAGGAAACTGCTTTAAAAACTGTAATGAAAAATAGTATCGGGAAGTGGAGAAGAGAACTGCAACTGGAAAGTTCAGTTTGCCTACCAGCTAGGTGTTCTGAGAGAGGTTTTGAGTGTCTTTTTCTTTTGTCTAGAATGTTTGCAAAATGTATTTTTCTCTATTCGTCATGAAAATTATGTGTGCAAATATACAAATCAGTGTAAAGCATCTGTTTTGTAGACCTTTTGAAACAAAATGTGAGTTACAGTTGGAACCCAGGGAACACAGCAAAAACACCATAGATGAAAATTTCTCTTCCCAAAAGAGGGGTAGGAGTGTGTGTGTGTGTGTGTAGAGGGACAACACCATGTAAGTGGCCCAAGTGTAAATATTTTAATCTACCGAAGGGAATTATTTGTTGACTGGAGTGTCAAGCATTTCTGTAAAGGTCTTTAAGACAAACTACATTTAGTCATGAAATAGCAATAACAATAGGTACATATATTTCAGATAAATTCTCTGGACCTGTTGCTGCCCTCTTAGGGGATCCTATAGTTCTAGAATCCTATAGTTCTAGAGCCCTTTAGGTGCATTATAGGGAGAACTTTTTTTTTTTTTTTTTTTGGGTCACCATACACTTTATCTTTGACCCAATTTGTCCCAGTTCCTTCCCGAATAGGAAACAGGTCTATGTCTTTAAGTGGCTTTGGTCAAAAAAATGACTTCAAATACAAAGCAATCCAGAAAGCTGACCCTACTGGTTCAGCTCATCGGAAGGACTTCCCCCAACTTACTAGGAAACTGTGCAGGCGCAGGTAGTTGACACAAAGGGGCAAAGTGAAGCCGGGCTGCGGAGGTGGTAACTTGCAGGGGTTGATGAGAAAGGCCACGAGGGTCACGTGGCTCACACGCTACCCTGACCGAGCACACTGAGTGAGTATACACACAAAGGAACAGAAAGTTTGAGTAACCAGTCACGCAATGTCTCTAAGTTACAGAGGATCCTTCAGAGAGAAAGAAGACCACCTCCTAAGTATTGCACACCGACAACACCTGGTTGAGCATCGCAGTAGTAGACACAAATGTTTAACACTTGTTGGTCTGGCAGGGTTTTAGTCCTGACTTCAAGGTCAGATTTAGCTCTCAGTTTTTCACCTGCAGCCACCTAGTCAGCCTCGGAAGGCGGAGAACATACTCACTGTGCACTAAGACATACAGCGACCTGAGCCCGTCATGATGAGCCTCTGAGAACAGACTACCACACTCAGAAACTTATGTTGCTTTATGGAAGTTCAGTTAATAATGAAATATCTTACTTTAAAAAATATGTGAAAGTCTACTTTCAGCCTAGACATAGTTAGAATTAGTTTAAATTGGTCCCTGAAAAAGGACCAGTGTGCTCAACAAAAGGACTAGAATTCATCTGGGTAAGAGTTAAGGAGGTGCAGTGTCCATACTCACCATGTGTTTGGGTAGGTAGAGGTCTTGGAGCAGTTTGGTTACTTTTAGAATTTATGCTTCACATTTATCATAACGATGCTGCAGTTTTCTACTATGAAGGCATCATCGCTCACTTGTCAGATAACGATCTTAGCACTTAGTTACCAGGCAGCAAAGGGATACTGACTTGAAGCGAACCTCAGCAGAAACTCTAAGAAACTACTGACAAGTTCACCAAGGCAATAGAAGTTGTTCTGGGGAGGGCAGAGAGGGGAGAAGAAGAGGGCAGCAGCAAGGAACTGCTCGACTTTTCTGACGCATTTGTTCTTAGGACCCTGAACGTGGGATGCGGCACTTAAACAGCCATCTTAGGCCTTCGGAAAGGTCATGTGCCTTCTACTTCCATTCCCATTCCCCAAAATCAAATGCCCATCCACTCTGAGGATCGCTGTTTACATGAAGAATTTTCCACTCTAGTTTTTCAATTGCATTAAGAATGGAAAGGAAGGTACCAACACCAGAGCTCTTGGAAACATTTGCGACAATCAGGGTTTGTCTCTAAGAAATTGCAGGGGTGAGGGCGGTGAGAAGGTGGGCCGCACAGAAATTCATTCTCGAAAAACTAATTGAATTGCATCAAATACAATAGAAATTGGAAGGTAAAAGTGTACACATTTACACAAACGTGTATTGAAGGTATCTTGATCTTTAAAATGCAAATGTAGTTAGGCCGTTGGTAAAAATGACTTGTGGTTATTTAGGCCGTAGTGGGAGTTGGAAACAATGTAGGAGGTTAAGTGTGTGTGTCGGTGGCAAAAAGGCTAAAAAATCTTGCAATTACACAGCTACAATTTTTAATAGTTTGATGACAATAGAACCGCACTGTGGCGTTACCTCTTACAACAAAAATTGAATTTTAAAACTAAAATCTCTTCATGAAATGAGGCATAGAGAATATTCTCTCTTCCCACAAACTTTATAGCGGGACTATAGGTCTGCATTTACCTGAGCTCTGTGACAATCCGTGCTGGAAACTTCTCAGTGAAATTGACACCAGCGGGGGAGCTTGGGAACAGAGAATGAACTAGGCAGGCTCCACTTCCACGGAAGATTGGAAAATGCAAAGTATCCCAACTTCTTTGGCCATGACACTTGCCTTCATGCTTCCCTGACTGGGATTAAAAGTAGTTCAGCGTAGGCATGTCTGACACCTACATGTGACATAGGCTCCTGACTTGGTTTTTTGGTCGTAGGGCCAATTAATGTCATTAGCAATGACATTTTCAGGGAAGGGGCTTACACAAAAGCAAAAATCAGTTCTTGACCTTCCACTCTTCTCATCCTGATTTTGCTTGCCCCTATACAATACTCCAGGGAGGAAGGGTCTTGTAAGAGCCCTCTGAACGTCATACTTAGGTCCTTGACGTGTGCATGTGTGCATGGGAATGGGACTCAGAGGTCAGAGTTTTCTTGGTCTTAACTGCTTCATAGTAGATCACACAAGTGAGTTTAACAGCTCTAGCCTTGACCCTGGCCACAGAAATACTGTTTTGTCATGTAAACAGGCTTCTGTTGCAAACCAGCCTTTGTCTTACCCTTCACGGTGAGTTCTGTGATTTTTGAAGTGCATTGGCCTATTAAAATGTAAAACATTCTCGCCTCAGCTAGGCTGAGGCCTGCCTTGCAGGGTGCCAAAGTGAGATTTATTACAAATGCATGGATGGTAAACTCAAGGTGAGAAATGACCTGGCTTTGTTGAAAACATCCCACACCTACTCTTCTGTAAGTTTCATCTACCTTAGTAACAATGTATGTGACCTAGTCCCTTGACCTGGAGATGGTTATTATCCAGCGACATAGTTACCTGTTAGTAACCTTGCTCAAGAGACTTGTACCCAAAACTTGCCCAGAAACTGTGTCTAGTTGTGGAAAGAGGGGAAAAAAAAATCTTAAACATAACCACCAGTGCAGGGCAACAGAAGAGCTTCCTAATGAAACTGTCCTCCTAAATCCGCCAATGTGTGCCTGCTGCCTTCCTCGAGTCCAATATGGTGCCAGTTTCCTTCTGCGGCTCAATTAGAACAGCTGGTGAGATTGGGTGGCTTGTTATCCTCAGACGGTCTTAGAAAATCTGGGAGAAAAAATACGGGTTATCGAATGCTTTTCTCCCCCTGCTCCCACTCAGTTGCTTCTGGTGTCCTAAAGTGTTGGTTCAACTTTTCTTAACTCTAAAGAGTGTTCTCTCAGTAACTTAAGCACCTGTCAAAGCTTACAGAATGCGGAGGGATATGCTTTACAATTGGGAACAACGGGATTGAAAAAGACTATAGATAAAAATTCTTGTCCTCAACTTTAGAGCCATTGGGATATTGTTTAATCTCTCGGGTAAAAGAAGTAAGGTGAGGGGTGAACAGAAGGCACTGGTTGTGGAAGCAAGTCTCTATCCCACAGGAAGAGGGGCTCTAACAAACTTCAAATTCATCTCTGTTCCATGCCTGAGTGATGGTTCCAGAAAGCGGGTGGGGAGGGTGTGTGTATAATGGGAGGCAGTTATTAAGGAATGGGGAAAGTCAGTCCTTTGAGCAGTCTGCAGCCATTCCTACTCTTCTTGGTTTAAAGGCTCGTTAGTTATGTAATGCCTTGGGCGGATGCCTGTCCTCCATCTGTCTGTGCCCTCAAATATTCCAAATGTTGGGCAGAAGTAGTGGCACCAAGAGCCCCGCGTTAGGGTCATTGTTTGTTGATGTACATAACTAAATTAAGAAGGTGGATTAAACCGGAACTAGATTTACTCTCGGAAAATTTGCAAGGGCTTCAAACACAGTATTTCTATTTCTTTACAGTCACTGGTCTCTTCGGTTATTAGTAAGACTGAAAACCAGACATGCTTCCTGCACAGTTAAACTGACAAGACCCATGACGGTCTCCTGAGATCTCCTCTTGCCTACCCCCACACAAGCAAGGCCTTGTTTATCATCCTTACAAGCGAATCGCAACTTTGAACCCGAGGCACGAAATTCAGTGGTAGTGAAATTAGAGTCTGAGGTCCCAGCAGTAGCTTAATTGTGAGGAGAAATCTGAAACAAAAAGAGCCTACAAAAAGACAAGTAACAAATTACATGCAAATATCAGATGTTTATAGATGGATAGTCCTTACAAATTTGAGATCACATATTTGCCACATATTAACACGGGAAATCTCCCACGAATTGAATGCGTGTATGAGCCACTGACATCAAAGATTTCCCTCAGATAATTACTAGGCAGTAGAAATGAAGGTTAATCGACCATTTATAAATGCTGTTGGTTGGTGATGGGCCCCCTCCAGCTGCCTGTGTGTGTGTGTGTGGGAGGGACATTAACAGCCACAGTTGGGCTGTGGTGGAGGAGGGCTTTCCTTGAGTCTTGTGTTCTGCTTCGCGGCAGTGATGGCCGGATCCGTCTCCAAACTCTCGGACATTTTGTCGCAGATGATATCCACAAGACGCTCAAATGTCTGCTTGACATTAATGTTATCCTTGGCACTTGTTTCAAAAAATTCAAACCCTGGAAGAAACAGGGAGAAAGACAGCATGTTGATTTTACACTTCTGCTGAAAGTAACTGGGACTTGATGATGGTTTTCCCTGGGGGTTGGGACTGACAGAAGATGTGGACCTCAGATGCAATTCGAACAAATGTTGTCATCTCGCTACCAAGTCTTTTGCTCATGGTTATGGTGACTTTTGCTTTTTCCCTGTTAGTTTATGTATGCTACCAGTGTGGTTGAATGCACCAGCACCATCCAATCTCTTCACAAAAGCTTAGTAAGGGCGACATTAAGAATCCTCCACCCTGAGTCTGTCTTTGCCCTCCCTTCCTCCAGCTCCTGGCCACCAGGAAGCATCTTGGAATCTTTTTTAAGACGTGTAATTTGGCATATTTTCCTTATCCCATTTCAGATTCAACCAAAATTGTTCATGGACGTGTTTTCATTAACTTGAGGCTCGGAAGACCTCATCTGCATATTCTGCTGCAACAGGGAGTACCGAACCCTCCACCATCCTCCCCGCTGACTCTGCTGGCACCTGCCCTGCTGAGGCCCCACCACGGATCCAGGGTGAGCTTTGGGTAACATTTCCAGCCCTAACTGGACGCAAGGTGGCACTAAAGAGTCAGTGGAGTTAACCTTAAATGTGCTTCAACCTCCTTTTGGAAAATTGTGTGTCCTGTTAGGCAAACAGCCCGCCGTGGCTTTATCTACCACTGCATCTACCTCTGGGTACAGATTGTTCTGGGGCTTCTAGTCTCTATTCGTAGCAGTGTTTTTACTGGCATCTGGAAAAAGACACCTGATACATTTCAAACAAGCTGCCAGAATTGCAAGAAGGTACCAAAACGGCGGTCGCAGTTGCACACTTCTCCCCATCCCTGTACCTGGGCAGAAGCAGGCTCGGGCTGCTGTTCTGTACACAATCTCATCACTCTGTTGTTTGCCTTCACATTCCACGGGCTCAGCGTGCCAGGTAGTTGCCATGACAACCTCCCCGTCCATTCAGGGGACTTTGATTTAGGATGTACTGGGCAGGACACAAAATCGCTTTCCTAATCCATTCTGAATTTTACGCCCTATAAATCCTTCTGGCCCTATCTCAGAGGAGCCACATGGATTCAGAATGATTAAATCATGTGATTTCATCTCAGCTCTTGGGACCCCAGGAGAAAAAAAATGGATTCATATTTTACATCCATGTCTAAACCCTCTGATAACCCAGAAATACTTTGTTATTCATCCTTCAATATTATTTAACAAAATAAGTATTTCTCTTGAGTTAAAATTTCTACTTTAGTTATGACAGATGACTAGTTGGAGGACTATCTTTGAGCTTGAATTCCGTTAGCTATTGTTAAAACACAAGTGAATAATTGTAGGAATGGAGTTAAAGGAGCAGGAGTAGGAGTAGTTTCCGTAAAATTCCACTGGAGAGGTCAGACCTTCTTTGGCTTGTAGTTTGCTTTCGTTATAGCTCTGAAACATGCTGGAGTTCTTAGCAGAAAACATGATTATAATTCTCTTTCCTAATGTTTTTACAGTCTAGAGAGCTCTGTCATTTGTCTTACAATAATTTGATCCAGATTTTGGAGAACTCAGGTGCAGATCTAAACAATATGCTTATTGCGAAGATGTTAGAATTATTTGCATAATATTAGGGATTTTCCCATTGCTAACTGAAGGGTTCTTTAGGTCCCAAGATACTAAGACCCCACTGAATTAGTTAAGATCCCTGAATAAGACTTAGGAGAAAAAAAACCCCTAATTGGTCACAAAGGTTTCATGTACAGAATCAATTCTCTCATCTCTTCTGCTAACACTTAGTTTTCTTCCTAGTGCTATTTGGGAAGGCACTGAACTTGAAGGTATCATAAAAGATTTGGCCATCATGACGAGACAGTAATCCAGGTAAGCTTTTGTCAAATGGGATTCTTTAAACCTGGGCTTTCGGACACACCCTGCTGCTGGTGTACAACTTCAGGTCAGTAAAATGATCCAAAATCCCAAGAGCCAGAATGCTCTCAGGGGCTTTTAAGAAGAGGGTGCCACGGTATGGTAAGCAAGATAGATTTCCTGTCTTCTGACTGCTAATCCAAGTGTACTATCAAGGCATGTTTTTAGTGTCCCGTTATTTGACACGTGCCTTACTTCGTTTAGAGAGAGAGCTATCACGAGGCTCAAATGAGAAAATATATGTACAGGTCCCCAGCAAACCAGACGCTGCTCTGATAATAGTAATAATAAACTCGCAGTTGAATGGTTGGCATGTAACAGGTACTCTTCAGAGCTCTCAAAATATTGTAACTCATTTTATCCAGGAGGTGGATGCTAGTACTGAAAATATTTACTGGTTAGGCACTGGAGGCACTAGATTGTTAGTGTGCTCAAACGTTTTTCGGTCTGTAATGGTAAAGCTGGCTTTGAACTACTAAACTGACCACCCCCTTGCTCCTTCAGACACCTGCCAAAGTAAGCAATTATTGGATTCCAGCTAAATTGTAAGTTCTATGCTAATTAATAACTGCACTATATATCATAAACTGTTATCATTTAAGTAATTAGTAATTAATTAGAAAATACTTAAGTAGATTTAATAAGGACTGAGGAAAACATGTTTTCTTAATGATACCAAGGTGGCCATGAGGCCAGCTGTACCAGCAGACTGCCTCACTAAAGTGAATTTGTGGATTTGCCCAGTGTATGTAAGTCTCAAAAAAAGCACATAACTGAAATTAGAAACACTGTACCACTTGAAACTGTTAACCATCTGAACTTTCAGTGAGTATTAATCTTTTTGCTGGTGGAGGGTCTTGCTTCGATATTGATGGATGCTGAGGATTCAGGAGCAATTTCTCTGTAGCATGAGATGCCGTTCGAGAGCATTTTACCTGCAGCACTTTTTTTTCACAACTGGAGTCCATCCTCTCAAACCCTGTCACTGCTTTGTAAACCCAGTTGGTTGAAATGACAACAATGGACTTAAAATATAACAATCTCACTAGTATCCTCACTAGGAATAGATTTCACTTCAAACCACTTTTTTTGCTCATCCCTAAGAAGCCACTCCTCCTCCCTTCAAGTTTGACCATGAGAGTGCAACCATTCAGTCATATCTTCAGGCTCCACTTCTAATTGCAGTTCTCTTGCTATTAAACAAATCTCCACGGTTACTTCTTCCACTTAAGTCCTGAACCCAAAGTCCTCCATGAGGAGTATAATCAATTTCTTCCAAACTCCTGTTAATGTCAATACTCTGTTTGATCTCTTCCCACGAATCACCTGTGTTTTTAGTGGTATCTAAAATGCGGTATCCTTTCCAGAATGTTGTCAATTCCTGTGCCCAGATCCATCAGCGGAATCACTATGAAAGGTGGAGCCTTCCAATGGACGCGGCTTGAAAGTAGCAGTGATTCCTTGATGGGTCATTAGAAGAAATGAAAACAACGTTCATTTTGTGGCACATCAACAGAGTACTTGGGTGACCAGGTACATTGTCAATAAGCAATAAGGCTCTGAAAGGAATTTTTTTTTTTTTTTTTTCTGAGCAGGTCTCAACAAGGGGTTTAAAATACTCCCTAAACCTGTTGTAAGCAGATCTGCCATCATCGAGGTGATGGCTTGTGCTGTAGAAAGGGAACACCGACTATCCGTAGGATAACTTACAGGTCCCCTAGGACTTTCAAAATGGTAAATGAGTACTTTTCCGTTAATGGAGATGGCTTCTTCCCTTAAAGCCAGAAGCTAGCTGAGGTTGGGTCTTGAGGTGTCCTTCTGCAGCTTCACTCTCGATTATGTTTTGGCCTAAAGGAATGTTGTGGCTGGTTTGATCTTCCCTCCAGACCACTGAAAGTTTTTCCCTATCAATCAGCCCTAAGCTGTTAGAACTTTATCATTTGTGTGTTCACTGGACTAGCACTTTTAACTTCTGTCAAGATTTTGCATTCTCGACTTGACCGTTTCGTGTAAGAAGCCTAGCTTTTGGCCTGTTTCAGAGTAGTAAAGACGACCTACTGCATAACTTCGAGATAAGGCCCTAAATGAGCTAGTTAGAGCAGTACCATCCACGCTCACAGACAACCCAAACAGTTTTAATGTGACACCAGATATGCTTGATAGAGGGTTGCAATCAAACTAGCTTTGCTTCTATCATCTCTACTCTGTATCACAGATATAAAAGGTTCTGGAAATGATTATTGTAGCATCGAGTTGTTTGTTTGGATTCAGGGCAGATGCAAGTTTACAGGGCCGTAAATGCTCCTCTATCCAGTTGATTCATAATCAACTCTGGGAGGCCACTCACACCCTACACCTACGTATGCTCATGGCCTAAATCGTAACAACAGATTCCAACACCTCACCCTTTATTCTTCTTTGTTGGATTTTTAGGGCCATCCCCTCCCAGTATTTTAATTTCAAGTATAGCAACGTGACCTTATTCTTAGAAATCTTGAAACTCTTATCTACATACACAGACAGGAGGGAGAAGCCCATGCTTCAATGAAGAACCAGAGTTTTTCTAATTTACTAGCTAGGACAGTGTGGTTCTGCACTTTAAATAAGTAGCCCAAGGTTCCACAGCAAGCTGACCGTGAAGGCTCACAGAAATCTAATAAATAGGTTACTGATTTAGCTTCCAGGCTTCGACACCTGTCCCTTAGACTTGATCAGCCAGTATTCATAATGAATTTACCAGACACACTCTGACCGTCATTTCTCTTTCTTCCCTCATCAGAACCTTTCTAATTCCTCTCAGACACCACCCTGTTCCCAACTTGGACGAGCCCTGTGCTATACTCCAGTACATCTCTGTTTCCTGTCTTTTCATGCCTGACTCCAAACGATCATTCCTGCCCTTTCCAAAGGTTATTACAGGCCCTGCTGGACTTCATGTGGGACCTCAAGCTTCAGTTTCGCTTGACACTGAGGGACTCAACAGAAACTGGGAAATAGTTTGTATGGAAAACGTGTTCAAGAAGGGAAGAAAGCCAAAATCAAACTTGTACTCTTCATACTACGTATATTGCTAAAGGGACAGTAGAGAGCAGTGGTGCAATTCAGATTACACTCTAGGGCCCAAGAGTCGTAATCCTACAGCCTGACGTTACAACATCGGACAGTTACTTGTATCAGCATTACCTGAATGGCTTACATACCTCTAAACTCCACCCCAGACATACTAAAATGGAATCACAAGCAGGGACAGGGCCTTAAATATGCATCTAACAGCTCTTTGGAAGGTTCCTTATGCACATGGTTAAGGTTCAATAGTCTCTGTACGCCCATGGTCATAGCAGCATCATTCACAAGATGGAATGCAATGCACATAGCCATTGACTGATGAGTAGATTAACAAAACGTGGTACAGACATAATAAGATGCGTTACTCAGGTATAAATAGAAATTGACATTATCTCCTATGACATAAACCAGTCACAAAAAGATAAATACTGTATGATTTCACTTGTGAAATCACAGAATAGTCAATTTCACAGATACAAAAAAGGGGAATGGTGGGAGCCAGAGGCTCTGAGGGAGGGAAAAATAGAGAGGTAACAGGTAGAGAGTTTCTGTTTTACAAAATGAAAGGAATTCTTGAGACTGGTTGCAGAACAAAGTTAATGTACATGTTCACCTATATGCTTAAACATGGTTAAGATGGTAAACTTTTATGTGTATCTCTTGTACCCACATTTAAAATTTTTTCCATAGTCATAAATACCTACATGAAGAAACAAAACCTAATAGATTTACACCTCAGGGAACAAGAAAAACTAAATAAAATAGAGACTAAAAGCTGTTTAGTTGAAGACAGAAAACAAAACTGACAGACTTTTAAAGCAAATACTAGAAACATATAAAACCTACCAAACCTGAATGGTGAGGAAATAAGAACAAACCAATTACTAGTAAGGAGAATGTATCAGTAATCAGACCTTCCCACAAAAAGAAGGCCCCAAAGCAGAGGGCTTCACTGGTGAATTCTATCAAATTTTTAAAGACTACTTCATGTCATTCCTTCTTAAACTCCGCAAAAAAAAATTCAAGAGGAGGAGGTACTTCCAGCTAACTTTGAGGCCAGCAGTACTTTGCTATCCCAACAAGGACACCCAAAGAAAAGAAAATTGCAGGCCCATATCCCTAATGAACATAAATCCCAAACCCCTCCAGACAATATTAGCAAACCAGATCACAATACATAAAAAGAATCCTACACCAAATCAAGTGCTTTATTCCAAGGAGGCTAGAATGGTTCACCATCTGTTAATCAGTGTGCTACACCACACGAACAAAAAGCATACAATCATTCTGGGAAGGTGGAGAAGCATCATTTGACAAAATTCAACATCCTTTCCCCTCCCCCCCCCAAACATCCATTTCTAATAAAAACTCAACAAGGTAGGTATTGAGGGAATGTACCTTAGCATCATAAAGGCCGTATGTGAGGACAAGTCCACAAGTAATCTCACACTCAGTGGTGAAAAGCTGAAAGCTTTGCCCCTGAAATCAGGAACAAAGATGTATTCTCCCACCACTTTTATTCAACATAGTATTAGAAGTCCTTGCCAGACCAAAAAGGCAAGAAAAACAAAGTGAAGGCATCCAAATAGGAAAAGAAAAAATAAAACTATTTGCAGAGGACAATGTACCACATGTAGAAAATCCTAAAGACTCCACCCAAAACCTCTTAGGCCTAATCAATGAATTCAGTACAGTTGTATGATAATCTGTTGAATTTCTATACACAAATAACGGAATAGCAGGGCAGTTCAGGAAACACAGACAACAGAATAAAATACCTAAGAATAAATTTAACCTAGGAGGTGAAAACTCTAAAACGTTGTCTTCATCGATGTGTTTGAGAAGATATTCTTTGGTCACATAATTAGAAGAATATTCTTAAAATGTCCATACTTCTCAAAGCAATCTACAAATTCAGTGCCATCTCTATCAAAATCCCAATGCCATTTTTAACAGAAAAGTAACCAAGAGTCCTCAAATTTTACCTGGAACTACAAAAGACCCTGAATACACAAAGCAATCTTAGGAAGAACAAAGCCTGAGGCATCATGCTACCTGATTTCAAACTGTATGACAAAGCTATGGTCATCAACACAGTATGGTACAGGAATAAAAACAGACACATAGGTGAATGGAACAAGAGAGCTCAGAAATAAATCCATGCATATATGATCAATTGATTGTATATTCTTGTCTCATTTGTCATCGGTGGGAAGGGACTGTCTCTTCAATAAATGGTGCTGGGAAAATTGGCCAGCTTCGTGTGAAAGATTACAACTGGCCCACTAACTTGCACCATATACAAAAATAAACTCAAAATGATGATGGCAGTCTGGGTGATTTTTTTTAATCTGACGTCGAAAGCAAAGGCAAGCAAAAAGAAACTAGAGGGACTATTTCAAACTAAAAAGCTTCTGCATAGTGAAGGAAAGCAACAAAATCAACGTCCTACTGAATGGGAGCAAATATGCCTGAATCATAGATTTGACAAGGGGTTAATAAATAAAATATATCAAGAACCCCTATACTTCAATAGCAAAAAAGAAACAATCTTATTTAAAACTGGGCAGAGCATCTGAACAGACAATTTTCTGAAGAAAACAGATTAATATGAATGGGTTCAGCATCCCTAGTCATTAGAAAAATGCAAACAAAAACCTCAATAATATCACTTCTCACTTCATATAATAGCTAATATCAAAAAAGTTTTGGTGAGGGACTCCAGAAAAGGGAATGCTGGTGCACCATTGGTGTAAACTGGTGCAGTCACTATGGGTAACAGTATAGAGGTTCCTCAAAAATTTAACAATGCAGCAATTGTCCTTCTATTTTCTAAGAAAAATGAAAACTCTAACGGACTCCCATGTTTAGTGCAGCCTTATTTACAATAGTTAAGGTATAGCCACAATCTAAGTGTCCATGGATAAATAAATGGAAAAGGAAAATGTGGTATATATATACACAGTGGAATATTTTTCAACAATAAGAATGAAATCTTGCCATTTGTGCCAACACACGGATAGACCTCGAGGGCATTATGCTAAGTGAATTAAGTCTGATGGAGAAAGACAAACACCATATGATTTCACTTGTATGCAGAATCTAAACCAACAACAGAAAACCAAGCTCTCAAATACAAAGAACAGATTGATGGTTGCCAGGCACGGAGGGGAGCGGTGGACTGGAGATGGGTGAAGGGGACTCAAGAGACCACATTATAAAAATAAAAAGTGAAGGATGCACTATCTTCAGACACCACAGATGGGAACAGAAAATGACCCAGGCTCTTTGGAAAACAATGTAATCCTACGTAGCTGTGGCTACTCCATGTTCTGAAATGCCATTTGTTTTCACAAGCTGTCCTGGAAAATTGAGTCTCTTTCTCCACCCCCAGGAAAATCATAAATAGCATTTGGGACACTTGGACTGTCTTCAACCTCACTTTGAAAGAATAATAAGAATTGCTATTGTTTCTATAGAGGGGAAGCAGCTCCCAAAATCATACTGCAGTAAATCCTTTTCATTTAATTATTTAAAAAGTCTATAATTTGGGCTTAGGTTTCTATTCTCAAACTCCTAAATAAGACCTTTCGCTTCCAGATTTTAATTGCAATTCGGTGGAACTGGATGAACCAGAGTGGCAAAAAAGGTCCTTCTGCTGCCAGCTGGGTGATATTTGGGCCCAAAGTGTGGATTGCTGTGTAGCAGGATTAGCTGGTAGGTTAGCTTTCCAGATGGAGTTCAGGAGGAGCAATCAATAAGGATTTGGATATACTGCCTCAAGAAGGGCCCCAGAAAGTCTTCTAAAGCTGGAGAAAAGACCAGGAACTCAGCCAAAGGTTCATGTTGCTACGATAAGTAGTCAAATATTCTAGTCTTTGAGTCCTTGTCATTAGCCAGGCCTGACCAGATGGTAGCTTTCTTCAGCTTCATCAGGATTCTGAAACTATGCAAGGGTTATTTTATGGTCTGGACAAATCACAGTGGATGTAGAAAAGGTTTTGTCCCTGGCCTTTCCTACACCAGACATGAGTTCAGACATGAAAGTTTACGTGGGAGGAGTTCAGCTTCTGCAGTACAATGGACTACAGTGCAAAGGACAGCAGTACAAGGACAGTAGCCTGTGTTGTGATCCTTTTCTGAAGGAAATCTACCTTACTGACTCCCTCTGGTGCCATCCCCTCCTAGACGTATACTCACACACACCCAAATCATCCCCTTAAACCTGTCCACTCCCCCTCTAGTGTAGAGACTTGATCCAAGGTCCTTGCAGATTCCCTCTTGAGATTGCTGTGTATTCTATTTGGCCCCCAAACTCGTAAACCTTTAACATTTTGACCTCACTTTTAAAACAGTGAGGTCACTCTAGAAATAACAAAGATAAAAACATAGATCATTCTGAACTTTGCTCCCCTTGCACAAGGATGGAACAGACACCTTTGGAGAATTCTGAAAGAAAGGGAAGAGGTTTAAGCAACCCCTTGCACAACAGAGAGCAAGAGAGTCCTCGTTAGAGAGCTAAGAGGAGCAGCTTCCCATGATGGTCACAGGACTGCACTGCGCCTCCCTCAGGCTGATGCAGTACCACGCTCAAGGTCTCCTGGAACCTACAGTTTTTCGAGTGGGAAAGGAGAGCCCAGCATAAACTTTGAGCTCTCCCAGCACAGTGGATTGCTTCTGGGAAGCCTCTGCTCCTGTCTTGCTCCATAGGAATTTTGGGAGAATAAGCATGGCTCGATCACTGTGATTTTTACTGTGACAGAGAAGGGAAGAGGAATTTCAATAACAGACTCACATCTTGTTAGACTGAGTTTCTACCTTAAGCACCCAAGTAGCAGTCCCAACCAGGAGCTTTGGTCATCTACATATAGTAGCATAGTCTGGCCAGGAAATGAGGCAACAGGGGGGTCTGCCTGATCCAGGTTATCAAACCAAGAGCTTCGAGGGCCTTGCACCTTGGCCTGCTGCTATCTAAGCAGGGGAGCTGAGTCATAGCCTAGCCATGCCTGACCAAGCAAGGCTGGTCAGACCACCTAGAAGCTGTTCTGCCCCATGATGCTCAAGCAGAGAGTAAAATAGGCAGAGGTAATCCTGTACTGAGTAAAGCCAGTGGCCCTGTCTGGCTTGGAAATAGGGGTATGGGTCAGGTTGAGTCAAGACCCCAACATGAAGCCTTGGGGGCTTTGGAGCCAGTTCTCATACCGGGCCTTCTTTCCCTGTGCATTGCTGAATACAACCTTCAGCTCACCTGACCGGGAAATGTAACCAGAGCACAAGAAAACTGCACAGACCAGCCAACAGCTGTGCCTATGGTGGACCATGAACAGAGCGCACAGCCCACGGCTTTCCCTGTGAGCGGAGCAAAATGAGTGGCCACATCTGGCCAAAGAATTCAGTGCACAGTCTTGCCTGAATCAGGTTTCCAAACAATATGCTGTGCAGCCAAGTAGGCCCACCCTGCCACGGCAGAGCATTATTTCATTGTGCTACCTGCTCTGAATATAGTCCTCAGTCCTGTCGGGCAAGCCTGACCAAAGAACCCATGTCAAGGTGTAGTTCATCATACAGCTTCACGGGAGCGGGGAACCAAGGCAGCAGCCCTATCTACCTTTACTTAGAAGCACCCTTCCACCCCGCCCTGACCTCAGAGCTGAGGCAGTGAACTTGCCCCAAAATAGACCCTAATAGCAAGCCCCTTCAACCTAGGGTTATTATCAGCATACAAGTCCAAAAACACAACTGATCTGACTGGTGAAGAATGGTGTCTGCCAAAGTGAACCTGTACTATCTGGAAGAAGAAACTGCTTACTCAGATTCGCAGGTCAAAACTCCAATAGTCAATCCTAAAGAAATAGAGATCTATGAACTGTCCTACAAAGAGTTCAGAATATTTGTCTTAGAGAAGTTTTTGAACTGGAAAAAAAGAAGCACATACGTACCAGTAAAATTAAACAACCCAACAATGCATTAACAGAGTACGTTCAAAGATATAAAAACACTTAAAAAATCCACACAAATCTTAAAGTTGAAAAACACAGTGACCACATGTAAGAATTCAACAGAGAACTGCAAAAGCATAATCATGCTGAATCAAAATTCAAGAAGACAACACTTTTGAAATGATTTATCAAGTCAGAGGAATAAAAGGAAAAAAAATACGTACAGGACTTAATTGACACAATCAAAAGAAATGGTATCGGCATTATAAGAATTCCGGGAGAAGAAACAGAGAAAGGGACAGATAATATAAGAAATGGACATCCAGATCCAGGAGCCCCAAAGAACCCCAAATAGATTTAACCTGCTAGGGCTACACTGAGACACCTCTTCATTACTAGAACTGCATGAGAAAAGAGAGAAGTTACAGACAAGGGAACATACAAAGACTATTATGTCGCAACGAAACTTTTCAGGCTGAGAGAAGAGGGTGATATATTTAAAATATTCAAAGGAAAAAAAGTCACCACCCAAGAAATCTATATGCAGCAAAGATGTCCTTCATTAATGGATAAAGACGCCTGAAGGAACAAAAATGGAGTTAATCAACACTAAACCTGTCTTAAATGCCAAAAGGAGTTTTCTCAGTGGCGAAGGATGTTAATTATCATCATAAAAACACAAGAAAGTAGCTTAAAACTCACTGGTGGTGGCAAATATATACTCAAAGTTAGGTTCTATAATATAATGGTGCATAATTTACTTACAACTCCCATTGAAAAGTTAAACATAAAACTAAGCACAACAGTAATTTGCTATTGGTTAAATATTAAAATATGTAAATTGTAACATTAATAACCGAAGTTGTGAGGGGGAGGACAAGCAATATAAAGTTTAGGAATGCTATTGACGTTATTTCCAGCTTGTAGTATTTTAAAATTATAATACTTTATGTAAGCCTTATGTTAATCACAAGGAAAAAAAAACCTGTACTAATTACACAAAGGAACATGGTAAAAAAGCCCAAGTACACTAATACCGTAACACAGCAGGATAATGAACAAGGAATATTGATCTACACCACAGCCAGAAAACAACAAAAAAATGGCCATAGCAAGTCTTTACTTACTATTAAGTACTTCAAATTTAAATGGTTTAAATTCTCTAAAAGACATAAAATGGCTGAATAGATAAAAATCCAAACCCAAGAACACGCTGCTTACAAGAGACTCACTTTAGTCTCAAAGGCACACATAGACTGAGAGTGAAGGGATGGAAAAAGTTATTTCAAGCAAATGGTAACCAAAAAAAGCAGGCAGGGGTATCTATACCTCATCAGAAATTAAACTTAAAAGGGTAAAAGAGACAAGGAAGATGTATAAACATTCTAAAAAGGGTCACTCCATCAAGAAGTGATAACCGTCATAAATATTTATGCACCCACCGTCAAGGCATCTAAATACATAGAGCAAAACAGAGCTAAATGGAGAAATAAACAGCACTGTAAGAATAATTGGGGACTTTAATACTCTATTCTCAACAATGGATAGTTCCTCCAGAGAATTTAAGCATCTTACTCTTGATTTTGGCTCGGGTGTTGTTTCCTGGTTATGGGATGGAGCCCGCACTGGGCTCCTCCTCGGAGCGGGAGTCTGCTTGAAATTCTCCCTCTCCCTCTGCCCTTTTCCCCTTAAAATAATTTAAAAAATAAAAAATAACACAGCAGATTGGAATACTATAGAGCAAATAGACCTTAACAGCAGATCACTCTTCATAAGCACACATAAGACCAAATGGTAAACCATAAAATGAATTTTAGGCAATTCAAGAAGATTGAAATCATACTAAGTATCTTCTCTGACCTCAGTGATAGGAAACTAGAAATCAGTGCCAAAAAGAAAACTAGAAAAATTATAAAAACATGGAAACTGAACAGCCCTCTCCTAAACAACCAAGGGATCCAAGAAAAAATTAAAGTGGTAACAAGGAATGCACTAAACCCAGTCATAAAGGGAAGTGGATTGCAATAAATGCATACATTAAGATACAAGGAAGCTCCCTAATGAAGCTAAGCCCAAGGTAAGCAACAAAGACTAGAAGAGAACGAAATGAAATAGAGAACAGGAAAGCAATAAAATACATTAAGTAAAAGTTTCTTCTTGGACAAGAAGGTGACTGACAACGCTTTAGCTAAACTAAGGAAGGAAAAGGAGAGGACCCAGATCAAAAACATTCTAAGCTACATGAGGACATGCTACCATAGTAATACAAAGAATGTTAAGAGGCTACTGTGAACAACTCTATACCAAGAAACTGGACCACCTAGAACAAAGAGAAAAATTGTTTGGAACATACAAACTACCATGACTAAATCAGGACAAAACAAAATCTGAACATACCAGTTACTAGAAAGGAAATTGGATATTTTTGATTACTGATTCAAATGAAAAATCCAAGACTGAGTGGCTTCATTGGTGAATTTTACCAAACATTTAAAGAAGAATTAAGAGCAATCCTCCTCAAACTCCAAAACATTGAGGAAGCGGTAACACTCCCAAACTCATTTCATGAGGCCAGCATTACCTCGGTACCAAAGCCAAAGAAGGACACTGTAAGAAAAGGCAGCTATAGGTCAATATCCTTCTGGTATATACATGCAAAATACTCAATAAAATAGTAGCAAATGAATTTAACAGAACATTAAAAGAATCATTAACCATGATCGAGTGGGATTTCTCTCTGGGATGGGAGAATGGTTTGACATAGGCAAATCATTCAATATGATATGTCAAATTAATAGAATGAAAGAAAAAGAATCCTCTCAATAGATGCAAAAAAAAAATTGATGAAATTCAATACATTTTCATGGCTAACAACTTAACAAATTAGGTACAGGAAGGAATGTACCTCAACATAATAAAGGCCACATATGACAAGCCCACAGCTATCATCATCCCCAATGGTAAAAGACTGAAAGTTTTTCCTTGTTCTTCCTAGAACAAGACAACAGTGCCCACTCTCACAATCTTACTCAACAGGGTCATGCAAGTTCTAGCTATAGTGGTCACACAAGAAGAAAATCCTAAGCCTCCACCAAAAAACTGTTAGATCTAAACAGATTCAATACAGTTAACATAGAAAAATTAGTAATGTTTCTATATAAATGAATTATCTGAATAAATAAAATCCCATTTATAATAGCACCCAAAACAATACTTAAGAATAAATTTAAGGCGGTGAAAGAGCTCTTTTCTAAGATACCAATGAAACAAATTGAAGAAAACACAAATAAATGTGTAAGTATCCACATTCACTAATTGTAAGAACATTGCTGAAATGCCAATAATACCAAAAGCCATCTATACTCTGACAACAAAACTGAGGGTTACAGAAGGGAGGGTGGTGGCAAGATGGGGTAATAAATTTTTTATTTTTTAAATTATTTTAAGGGGAAAAGGGCAGAGGGAGAGGGAGAATTTCAAGCAGACTCCCGCTCCAAGGAGGAGCCCAGTGCGGGCTCCATCCCATAACCATGAAACAACACCCGAGCCAAAATCAAAATTAATAGGTATTAAGGAGGGCACGAGTGGTAATGAGCACTGGGTGTTATATGCAACTAATGAATCACTGAACACTACATCAAAAACTAATGCTGTACTATATGTTCACTAATTGAACATAATAAAAAAATTAGGTAAAGACAATCACCTCTTTTTCATTGTACCAGTTAGGCTCAGTTTTCAAAAATGTAAATCAGAATGTGAAGCTCTAAATAGAAAAAAAAAAGTCATCTGTAGATTCAATGCAATCCTTATGATTCCAGTGGCCTTTTTTACAGAAGTAGAAAAATATCCTAAAATTTTTATGGAACCACACATCATCCTGAACAGCCAAATTAAACCTTAGAATAAAGAACAAAGCAGGAAGGATCACTCTTACTGATTTCAAGCTATATTATAAAGCTATTGTCATCCAAACAGTAGGGTCTTGGCAGAAAACCTGTCACAGAGACCAATGGAACAGAACTGAGAAGCTATCTAAAACCCAAGTATCTAGTCAACTAATATCTGACAAGGGAGCCAATACTCTACAGAGAAAAGATAGTCTCTCCAAAAGACACTGCTAGCAAACCTTCATGACTACATGAAAACCAGTAAAAGTAGACCTATATCTTACAGCACTCACAAAAATTTGAAATGGATGGATGACTTAAATTTAAGACCCAAAATCATAAAGCTCCTTGACATGGATCTTGGCAATAACTTTTTGGATAGGACACCTCTAGCACAAGCAACCTAAGCAGAAATAAACAAGACATCAAACTAAAAAGTTTCTGCATAGCTCACAATTAACAAAAAGAATATATGACCCATGGAATGGGAAAAAAATGTTTACAAATCCTATCTGATAAGGGGTTAATACACAAAATTTAAAGCAAAAATTTAAAATTTAAATTTAAAAATTTAAAATTAAATTTAATTAATTTAAATTAATTTAATTAATTTAAAAGCAAAAAACCCAATCTGATTAAAAAGCAGGAAAGAACTAAAAAAGAAGTGTGTTTGTGTTTTTGTGCATGTATATAAACATGCACAATTTTTGTGCATGAAGAAGACAGATGAGTGGCCAACTGGTACAGGAAAAGATGTTCAACATTATTAATCACTAGGGAAATGCAGATGAATTCCGAAATGCAGATGAATTCCAAAATGCGCTATCACCTCGCACTCGTTAGAATAGGGATATAAAAAAGGCAAGAAGTAACAAATGCTGGTTAGATTGTGGAGAAAAGTTACAAAACCCTTGTACATTGTTACTGGTGGTAGGAATGCAAATTAGTGCAGCCATATGGAAAACAGTATGGAGGTTCCTCAAAGTATTAAAAAATAGAATTACCATATGATCCAGCCATTTAGCTTCTGGATCTTTATTTAAAGAAAACAAAAACACTAACTTGAAAAAAATAATGTGTATTTCCACATTCATTGCAGCCTTATTTACAATAGCCAACACGTGGAAACAACCTAATTATATCCATCTGTGGATCATAGACAAAAATGTTGTGGTATATATGCGTTTATGTATATATACATGCACACAAACACAATGGACTTATCCAGCCATAAACTATGAAGAAATCCTGCCATTTTAAACAACATGGATGGACCTTGAAGACATGATGCTAAGTGAAAAAAATCAGAAAAATTCTGTATGATCTCACTTGTGGAATTTGAACAAAAATAAACTCATTGAAAAAGTGATCAGGTTTGTGTTTATTAGAAGTGGGTGGGGGGCTTCAGGGGGAATGGGATGGAAGTGGTCAAAACATATAAACTGTAAGACCGATAAGTACTTGGTATATAATGCGTAACATGATGACTACAGTTAACTACGATCACATATCCTACAACACTGTTATGAGAGTATATCCAAAGAGTTCTTATCACAAAGATGAGGTATGACATGGTAGGTGTTAACTAAACTTTTTGTGGTAATCACTTCATATATGTAACTCAAATGCTATACACTTTTTTTTTTTAAAGATTTTATTTGTCAGAGAGAGGGAGAGAGCACAAGCAGGGGGAGCGACCGGCAGGAGAAGCAGACTCCCTGCTGCCCAAGGAGCCCAATGTGGGACTCCATCCCAGGATCCTGGGATCATGACCTGAGCTGATGGCAGACACTTAACTGACTGAGCCACCCAGGCATCCCTAAATACTGTACACTTAAACATGGTGCTACATGTCAATTATGTCGCCAAACTGGAAAATTATTTCTAATTTTGGGCTTATCTTTAACCATTTAAGAGTGAAGAATGATAATGACGTTATAGTGGCCTAAGTCCTTCAGTTTGGCCTGCCCCTCCCCCCATGATTTACAACTAATTGGATATCCACGACCAGGCAAAAGCTCACCAGGACCCTGGAAGATCTATCCATCTGTACACCTGAAAGTGGGTGGAGTACATTTCAAAGAAGCCTACAGAGCCTAGGGGAGGGGAAGTACTCCCCTAGATACTTTTTTTGGCAGAAGAGGTAAAGGGAGAAGGCACTGAGTGGGAGTATGTCCAGCTGTGCCTTCTCTAACTAAGGGGACCTACTGTTCTCTCTCAGGGAAGCCTACAGTGACTGGTGGGGAGGCAAAGGAAAACAAAGACAGAACTGAAGGAAAGCTTCTCCTAGTGTTTGCCCTAGGATTCTGGCACAAGGACTACCCACGGACCTTTAAGAATACCCATCCAATCTGCTAACAGCTCCCTCACCCTTTATTTTGTTTCTCCACCAGTTTTATTTATTTCGGGTTTTTGGGCACACAGTCCCAACATTAGCAGCCAGTCAGTACTGGCAAGAGAAACTCAACCTGTGTGATAGTGCCACCTTCTGGAGAACAGAAAAAAACAAAAATGATAGTTTTGGATCTAAGGTGCTACTGCTGTTTTCAAAGCAGTAAACACTTTATGTAGTTAGGCACAAATACAGTACCACAAAATGACAATTTTCCAGCATCCCACACCAAAGATATGAAGTATTGAGGTATAACTGATAAATACTTAAAATTAGCTATTATGAGATAATTCAACTATAAGAAAACTCAAACAAGCAACACGATGGTCTCATGAGTAAGAGTACAATAAAGAAGGGAGTACTTTACCAAAGAAAGTATAAAAGCAATCTAACAGAAAAGGTGGAGCTGAAGAACTGGATAAATGAAATGAAGAAAGCATTAGAAAGGGTTGGGAAGACAGTAGGTCAGATGGAGAATAGAGCTCAAAAACAGGAAATAGAAATGATTTAGGGGAAGAGGAAAGAGACTTGAGATTTACAAAACAAACACCATGACAACTTTGGGACTCCATCAGAAAAGTCAACTTATAATAGCAAGGATATGGAGAAAGGGGAACCCTCTTATATTGTTGGTGGGAGCGCAAACTGGTGCAGCCACTCTGGAAAACAGTGTAGAGATTCCTCAAAAAGTTAAAAATAGAGCTATCCTATGACCCAGTAATTGCACTACTAAGTATTTACCCAAAGGATGCAAACATAGTGATGTGAAGGGGCACATATACCCGAATGGTTAGAGCAGCAATGTCCACAATTGCCAAACTATAGAAAGAGCCCAGATGTCTATCAACAGATGAATGGACAAAGAAGATGTGGTAAATATATATACAATGGAATATTACTCATCCATCAAAAAATGAAATCTTGCCATTTGCAATCACATTGATGGAACTGGAGTATTATTATGCTAGGTGAAATCAGTCAGAGAAAGTCAAACACTATATGACTTCACTCACATGTGGAATCAAAGAAACAAGACAGAGGAACGTAGGGGAAGAGAAGGAAAAATAACATAAAAACAGAGAGGGAGGCAAACCATAAGAGACTTTTAACTATAGGGAACAAACTGAGGGTTGTTAGAGTAGAGGTTGGTGGGAAAGGGGTAACAGGATGATGGTCACTAAGAGCACTTGATGTAAGGAGCACTGGGTATTATAGGCAACTGATGGACCACTAAACTCTATCATGAAATTAATAATATACTATGTGTTAACTAATTTGAATTTAAATTAAAAAAAAAAAAAAACATTAATAGGTATACCAGAAGCAGAAGAGAGAGAGAAGAGGGCAGAGACTTTTATAAAGAAGTTCCCAAACTTGGGGAAGGAACTGGGTAAGAAGCCAATATAACACTTTGTTATCTCAAGACAAAAATATCTTCTCCAAAACACAATATATTAAAACTGTCAAGTCAGTTATTTAGAGTTTTAAAGACAGCCAGGGAAAGAAAACAACCTACAAAGGGACCCCCATTAGGCTAACAGATTTCACAACAGAAACTCTACAGGCCAGGACACAGTGGAATGACATATTCAAACCATTGAAACATAAAAATTGCCAGCTAACAATACTCTATCTAGCAAAGTTATCTTTCAGATTAAAGGAGAAATAAAGGCTTCCACACACAAACAGAAGCTGAGGAAGTTCAACACCATTAGAATGGTCTTATAAGAAATATTTGAAGAAGCTCTTCAAGCTGAAATACACAAAAACTATGCAAAGCTCTGATTAGTGAGAAGTGGTCAGAATTAGAAAACTTTTAGGAAAGTGTACTATATAATTATAGCATCAAGGTTAGAGCTTTATATATAGCTATAGCTATTAGAACTTGCTAACAAAATAAGTATTAAAAGGGATACTCTGTGACATCAAATATATAGAAGGTGAAGAATAAAAGGATTGAACCTTTATAGGTGCAAGAATATAAGCTGTTATTAGTAGAAAAGGAGTTTTTAATCTATGATGTTACATGCGAACTTCATGATAACCACACACAAAAATCTAGAGCACACAAACATAATAAAAATGGAAGACTGAACAAATCACCATGGAAAACCACCAAGTTACTCAAGGTATACAGGAACAAAAAGAAAAAATATGAAAAAATAACAAGGCAAAAGATACAATGTCAACAGTAACTCTTGACACATCAGTCATCATCCTAAATGTAAATGGATTTAACTCACCAATCAAAAGGCACAAGGTGGCAGGATGAAGAAAAATTAAGACCCAAATTATGCTGCAGGAGACTCATTTCAGCTCTAAAGAGACTCCTAGACTAAAAGGAATTGATGAAAATTGATATTCTAATCAAACAGAAACTAAAAAAAAAAAAAAAAAAAAAAGGCAGACATAGGCACACTTCACATCAGACTAAATAGACTTGAAGCCAAAACAAAACAAAGGAAGTCATTATATAATTATGGGGTCAATACATCAAGAAGATGTAACAATCAAAAATGTACATTCCCAAACCTGAGCACCAAAAAATGTATTAAGCAAATATTAACAGGTCTTAAGGGGAAACATATAGCAATACAATAGTACTAGGGGACTTTAATACCCCACTGTCAGAAATGGATAGATCACTCCGAAAGTGTGTGATCACAGAAAATCAACATGAAAACATTGGAAGTGAACCACACATTACAACAAATAGACTTAACAGACACAGGATATTTCATCCAAAAAAAGAATACACATTCTTAGGCCATGAAACAATTCTGAGTAAATTTAAGACTGAAATCATAACTACTATCTTTTCTGATGACAATTAGTATGAAAAAAATCAGCAAAGCGGTAAGATCTACATATATGTGCAAACTGAACAACACACTTAGGAAAGGAAATTATCTTCAAACAAAAATAAAGGTAATATATCAAATCTTATGAGATGCAACGAAAGCAGTTCTGAGGAGAAACTTTATACCAATAAACACAGATTAAGAAATTCTCCAATATACAACCTAGCTTTACACCTCAAGGAACTAGAAAAACTTACAAATTGATCCCAAATTTAGCAGAAAGAAGGAAATAATAAACATCACCACGGAAATAAAGCATCAGAGACCAGAAAAACAATAGGAAGGATCAATAAAACTAAGAACTGTTTTTTCAAAAAAGAGCAAACTGACAAACTTTTAGCTAGGCTAAGAAAAAAGATGGCTCAAAATCTGAAATAAAAGGAGACATTACAACTAATACCAGAGAAATGCAAAGAATTTCAAGAGACTACTAAAAAAAAATTATATGCCAACATACTACATAACCACGAAAAAATATATTTCTAAAAACACACAACCTACCAAGACTGAATCAGGAAGAAATAGAAAGTCTGAACTAATAGTAAGTAAAAAATGTTTATCAATAATCAAAAACTTTTGAACACAGACAACTCCAGGACTAAATGGCTTCACTGGAGATTTCCACTACATGTTTCAAGAAGAATTAACACCAATCTTCCTCAAACTCTTCCAAAATCACTGTGGAGGGATCACTTTCAAACTCTTTGGGCCAGCATTACCTTGATACCAAAACCAGATAAAGATACCTGAAGAAAACTACATCCTGATAAATACCACTAATGAATTCAGTTAATATTTTTTGAGAATTTTTGCAAGTATATTCAGGAGTAAGTTAGAAGAATTACACCCCGGGACCAAGTGGGATTATCCCCGAGATGCAAAAATGATTCAACTTATGCAAATCAATAAATGTAATGCATCACAATACAATGAAACATAAAAATCCCAAGATTATCTAATAGATATGGGGGAAAGTTTCACAGAATACAACACCCTTTCATGATAGAAAAAAAACCACCACCACCACATTGGGTTAAGAAGCCAATAATAATAATAAAGGCCATATATGACAAACTCATAAGTAACATTATACTGAAAGGCAAAAAACCGAAGCACTTCCTCTAAAATAAGAAACAAGACAAGGATTCCCACTTTGACCATTCCTATTAAATATGGTACTAGAAGGAAGAAGGTGTCCAAGACGGCACCATAGGAACACCGGGAAGTCACCTCCTCTCACAGACTCAGAGTCCATACCTCCAGATAGAGCAACTCCTCCTACAGATCTCAAAGGTGATTGATTAGCTTCTGCAAAGTGAAAAACAGGAACCACATACCAAATGGCATGAAAGAGACATGGTGATGACAGGAACTCTCCTGATGCTAGGAACAACAGCAAGGGGGGAGACATCACGGAGGGGCCTGCATGTAGATTTGTAACTTGGGGCTCAGCCAAGGGGGAAAAAAAAGTGGTTTAAAGAGCAACTAGACATTAAGCAAAGAAGCCCATTTACTGAACTTAGAGCATCCACCAAATGGTGGACCAACTGCTGGAATGCTGTCTGGGTCACAGATGGTGTCTGTGTTCCCCCTTCAGCTTGACAGCCCAGATGGAGTCCGAGTCTGGGGACCCTAGGCAGCCTGCCATCTCACTGAGCCCGGGACCCCTAGCCCACACTCAGTCCTGCTGTTCCCCCTAAACAGACCCCTTCCCACACCCACCACAATGGCCCTGGATCAGAGCCCGCCAGAGGCAGATAGCCCGTAGATGCTTCAGCTCCAGCCATCCCACCAGGGGGGCCCCAGCATGCATCCACTGCATCTACCCATCCAGCCCTTCCCCTCGGAAAGCACCCAGTGTACGTGCACTTCACCCTCTGCTGTCCCACAAGAGTGGCCCAGGTACACGCGGCCGCAGGGACCCCACCCTACGCGGCCAGGCACAGAGTCTGCACAGGAAACATTCCTACAAGGGTACTGCTTCAAAATTGGGAAAGGTAGCAGTTTCCTCTAATACACAGAAAGTCACACAAAATGAGAAAAGTAAATATACTCAATGAAAAAGCAAAGTAAAATTTTAGGAAGGAAAAGAACTCAATGAAACAAAGATGTGATAAAAAGTAGAGCACAGGAAATATAGTCATTAAAATTGTAATGATTTTGTCTGGTGACAGATGGTTACTACACTTATGGTGGTGAGCATTGAGTCCCGTATGGAATCGTCTAATCACTGTGCTGTACACCTAAAACTAGTAATATTGTATGTCAACTACACTCACAAAAACAACAATAAAATATATAGTACTGGAAGTTCTAGCTAGAGCACTTACTCAAGACAACGAAGTAAAAGGCATCCAAATGGGAAAGGAAGACATAAAATTGTTGCTGTTTCCTGATGATAGGATCTCCTATATTGAAATTCCCAGAATCCATCAAAAATATAAATTAACAATTTTAGTAACATGGCATGTTACAAAATTGCCAAACAAATCAGTTGCTTTTTTACACTAATTATAAAGTATCTGAAAAAAGAAATAAAGCTATCCCATGCACAATAGCATCAAAAACAGTAAATTACTTAGGAATAAATTTAAGCAAGGAAGTAACACATCTATACATTAAAAATGACAAGTTTGCTGAGAGAAATTGAAGACCTAAATGGAAAGGCATCTTGCATTCATGGTTCAGAAGAATGAATACTGTTAAAATGGCCATAATACTCAAAGCCATCTACAAATTTCATGCAATCCCCATCAAGATAAAAGACAGCCTTCATAGAAGAAAAAAAAAAAAAAAAAATTCTAGGGGCGCCTGGGTGGCTCAGTTGGTTAAGCGACTGCCTTCGGCTGAGGTCATGATCCTGGAGTCCAGGGATCAAGTCCCACATCGGGCTCCCAGCCCCATGGGGAGTCTGCTTCTCCCTCTGACCTTCTCCCCTCTCATGCTGTCTCTCACTCTCTCTAATAAATAAATAAAATCTTAAAAAAAAAAAAAAAAAGATGCTCTCCCCCCCTCTCCCTCTCCAAAAATAAAAAATTAGAAATTAAAAAAAAAAATTCTAAAATTTGTGTGGAGTAACAAAGACCTCAAATAGTCAAAGCAATCCTGAGGAAAAAGAACAAAGGTATCATGCTTCCAGATTTTGAACTATACTACAAAGACAGGAATAAAAACAGTTATGTAATGGGTCCAAGATTAGACAAACAGACCAAAAGGACAGAACAGAGAGCCTAGAATTAAATTCTAGCATGTATAGTCAGCCAGTGCTTGACAACAGAGCCCAAAACACTCAATGGGAAGAGGACAGTTTTATTCAACAAATGCTGCTGGATTAAAATTGGGAGACACATGCAGAACAATGAAAATGGACTCCTATCTCTGCCACTCACTCAGTCGTTAATCGTCTGCCTTCGGCTCAGGTCATGATCCCAGGGTCCTGGGATCAAGCCCCGCATCGAGCCCCGCATAGGGTTCCCTGCTCAGCAGGAGGCCTGCTTCTCCCTCTCCTATTCCCCCTGCTTGTGTTCCCTCTCTCGCTATCTCTCTCTGTCAAATAAATAAAATCTTAAATAAAAAAATATATAGGTCTTGGCAATGATTTTCTTTCATGTGATGCCAAAACCGCACACACATAAAAAAAACCCAAAAGCAAAACTCAACAAATCAGACTACCTCAAACTGAAAAGCTTTTGCACAGCAAAACGGTTACCAAAATGAAAAGACAACCTACAGAATAGGAGAATATTTTTACAAAACATAAATCGGATAAAGGGTTAATATCCATAATTTGTAAGGAACTCATGAGGCTTAATAACAAAAAGACAGTCTGATTTGTGGCCAGAAAAGGGCGCCTGGGTTGCTGTTGGTTAAGTGTCTGCCTTCAGCTCAGGTCATGATCCCAGGGTCCTGGGATCGAGTCCTCCATTGGGCTCCCTGCTCAGCGGGGAGTCTGCTTCTCCCTCTGCTGCTCCCCCTGCTTGTGCGTGTGCTCTAATAAATAAAATCTAATAAATAAAATAATAAATAAATAAATAAAATAATAAATAAACTGCAATCACATTAAAACACATAAATATATCAAAGTAACACATTGTATATAGCTTGAATTTACACAATGTTACATTTCAAATTTATTCAATTAAAATAAAATTTACGTGAAAAGACTGAAAAACAATTGCAATGCTGAGGGGCTTTGTGGCAGCATATCTTGGGTGTCTGCAACTGGCCCACCTCAGGCAGGCACTCTCTCCAGCTCCACCTGCTCTGTCACTTCTGTCTCATTGACATAAAATGCATGTCATTCTTTTCTTTAAAATCTGAGTATACTCAACATGTAATGTTACATTACTTTCAGGTATACAACATAGTGATTCAAAAATTAAGTTATGTTTACCAAAGATGTAGCTACCCTCTGTCACTATACAACACTATTCCAGCACCATTGACTATCCTCCCTATGCTGTACCTTTTATTCCCATGATTTATTTATTCCACAGATGGAAGCTTCTATCTCCGCCTCCCTTGCACTTGTTTTGCTGATCCCTGCCCAACCTCCTCACCTTTGGCAACCATCAGTTTGTTCTCTGCATTTATAGGTCTGATCATGCTTTTTGTTTATTCATTTATTTTTTATATTCCACATATAAATTAAATCATATGGCATTTGTTGTTCTGACTTATTTCACTTAGCATAATACCTTCTAGGTCCATCCATGTTGTCATGAATGGCAAGATCTCATTCTTTTTGATGGCTAAGTAATGTTCCATTGTGTATATATACATATGTATCTATGCATAATATTACATTGGGTGTGTATGCATATACATACATATCACAACTTTTTAATCCATTCCTTTATCAATAGACACTTGGATTGCATCAGGATCTTGGCTATTGTAAATAATGCTGCAATAAACATAGGGGTACATCTATCTTTTCAAATTCATGTTTAATCTTTGGGTAAATATCCAGTACTGGAATTATTATATCATAGGGGATTTCCATTTTTAATTTTTTGAGGAAACTCTATACTGTTTTCCACAGTGGCTTCACCAATTTACATCCCTATCAATAGTGTATGAGGTTTCCTTCTTCTCCACTTAAATTCCTATTTCTTGACACCCACATCTCTGTTCACAGTGAAAAAGTGGAAGCTACACAGAGAAGGCCTTCTTGACCCAAGAGAAAGCAGAATGTAGTCCTTGACTTTTGTTAAACAACTGTGTTTGAATCTCACACTTGGCAACTTTACTCATTTAATTATTTATATCATATGCCTGGGCCTTATACATCTTGAGTTTATGCGCTTAAAGATTTGGCTGGGTTCCCACTCATCTGTAAGGTCTTGCTGGATGACTCTAGCCTAACCGACAATCACTGTTCCTTACCAGTTCTAATTCTACCAGGTATTTGGGACTTATTAGTTACTCTTTTCTATGAGGTATAAAATTTGACTAACATACCAATCACCGTTGTAGCCATTTTCAAGTGTGCAATTTGGTGGACTTAGTACCTTCACAATGTTGTGCAACTAGCACCAATAAAAAAATTCCGGAACATTCATTACCAAAAGAAACTGTATCCAAAAAAAAAAAAAAAAAAAGGAAGAAACTATATCCATTAAGTAGTCATTTCCCTGGCTCCCCCCACCTCATACGAGGGGCATTTTGCGCCCCAATTAGTTGTGCATCCCATCAGGTCTACTCTGTATCCCACATAGTATTTAACACAGTGTCAGGCAGGAGCAGGTGTCTAGCAGATGTTGGCTAATTAAAGGATTGATTGCTGTTAATTGGCTGGGAGAAGGGGTGGAATGGAAATGGAAAAATGAAAGACAATCAATTTTTCCTTTTTTTTTTTTATAGTTAGGAAGTGACCAAACCTGTGAACAATCTTCTCAGCCAAATTATTGCTGGCGAGTGCATATGTGTGTTTTGGAGAGTGGTTACCAAGCACAGACTTTGATGTTATATCATCTTGTTCCTGCCCTATAGAAAAATTGTGCCATATAACAAATTGAAGCACCTCTATTTAACTGTGAGGAAAAACACACTTCTGAAGTATCTGAGGAAATACAGGGTGGTTATACTTCAACACCTCATGTTGAGAAGTGAATGTTTTAGTGAAGAAATAAGGATCACTTATGATGGGCAGACTATTCAGATGCAAATAGGTGCTAGGTGGTTAAGTTTGTTTTGGGGGTGCTGGGTGACTCAGATGGTTAAGCATCTGCCTTCAGCCTAGGTCATGATCTCCAGGTCCTGGGATTGAGTCCCACATCAAGCTCCCGGCTCAGGGGGACATCTGCTTCTCTCTCTCCCTTTGCCTCTTCCCCTGCTCATTCATGCTCTCTCTCTCTTTCTCTGTATCTCTGTTTCAGACGAATAAATTAAATCTTTAAAAAAATTTTTTTCTTTTTTTTTATGTTATGTTAGTCACTATACAGTACATCATTAATTTTTGATGTAGTGTTCCATGATTCATTGTTTGTTTTCTTAAATCAGTTTAATATCCCCTTTCTACCTTAACATTTTAATAGGCTTTGAATGATAAAGGAGACAAGTTTCAGACAATTTTATGATTTGTCAACAAATTTTTTTACAAAAATTATCAAAATTGTCATTAACTTCCTATGTATAAGATTTCAATTTACAATAACATTTTTATGCATTGTCAATTAAAGGGTTATTTTCACTACAAGGGAGGCATATGAAAGAGAGCAAATACTGTTATAAACTGTCACT
This sequence comes from Potos flavus, assembly GCA_028534135.1. Taxonomy (NCBI): domain Eukaryota; kingdom Metazoa; phylum Chordata; class Mammalia; order Carnivora; family Procyonidae; genus Potos; species Potos flavus. The sequence goes on along the minus strand of CM052895.1, from coordinate 34,321,518 downwards.
TAGCAGGGCCCAAGCTAATTAGATTTCATTGTGCTATCCAAGGTTGTAGAATCTTCGGCATTACTTATTGAGAATACACTACGTACAGCTACTGTACTTGGCATTTTGCACTTATTTCCTAATCCTGGGACAAGCCCCATGAAGTACTTTTACAGCTAAAAAAAGAGTTGGCTCGGTCTTTCTTTGGTAAAACAGAACTGAAGGAACTGAAGTCTGACTGTAAAACCTACATTCTTAACCTCTTTACAAGCCTAATGCTCACCTTCATACATTCTGGCAGTGCCCCACCCCAACATTATAGAATGATAGCTGTCAACATCCTAAAAATGTTCTTGGGGATTCTTATCTGCTCTGAGTAATATGTTTTAATGTTTCCCAATTCTCAAAGTCAAGAAATTCTCCTCGAAGTTCAAATCTAGGTCTTTTGTATGGTAAAGCAGCCCAGGTGTCCTGTCCAGGGTAGATACCAAAAGCATGTGAAGCTTTATACAAATTATTTTCCTCTCACACAGTGATGGGTTCTGAAAGGTATAATTAAGTCATCTTTTAATAAATCTATCTGGAAAAGGAACCATGTTTCCAATAGCCAGCAGCTGGTTTGTTCATTGAGTCCTCAAAGGATAAGATGATGACTCCTAAATCTTTCTCAAGTATTTTCTTAGAATGGCCATTTCTTTGTCAAATAAAGCCAATCCAGTTTAATGTCAATTAATTAAAACTAAAGGCAAAAGAGACACCATAAAGGTATTGTATATAGACTTATTATGGAAAACTTCTGAGGACTTTCCTGGATTAAAATACCATGGTTTATTCTGTACATGGATGGGAAAGAGGTTCCTACAGGCACCAAAGAAGAGTGTATGCTTGGAATCTGGCATGGATACAAGATAAAGTCACCCACTGAGAATCCAGTTACTAAGAAGAAACCACAAGTATGCAATTAATCACCTGCACAAATAGCTCATATCAAGGTAGAACTAATGAGTGACTTTCTGGTGAGAACATGTCATTTCCCAAAATTCTTTAAGGGACTACGGTGTCTTCCCAAAGTTTTAACATGTAGGCCAGGATCTCTTTCTTAGCTATGGTCTAATGAATTATAAAATTTCCAAGATGCAACCATCAAAAGAGAATGGAATTGGTCTACATGGAGTCAGGAAAAAGACAAGTCTGGGATGGAGAGTACTTACTGTCCAAGGTGATCAAAGGAGATGGGAGAATGCCTCTATCAAATAGGGAGGGGATTCAAGTTTGTCTGCCGGCTCATCTCTACTGGGGTAAGGGAGCATTGTCTCTCAGTGGTATTCCTTTAATGTCACAGGCCTGCCACATAATAAGCACTCAATAGAATACAGAATAAATGAATGAACCTTGTTGGACTCCCTTTTCTTTGATCTAGGACCACTGAGAAGCCATATGAAATTGAGTGCCTTTCCTAAGGGTATTTTTACTATTGGTAAAAGGATGCACTGATTACCTGACAGGAATATTATCTACTACATGACATTTACATTTCTCAGTACAAATAATAAAAAGGCATTTTTAATTAGAAATCAGTCCCTTGTGAGTTTGGTTAGAGTGATTTGTTCCCCTACCATTCCCAACTCTGATCATTTTGCCCTGAGAGAAAGGAAAGAACACTGGCGAGTGTGCAAGGCTGATGAACAGACCTGACCCCCTGCCAGCCTCGCCCCCAACTATGTATTTCACAATTCAACATGAACAAACAATCCTCCTTACTTTAAGCTCTTTTAACTCTCAAAATTTAAATTATATCCAGATGTTGCAGTTTGTATTTCTCATACCTGACTTTAATTTTATTGTTAAATAACATGAATAATAGCAATTTTGTTTTTAAAAACGAAATAAAAAACAAAACCAGTTTACACAGATCTCTGTTACATGGAACTGTGTGTGTTTTTAAACATTTCACATAATAGGTTTGCAAATTCATGTGAATGGGAAAAGAGTCCATCTTGAAGGATTCTAAGAAAAGGAGAAGGGTCCTGATTCTGAGCTGAATTCAGGTAAGAAAAATGACACATGGACCATTTTGTTAGATGGGGCCAGAGACATGCAAATCCGAAACTGGTTAGAGGAGAAGTTTTTATCCACTAATGGTAGAAAGCAGTGGGAGTTTGGAGGTTGTTAAGAACATGCCTAGCATTTAGACAACCCTTGAAGGATCTAGACTCATGGGTGATGGGAATATTCCAGAGATCAAATAAATGTTGGCAGAGATCTGAGGAGTAAGGAGTGTAAGAAAGATCACCTAAGTTAATGGGATTAACTAAAGAGAGCAATGAGTAAAAAGGAAATTGCCAAAATCTAGAGGATTCATGAACTGAGGAATGTGAGAAGGTGAAGTAGAGAGGAGGTCTCAAGAGAAGCAGCATGCAGAACCCTGAGGTCAGTGAGAAACAGGAATGTTTTATGCAAAGCTGCTTCATGTTCATGGGTGGCCCATAATGGGTTGGAAGAATATCAAATTGATCATTCAAACTGAGTCATTTTTGAAATTGAAAGAGGGTGCTATTAATCCTTACACTGGAAACAAGCATAAATTGAGACTCTCCCAAGCAAAGCGGCATGCATGGTAGCTTCATTTATAAGGAACAGACAGTTGCTGGGGAGTACATTGCACCTGCCAGCACAGACTGTGGATGTCCGTAGGTTATGGAATAATGGAAGGTCAAAAGTTAGTAAGATTGGGAGAGCTCCAATGAGACAAGGACCAGCAGAGGTAGATGTCCCTCCCTGTACCACCCATGAGTAAGACCACACCTAAACCAATCCAAACCCCTTAAAATGTACCCTGTTGGTTTATTTTATACGTCTTGGGCACACTTAGCTAAAAAGAATGTGAGCCAGCAGAAATAATAGTCACATGGCAGTGCTCCTCTGCAGAGAGCTGGGAGCACACAGGTACTTAGAGCCTTTAATTAGCATTGTTGAGGCTCCCTGCTGAATCTAAAAGTTGGCAATTCCCATTATTTCATAAACACTAAAGATTTAAATTAATCTTTAAAAGCTGCTGAAGAATCAAAACTGTTTGGAACAGGCGGTCTGAGTTTTAAAAACAGACTTCAGGGCAAGGCTCTCCTCCCCATTATAGTTTCTGTCTCCCTCACCCTGGCTTAATTACAGTATTTTCATAGGGACAAGGGAAGAAGATTAAAAAACTGAAGGAAAAGTGCATCATTAAGGTGGGGTGGCTGGAGGCAACATTGCAGGTCTGACCCAAAAAAGAAAGCTTTAACATGTCCAAGGGGGAGACCTACCAGCAGGACTAGTCATACCTCTCTGGCATGGGTGCCCCAGATAATAAGAGGCTCTCAGCAAGCTAAGTAGACACTCTTAGGTCAGAATGAAGCCCATGCATTGAAAAGAGCTATAACGAACAATTCTGACCTAGCCACGATGGCCAAATCTTAGGATTTGCTTTACTTTTTCATAGCGGCTTCTCATGTTATACAAAAATGTATTTAATGGAGACCATTAACCTCCTCCCCCATTTAATTTCATAGAAAAGGGTGGCTATGTGCACTTGAACAGTAATTTCCTGTTATCTTTAAAAGTATGGATTTCAGGATTCCAGGGCAAGACTTACTCTTTCTGCTTGCTCGCTAGACTTGTCTCAGTCACTCTATGACTGGTTCTCCACCACGTGTCTCTATTCTCTCTGCCTCCTTCCAGGTTTCTCTGCTTCTGCAGGTTAACATGCTGATTTTACTCCCAGGTTCTCCCTACAAGAGGACTTCAACTCATTATTCAAGCCCAACAGCTAAGATCATCTTTGACTCCTATATCCTCAGCCTCCAGGATCCAGACATTCACCAAGTGCTATTATTTCTGTTGCCTAAACATTAAAAAATCTCTTTGCTTTTGTCTCCCCACTTTCAGTGCTCAGTTTAGATCTGTCCTTCTCAACCTTCAACACAATCAGGTCATACATAACGGAGGATCTAAATCAGGGATTCTCTGCTGTATATTAAAATCATCTTGAATAGCTAAGACACTCATATTTGTACTCCAGCTTCAGACATTTTTACTTAAGGGAATACTGTGTGCATGTGCTTCCTGTTTTCCCTCAACAATCCATCCTCTACCAAGCGTCTCCAAACATCTTAATAGTGCATTTCTTCCAGTTAAAAAAATGTTCAGAAAGTGATGTCAGCATCATGACATCAGCTTTGTGAATCATTTTTTGTCTCCCCTCTTATTTACTATGAATTTGACATTCACAACTAAATAAAAGTGCCTCTGACATTACACCAGGATACCCAGATTTCTACCCACTCATGCATCACAAAGTGGATGGATGGGACCTTGAAAGGGGCGGAGAATCCAAAGCATTTGGTGAATTTGCCCCACTCCCACTTGCCACAATGGGGGTGGCGGGAGGAGTGAAACTGCAGAGTATAAAGCAGGACACTCATTGGAGGTGAAGAATTTGTAGAAGTCCAGCCAGGATTCTTTGAGAAGATAAATGAAATCACAAGCCTTTAGCTAGACTAAGAAAAAAAGGATAGAAGACTCCTACCTTGAGAAATAAAAAATGAGAAATTACAACTGATACTACAGAAATACAAAAGATTGTTAAGAGACCATTATGAATAATTATATGACAACAAATTACATAACCCAGAAGAAATGGATCAATTTCTAGAAACAAAACCTACCAAGACTAAACTAGGAATACAAAATCTGAACAGACTAGTAATGTAGTAAGGAGATTAAGTAATTGATATCCCTGATGAATATAAATGTGAAAAATCTCAACAAAATAATAGCAAACTGAATTCAGAATACATAAAAAGGATTATAAACCATGACCAAGTGGGACTTATCCTTGGGAAGCAAGATGGTTCAATGTATGCAAATTAACAAATGTAATAGATAACAGTAAGATGATAGAAAAACGACATGACCATTTCAATAGAAGCAGGAAAAGCATTTGATAAAATACAACATTCTTTCATGGTAAAAAAAAAAAAATTGGCATATTTGGTATAAAAAGAACATAACATAATAAAGACCACATATGACAAATCCACAGCTAACATTATACTCAATGGAAGCTTTCCTCTGAGATCAGATATAGACAAGGATGCCCACTTTCTCCACTCTTATTCAGTATAGTTCTCAAAGTTCTACTTAGAGCAATCAGGCAACACAGAAAATTGTAACTTATATTTTTAACTTATAATTTTATAATTTTAAAACATATAAGACAAAATTATAAGACATAAGAAAATATAAGACAAGAAGAAGTAAAGATGATGCCATTTGCAGAGAATAGGATTCTATTTATAAAAAATCGCAAAAACTCACCCAAAAAACTGTTGGAAATAACAATTTTAGTAAAGTTGGAGGATACAAAATCAACATACGAGATCACTTTCAGTTTTATACACTAATGATGAAACATCTGAAAAATTATGTAAAATCATCCTATTCACAATAGTGTGAAAAACAATAAAATTCTTAATAAAATTAACCCAGAAAGTGAAAGGTCTGTAGAATAAAAATGTAAAGAGGTTGCTAAAAGAAATCAAAGCAGATACAAACAGACATCCCGTGTTCATAGATCAAAAAAAATTGATATTGTTAAAATGGCCATAGAACCCAAAGCTATCGATCAACTCTGTGTAATTCCCATTGATATAACAAAAGCATTTTTCACAGAAAAAAATCTAAAATTTGTATTAAACTACAAAAGACCTTGAATAGCTATAGCTATTCTCAGGAAAAAGAACAAAGCTTGGAGTTACCACACTTCTGGATTTCAAACTACACTACAAAGCTACAGTAATAAATACAGTATGGTACTGACACAAAAAGAGACACATAGGCCAGTAGAACCGAATAAAGAGCCAAGAATAAATTCCTGGTTACATGATCAGCTAATATTCAATAGGGCAGTCAAGAGCACCCAGTGGAGAAGGGATAGTCTCTCCAACAGATTTGGACATCTTAGACCACTCATAAAAATTAACTCAAAATAATCAAAAGCCTAAACATTATTCTGCTACTCTAAAATTCCTAAAAGAAATAGGGAAGAAATGTCTTAACGTTAGTCTAGGCAAGGATTTTTTGAATAGGACACCAAAAGTACAATCAATGAAACCAAGATTCAACAAATGAGACTATATCAAACTTAAAAGCTTTTGCATAGCAGAAGAAACAATATGAAAAGGCACCCTACAGAAAGGGAGAAGTATTTTGCAAACCATCTATCAGATAAGCAGTTAATATCTAAAATATATAAAGAACTCGAACTCACAATAAAAAAAATCTAAGAAATGGGCAAAAGAACATTTGGATAAATGGACATTTATCCAAAGAAGTCATTCAAATGGCGAGAAGGTATATGAAAAGATCTCAACATCTGTTACAATGGCTATAATCAAGAAGACAGGAGATAACAAGGGCTGGCAAGGATGTGGAAAAAAAAGCAAACCCTCACATACTGTTGGTGGGAACGTAAACTGGTCCAATCACTATGAAAAATATAAAGTTTCCTCAAAAATAACACATCTGCCATATGATACAGCGATTCTACTTCTGGGTATATACCCAAAGGAAATGAAAACGGAGTTTTGAAGAAATATATGCACGTCCATGTTTATTACAGCATTATTCACAATTGCCAAGATATGGAAACAAACTAAGTGCCCATCAATGGATGGAAGGATATGGAAATTGTGGTACATATATACAATGGATATTATTCAGCCATGAGAAAATTGGATATCCTGCCATTTGCAACAACAGGGATGGGCACGGTGCATATTACGCGAGGTCAGAGAAGTCAGACAAATTTAAGTGCTGTATGCTATCACTTGCATGTGGAAATCTAAAAAGCTAAACTTGTAAAAACACAGTAAAATGGTGGTTACCAGGAGATGAGGGGCAGGGAGCAGGAAAGATGTTGAAGGGTACAGTCTTGCAATAGGTAATAAATGAGCCCCAGAAATCTAATGCACAGCACCGTAAATATAGATAGCAATATTGTACTATAATCATCAAACTTGATAAGACACTAGCATTTCATTAGTCCAACTATTAAAAAGACTATGTAGGGTGATAGAGGTGTTAATTATCATTACAATGGCATTCGTATTCCAATATAATGTAATATATGAAATTAACATGTACACCTTAAATTTACACAATGTTATATGTTAAATATATTTCAATAAAAAACATAAAAGCAGAACAAAAATAAGATTTGACACTACTCTAACATACAAATATTTAGAAATTATAATATACTATTGGAGTAATATATTATAAAATTCAACAACTAAAAATATGTTTTGAGTATTGATATACAAATAAATATAAGTGTTAGCATTTTCTTTCTGCACCCCAGCTGATCTTAAATACCTTACTTTTATGAATAGTGCCAGGGTAAATGGTCTAAAATGAAATGTGATCTTGTCCCTACTGTTGAAAACATAGCACTGGTTCTGCAGCACTTACGAGATAAAGCCCAGTTCCTCAGTGCTATGAACAAGGCTCTCTGTGATGTGCCAGCTCTCCCCGTCTTAGATCTCTCCAGATCTCTTTCTACTGCCTAGGACAATCATCTGTTTGTCCACCTAATGAATCCTATTTAATTGCTGTAGGACTTGGTTCAAACATCATCTCCTCAATGTCACCATTCCCAGAGTCTTCAGAGAGGGGATATTTATTTTATAAGCTCTTCTAACACTGAGTCCACATCTCTATTATGGCAACATATATGGCCTTTTAAAACCCTTTGTTTAAGAGTCCCTCACTGCACTGAATCTGCTTGAATCTGCTTGGGGGGTGAGTGATGGCAGGAAGTTGGTCATACTGTTGCTCTGCTCACAGGGCCTGCCCAATACTTAGTGTTCAATAATACTGAATGATTGAATGAGTGCCTTAATTAAATACTGTAATGAATTCCCAAGTTACTCAGAAAAGCATTTATCTCCAGTCCCCCCAAAGAAACAAATTCTTACGGAGACTATGTTGCAGTTTGGAGTGAGAATCTACGACACATTTATTTTAACTCGATGACTCATTCTACAATTCCAAGCAGACTTTGCTAAATTCTCACTGGACCCACTAATTATACACTGCTTTATAACCTCATACTACTCTTATGACCACCAAAAGCCTTCTTAAAAACGCTTTAACTATTGGCCATAAGGGACCAGACTAGGGTAGTGCGTAAGGTGGTCGGTAGGAAGCCAACTTTGTGGACCAGGTCCCTGAGGTAGAGCAGCATGGTTCCCAACTGTGAAAAGCATTACATCGCACAATTTCCTGCTGGCTCTCCAGTAATCTGCCTCTTGATTTTTTGTTTTTTGTTTTTGTTTTATTTTGTTTTTCTCTGGACATCAGTGGTTCTCAATCATGACTATGTGCTGGAATAACCTGAGACTTAAAAGAAATACAGCTGGGCTTTGTTTCAAGATGGTGACATAGAATATTGAACTCACCTCCCACAGATGCAATGCATTTGCAACTACATATGGAAGAATCCTCTGGAAAAAACTCTAAAATGTGGCTGAGCAACTCCTACCCATTGGGTGAACAAGAGAATGGCCACATCAAAGTGGGTAGAGACGCTGGGACACATCTTGCTATAAACTTCATTCCTGGCTTAACCATCTACCAAGAGTAAGGAACTCAAAACCCAAAGCTTCTGGTTGAGGGTCAAAGGGTTTAAACCCCACATAATATATTCAGATTTTATGATCTGCATCTTAAAGTCAAGTCCCCCAAGATATCTATCTTTGAAAATGAATGGGGCTTGTATCTATGACGCCCACAACACTGAAGTCAACTGAGAAAAAGCTCTTAAAGGGCTTGTACACAAGGCTTAATCCCCAGGGCCTAATGCAGAGACAACCAATTGAAAGACACTCAGAATTTAGGTAGAAGTGGCTCATTTGCCACACTTGAAGGATCAGCCAGAGGACCACTCATCTAATTTAACATGCATCTAGGGGCTTTTTCCAAAGAAGACATGTAGATGGCCAATAGATATGTGAAAAGATGCACATGGCTAATCATCAGGGAAATGTAAATAAAAACCACACTGAGATATCACTTTACAGCCACCAGAACAGTATCAAAAAAGACAAGAAATAGTAACTGTGGGCTAGATGAGGAGAAAAGGGAACCTTAGTGCACTGTTGGTGGGAATGTAAATTGGTGGGGCCCCTAAAGAATTTCTATTTATCCAAAGAAAACAAAAGCACTAATTTGTGAAGATATATGCACCCTCATGTTTACTGCAGCATTATTTATGAAATTTATGAAAGCAACCTAAATGTCCACAGATAGATGAATGGATAAGGAAGATGTGGTATATATACACCATGAAATATTACTCGGCCATAAAAAAATGAAATCTTGCCATTTATGGCAATATGGTTGGACTTAGAGGTTATTATGCTAAGTGAAGTAAATCAGAGAAAGACATGACTTAGGTTTTGTGTAGAACATAAAAAATAACAACAACAAAATAGCAATAGACTTGTAAGCAGAGAGAACAAACTGGTGGTGGTCAGAGGAGGGGGCATGGGGAGAGATGAAACAGGTCAAGGGGATGGAACAGTACAAACTTCCAGTTATAAAATAAATTAGTGATGGAATGAAAAGTACAGCACAGGGAATATAATCAATAATATTCTAATAACTTCATATGATGACAGACATCATCAGGAGGTTTGCTCACAGGGCCTGGCCAATAGGTGGTGTTCAGTAATAGTGAATGATGGGTGAAAAAAATGAAAATGGTGAGCATTTTGGTGTGTATGTAATTGTGAAATCACTATGTTGTATACCTGAAGGTTACTAAAGGCCAGGTGTGATGGGTGCACAAAATGGTGAAAGGGGACAAAACATAAAAATTTTCAGTAATAATATAAATCAATCATGGAAATATAATGTATAGCATGATGACTTTAGTTAATGATACTGTATTTTCATTTAAAAGTTGCTTTTTAGGGGCGCCTGGGTGGCTCAGTCATTAAGCGTCTGCCTTCAGCTCAGGTCATGATCCCCATGTCCTGGGATCGAGCCCCGCATCAGGCTCCCTGCTCAGCAGGAAGCCTGCTTTCTCCCTCTGCCACTCCCCCTGCTCATGTTCCCTCTCTCTCCATGTCTCTCTCTGTCAAATAAATAAAATCTTTAAAAAATAAAAAAATAAAAGTTGCTTTTTAAAAAAAATTTGTTATTTTTTAGTTCTCATCACAAGAAAATTTTTCTATGTATGTTAACAGAGATTAACTAAAATTTTTGTAGTGATTATGCTGCAATATATACAAATATTGAATCATTATGTTGTACTCCTAAAACAAATATGATGTTATATGTCAATTATTACTGCAACAAAAGTAATTAAAAAAAATACTTTGGGTCCCATTCTCGAGATTCCAATTAATTGGCCTGGATATGGCTTGAGCACTGAGATTTTTTCAGAAAACTTATTCTAGATCCAATCTTCCTTCTAGATTGATTTCCCTCTCCTTGTTTTGGTCTGGCCTAATTTGCATTTTCTGAGAAAAAAAGGAAGACCCCATCAGTGTTCTGAGGCCCATCTGTGACTTTTGAGTTAATTCACCTCTGTTATTCCTGGTCTCAGAGCACTCTGATGTGGCTCTCTCAGTGTATCAAACAATCAAGACAATAACACACCCCATACTACATTGATTTTTCATTATTTGGAAGAGAACCTAAGTGGTTTTGACTACAGATTCTGTAAATTGGTGTTTTATTAAAAGATTTATTTATTTTAGAGAGGAAAGGAGAGAGTGGGGCAGGGGAGGGGCAGAGGGAAACTCAAGTACTCCACACTGAGCACGGAGCCCTGCAGGCTCTATCTCATGACCTTGGGACCATGACCCGAGTTGGACACTTAACTGACTGCACCACCCAGGAATCCCTATAAATTGGTATTCTAAAGGTACTAAGAAATTGCTGTATGGCTTAGTGCTGTCTCAACATCAGTTTTAGGGCTCATAGAGTAAGGCATTAAGAATTTCCAGAGGTTATAAGGCACAGAATGGCTAAAGAATTTTCCAGTTTTAGTAAACTAATAAACTAATGTTTGAAGAGACTCCAGAAAGATGGACATTTGTTGAAAGCAGAAATTACGTATTTGGGTGAGATTGCATTTAAGAGAATTTATCCTTAACAAGGATGTAGTCACTTTACGCCATCGTCACTGGAAGTCTGTAGATCACTGGAAGACTGTGGCATTCAAGAAAAGAGTTTAAATAGACTTACTATTATATAGGACACAATTCCCTCCTGAACTGTAAAATAGAATATCAAATTCATTTAAGACCTGTTCTGCACCTCAAGGTACAAAAGTACACCTCAAGCTACTAAAGATACAATGACTCATGAGTGAGCTTAGAGGTCGGGGAAGGCATGCTGCTACAATTATAATTACCTTAAAAAAAAATATATGAAGAGAATCTGGCTGCTGATGGTCAGACCACGTGGATCCAAAAGTTCATAGATCCCATGACAACATGATTTATTACAATTACTGCCTCGCTTTCTCTTCCCTGGGTTGGCAGTGAAAGACAAGGGTGGTTGCCCTGACAGATTCATAGAAGCAGAGCAGATGAGAGAATCCCGGAATCAGAATTCTCAAGTTAGGCAAGCCTGGGTTTGTGCAGACTCAGCAGGAATCCAAAGCATTGCCACTAAAATCCAAGGAGGTAGACTAGACTTCCCTGGATGAGTTACAGTGATGGTCCATTCACCTCAGTTAACTTGTCTCCGCCTGTGATAGCAAGGCATCTGGGGCAATATGGTCAATGTGCCTAAATTCTTATCCTTGATTTGACAGAAATGTTCACAGGGAGTCCAAACTCCTTCAGTCATGGTGAATCTACCTTCTAGAATTTTAAGAAAATAATTATATATCCTGCTTACATCTAGTCAGTTCCTTTAGTAGAGTCTTTGTGATGTGAACGAGTATCCTTTTCCATTTATTCGTCTTTAGTTTACTTCTTTCTACTTCAACAGATTATGACCTTGAAGAGACTGGTTGAGCCAGTCTTTATGGATCAGTATGCCTCAGAGTATAGACAGAATGTGTTTTATCAGTGTTCATATTCCTAAAACAGAACCAACTATCTACTCATACAACTCTGCGTCCCTCCTCCACTCTTCAAATTGCTCTTGCTTTGATGTTTTCCAGCTGTTTAATGTATACATTCATGATATTTGATTGTATTTCTGATATACAGACCACATGTTAAGTTTCACAACAGAGAAGATACATATTTTATGACTACCTGATGTCACTGTGGGTGTTTAATAAGTATTTGTCAGATGGATAATCAAAACAAAATAAGTCATCACAATGGCGAAATGAGAGGCAAATTTTACAGACGGGAAAAGTGGCCAAGTGTTAGCATGTTTTAGAGTTGTCAGAAATCCTCATGGGGTCTCTGTGCTGAACAAGGGGGAAAGATGGGCCTGGAATTTACTAAGACATGCACATAATATCATGACAGTTGTTTGACTGAAGAGTAAAAGGGAATAAGTATCTATTATTTGATTTAGGAAGAAATACTACTGCAAATTAGAAACATTTCAAAACTGAATCCTTACAAATTATTTATAAAAAATAATCACTTCTTAATTTTTTCTATCTCCAGTCTTTGTTTCTCTGACTACATTTTTGGCAAACTTCAGAAATTCTGTACTTTCTGCCCTTTCAGAGCTTATAAAAATAGTTCAAATATCCTTTCACTTATAATTTCAGGCACTACAAATCCCTTCCCCTCCATAAATTTATTTGTTCTTATATCTACTTGAGTGACTTCTATTTTAGGAAAACTTTAATTATTTCTGTTTTTTCTCATTTAATACAGTTTTACCTACAAAGCTTGTTATAATATTGTACATATATCTAGATTATTACCATATTATACATTTGTTGCTTAGATAAAATACTAATCTAAAACGTTCTCATATATTGTTACAGGTACATGCATCTGTAGTAAATGTTAAAAACTTGCATTGAAAGAATAGTATCAGCTATACGATGATGTTCAGCTCCGGGGGCAATTCTCTACCCTCTCCAAATACTTGCCACCATCTAAGTCAGCATTCTAAAATTAATGTTGTGTAAAAATCAGAGTGTTTCTTAAAAATGGAGATTCCTGGGCTCCAACTTCAGAAACTCTAAAGCAACAAGACTGTGTTGGGACGACAAACGTGCACTTGAGCAAGAACCTCAGTCGATTTAGCTGCAGATGATTGAAGAACCACCCTACAACAGACGGAATATGCATAGCTATGGGGGGAAGGGGATAGAGGAGCCTGCAGCTCCAGGGAGAGGGCAGGACTAGAACAAGATTTGGTTGTCACTGGTGGTGGGAATGCCAACTGGTACAGCCACTGTGGAAAAAGTATGGAAGTCCCTCAAAAAGTTAAAATGGAACCATCCTGCCAACCACTAATTGCACTACTGGGTGTTTACCCAAAAAAAATACAAAAAGACCAAATCGAAGGGACACATGCACCTTTACATTTATAGTAGTATTTACAATAGCCGAATTATAGAAGCACCCAAGTGTCCACTGACAGATGAATGGGTAAAGAAGATGTGGTGTGTTATTGGAATATTATTCCGATAATATTATAGTGGAATATTATTCAGCCATAAAGAAAATGAAATCTCGTCATTAGCAATGACATGGATGGAGCTAAATAGTATAAATGCTAAGTGAAATAAGTCCGTCAGAGAATGATAAATACTGTATGACTTCACTCATATGTGCAATTTAAGAAACAAAACAAATGAGCTAATGAAAAGAGAGATAAGCCAAGAAACAGTTTTAACTATGGAAAACAGACTGATGGTTACCAGAGGGAAGGTGGGGAGTCACGGGGGAAGGATAATACGGGTCATGGGGATTAAGCAATGCACTTGCCGTGGTGAGTCTAGGTGATGCATGCAAGCGTTGAATGACTCCACTGTGTACTTAAAACTAATCTAACACTGTAGGCTAATTACACTGGAATTAAAATTTAAAAAACAATTTGGTTGTCATGGTCTGTGGCAGCGATTCTAAGCATGGAAGCGGATGGGAGAGAATGAAGAGTAGCGGGCCCAGGAAAGAATGCCAAAGAGCAAGAAGCAGAAAGAGGAGGAACTTCCCAAGCAAACAAAATGTATGGCTGCAGAGGGAGGAGGAAAACAGAGGGCATCATAGGGTGGAAACCAAGAGGCCAAGTTCTACTCGGAGGGCATTATGACAGGGCCAAATAGAACAGACGATGAGGAAAGGGAAATGCTCACTGTCTGTATAGTCTATCTCAGCTACTACATCTGTTCCCAGAAGGTAGGGGATGGTATCACCAGCAGCTGACACATTGTGAACACTTAGTAAATGCTTGGTGAACTAAAGAGAACCGACCAGGGCGACTGCCATACAAGGATTTTAAAGAGCTCAACTATAACTCGGTTCCTTCAAGTACCCTCACTAGGATTAGCCAATGTTATAGGGGTGTAACTATCCACAACGGAGAATTAATTGTAACCAGACTGACAGAACAGTTATTTTCAACCATTTACTAAAATGTGGAAATGACGTTTAGAAACAGTGCCCAACCTCTATGTCTATGTTAGGGAATTCTGGACAATGGAGTTTTACTAGTAATTTTTCAAAAATAAAGCAAAGACCTTTAAAATCTTTACATTGAGGTTGTGCGAGTGGGTTATTTTCATACAAATGATCTCTCTTGATCATTTGTAGAAGTGTGTGCAGTCACAAGTAGAACAAATCACATTAAAGGAAGGAAATGACTCTCTACGAATGTACAAGTGTTGGTTGCTATGACAACTGCTGGGTTTTATTAATAGAGAGCAAAAAAAAAAAAAATCAATTAGAAACCATTGGAAAAACTTGCACAGGGGCATCATCAATTCTGCCTCACAGTTTCAGGAACTTTCTTACAGCCGGCATTGCATGAACAGGGTTCATGTTGATGCCAGTTATAGGCTTAGTTCTAAGAAAGGTCACCTTCTTGATGCATTCCCATCATTCTAATGTTTTGTTCTATAATCTGCTCTTCTGACCACCTAAGTAGTTTATTAAAGCAGTGAAGAATTTATGCAGTTACTGGCTCTTTTCTACTGGTGACACTAAACTGTGTTTGCCTTCAATCCATTTTTGTTTGAACCAAACAGTTTTCAGGTTTATATATGGAGAAAATTTTGATCTGTGGAGCAGTTCCCCCCCCACTCCCAATGTGGCATATGTCTGACTAGTGAAGAAAATATAGGGAGAGAAGAGATGGTTTCAGGAAGCCACCATGCCAACGCACTCCTAGGTTTCTTTTCTCTTTGGGGGATTTTCTATTCTCCAATCCTAACTTTCTGACGTGCTAGGAGGATTAAGGAGAGACCTCCAAGTTTTTCACAATTTTCAATGAAAACGTTGTTAAAGTGACAGAATGGGACAGCCCCTACGAACGAAATGCTCAAGGTCCCAGGAGCAACCACAGAGAGACCAGATACAAACTATGTGACTTTCTCATGGGCAGCTCCACAAACATTTGATGGAAGGGTTCTTATGGTCATCGGGTGACAGCCCTTAGTTTAATGAGCACACTGATCTCATGAAGAAATGTTCAACCTCTCAGAATGGACTGTGCATAGTTCTTTTAGGAGATTACCACATGATAGAGTAACCCAATCGGGACCCTTTGGGAGGGTCTCTGCTTCTCCACTATGTGCTGCCCAGTACCAGCAGACTGATCTCAAAGAAGCCCTTCATAGCAGTGCTTTTCAAAGTGTAGGTTAAGGCCCATAACTAGATCCTAAAATCAGTAGTGAGTGAGACCACTATTAAAAGAGGGAGAAAGAAAATCGAATAGAAAATATCAGAATGAATCTCATCCAGTAACGGTAAATACACTTTCTGAAACTTCTGTTTCTTGCTTTCTCTATACATATGTATGAACTGGGTTGCTAGATTGAACATATTTCTTACTGTAGGTTGTAGCCAAAAAGGCTGGAGAGCCAGACTCTGTCCTGCTAAGAATACCTTAATGTTCTCTGTTGTGTAAGGAGGAAGGAGAGGGGAGGAGGTGGAGGAGAAGGGGGGCAGGAATAAAAAGAAAACAATTCCACTTCTTTGGCTCTTAGGGCTTCAATTGTTCCCCAAATCTGCTCCCTACTTCAGTAATATTACACTAGGATCCAACTTTTCTACTCACTCTCCTCTCACTGTCCATGCTCCATTGTGCCCTTTCTTCATAAAGCTTCCTCTTCTCTTTGTGGTTTTCAAATTCTATTCTCCTTTAGGTCCATTCAGGCCTTATCTTGGGATTTAACCCATATGATCTCTATGTCCTCTCATCACTCACCTCTTTCCAGCTGTTCTGCACAATTCCACACGATTTCTCTCCAGGTGTCCCGTCTTCTTTGAGCTTTACCTGCCTCCTGTCCCACTCTGCTCCCACACCTCCCAGTACCTGTCTTCCAGTCTGCCTCCTTCCCCCTGTTGCTTTCCTCTTGGCATCTGCCTCCTAGCTAATTATCCTGTTTCTGTTGTCTGGTTGTTTCTGCTTTTTTCCTGTGGATCTCTAGATTTCTCACTTGACTGAAAGCAACCCGAGCCCAGGGACAGTGAATCATACATTTTTGTACGCCCCGTGGTATCTGGCATAGTATAGGGCATATCAGAGGTGCTCAGTGTAAATGCCTAGAATTAATAAATCAATCATGATTCCCTCCTGTACACCAAACTCTACCCTACTCACTCCAGTATTTTTCTCTCAAGATACAATATTTTGTGTTTAAAAGGCTTTGTGACTTCTAAAGCTCTCTAATATCTATTTCTTATCTCAGTTAGTTTTATCTACAAAAACTTGGTAACAAAGGCATGGGTCATGATACTCATTTTTGAGAGATGAGGAGATTGAGTCTCAAAAACGTTTTTTAACAGCAGCAAGGCTGGTCAGTGATGTCCCCAGAACCAGAATCTATAATATGACCTATTCTGTGTTACTAAACTCTTCCAGTAGAAACCTGACAACAATCACACATGATAATAAAATGCTCACTCAATGCAAAATGTTGTACATGGAGAAAAACAATGCAATGAAGAAATAGCAGGCAGGGCTTAGCCCGTGTTTCTCATGAAATGAGAATTTGAATACTTTGTACTAGATTAACATTCTGGTTATTTTGCTTTTTAATTATGCTTGGATTCTCATAGTGCCACAGAAAGGGGGACGAAATCCACTCACTACTTACCGAGGATATGTTGGCTTCTACTGTAAGGTTGAAAGTCTCTTCATTAAGCCCATCGTAGCAATTAGCTGTGACTCTGTGCAGTGTTATAAATAATGACCAAACTATTTTTTGTTATCTTATCACTTACCTAGCTGTTCTCCTAAATGTTGGCCTCTCTCTGTTGAAATGACTCGCTCATCTTCCATGTCACATTTGTTCCCAACCAGGATAACCTGGGCATTATCCCAAGAGTATGTTTTGATTTGAGTTGACCTAGAAGAAAAACAATAGGCAAAAAACGATCAGAAGAGGACACAACATAAAATGAAGAAGGAGTATGTCCCACAGATGATGGTAATAACAAAAAATAAAGCCCAAATGCCTGACATTTAGAATTAATTAGTTCAGTGCAATTTCACCCTCCAGATACTCAGAGAATATCTGTACTAAGAATTCTTTTTTACTTGTTGATATTAATATGACTACTGTCTTTTCCTTTCTCCCTTTTACCTACACCTTATGTAGTACCTCTATAGCTAGAGTGGCCAACCATCCTAGTTTGCTCATGACATTTTCAGTTTTTGCAGTAAAAAACCCATGTTCCTAGAAACTTCTCAGTTTTAGGAAACCCAGTTGTTCACTTTACAGCCCACCACAAAAAAAAGTATCATTTTCCCTTGTTATAATAACAACTTAAAGAGCTAGGACAACTGGGGCCTAGGAGATATGGGGATAATGTTAACTTTTAAGAATGAATCATAAAAGGAGGAAGATGGTGGAGGAGCAGGAGACTTAAATTTCATCTGGTCCCAGGAATTCAGTTAGATAGTTATTAAACCATTCTGAACACCTACAAACTCAACAGGAGATCCAAGAAAAGAACAGCAGCAACTCCATGAACAGAAAAGCGACCACTTTCTGGAAGGTAGGACGGGCAGAGAAGTGAATCTGAGGAGATATATGTGAAGATAGACTGCAGGGGGAGGGGCCAGATCCCAGCAAGTGAGAGAGCAGCAGAGCACGCAATCGGAACTTTTAGAAGTCTGCTCCACTAAGGGACATTGCTCCAGTGGCTAAGTAGGGTGTGGAGCCCTCGCTAGAACAGTGTGGTCTCAGGACCTGAGGGGTCACAGAAAGACCGGGGGTGCCTAAGTGTGGCAGAGCTCCCAGGTATCAGAGTGGGGAAGCCAACTGTAGAGATGGAGCCAAGGAGTGGGCTCTCGGTTCAGGTTTGCCATAAACCATGATCTGACGCAGTCAGGCCACTGCTCTTTGAGCAGGGACCCCACAAGTGGCAGATCCGGGGAGACCCCTTCCTTCCTCCTCCGGGAGGAGCAGCACAGGAGTGCGCTGCAGGAACCTGCTGGGTTTGGAGGCTCCAAATGGGGCCGTGCGCCAGAGATAGAAATGCTTGGTCACAGGCCGGGTGAGCTCAGAGTACGGCTGGAGACCAGGGAGAAGGGAGGGAGTGACTGCTTTTCTCTGAGGGTGCACTGAGGAGTGAGGTCCCCGAGGTCTTGGCTCCTGCAGGCCAGAGACTGGGAGGCCGCCATTTTCATTCCTGGCCTCCAAAGCTGTACGGAAAGTGTTCAGGTAACAAAAGCTACTGAGAGCAAATCTGAGCAGATTACTTAGCCCGGCCCCTGGCAAGGGTGGTGCAATTCTGCCTTGGGCAAAGACATTTGAGAATCACGGCAACAGGCCCCTCCCCCAAAAGATCAGCAAGAACATTCAGCCAAGACCAAGTGCACCGATCAATGAGAACTGCCAAACTCTAACACTAGGGGAATACGGCACATGGGATTCATGTCTTATTCCATGATTCTTTGGTCTTTCAAAGTTAATTTTTTAAAATTTTCTTTCTTTTTTTTTTAATTTTTCCTCTTTCCTATTTTAACCAACATCTTATCAATACCTTTTTTAAAATATTTTTATATTTTCATTCTTATATTCTATCCCTTCATTGTATTTAATCTTATTTTTAGTATACATATAAGTTTTCTTTCTTTATAATTTTGGGATACAGTTTCTTCTAACAGACTGAAATATACTCTAAAGCTAGTGTATGGCTTTGTTCTAGTCTCCCACCAGACCACATTCAACTTTTTTTCATTTTTTTTTCAACCTTCATATCATTTTTTTTGAAATCTTTTTTAATTTTCATCTTTACAGTCATATTCCATCCCTTTCCCTTCATCGTATTTACCCTTATTTTTGTATATATATAAGTTTATCTGTCTTTAAAGTTTTGGGAGGCAGTTTCTTCTAAGAGACCAAAAGACCCCAAAATCAAGTATGTGGCTCTGTTCTGTTCACCAGCCTGATTATATATATATATATATATATATATATATTTTTTTTTTTTTTTTTTCCCTTTCTTCCTCTCCCCACCCCATCCCCACCCCCAGCTTCAGGTCTCTTCTGATTTGTTTAGTGTATATTTTTCTGGGGTTGTTGTTCCCCTTTTAGCATTTTCTTCTCTCATTCATCTATTCTTCTCTGGACAAAATGACAAGGCGGAAAAACTTACCTCAAAAAAAAAAGAACAAGAGGCAGTACTGACAGCTAGTGACGTAATCAATACGGATATTAGTAAGATGTTGATGTTGGAACTAGAGTTCAAAATGACAATTACAAAGATGCTAGCTGGACTTGAAAATAGCATAGAAGATACTAGAGAATCCCTTTCTGAAGAAATAAAAGAACTAAAATCTAACCAAGTTGAAATAAAAAAAGCTATTAATGAGGTGCATCCAAAAATGGAGGCTCTTATTGATAGGATAAATGAGGCAGAAGAGAGAATTAGTGATATAAAAGACTAAATGATGGAGAATAAAGAAGCTGAGAAAAAGAGAGAAAACAACTACTGGATCATGAGGGGAGAATTCGAGAGATAAGTGATACCATAAGAAGAAACAGTGTTAGAATAATTGGGATCCCAGTAGAAGAAGAAAGAGAGAGAGGGGCAGAAGGTATATTGGAGCAAATTATAGCATAGAACTTCCCTAATTTGGAGAAGGAAACAAGCATTAAAATCCAGGAGGCACAGAGAACTCTGCTCAAAAATCAATAAAAATAGGTCAACACCCCATCATCTAAGAGTAAAACTTACAAGTCTCCGTGACAAAGAGAAAGTCCTGATAGCAGCTCAGGATAGGAAGTCTGTAACCTATAAAGGTAGCAATATTAAATTGGCAGTAGACCTATCCACAGAGACTTGGCAGGCCAGAAAGGACTGGCATGATATTTTCAAAACACCATTTAAATGAGAAAAATATGCAGCCAAGAATACTATATCCAGCTAGGCTGTCATTGAAAATAGAAGGAGACATAAAAAGTTTCCAGGACAAACAAAAACTAAAAGAATTTGCAAACACCAAACCAGCCCTACAGCAAATATTGAAAGGGGTTCTCTAAGCAAAATGAGAGCCTAAAACTAACATAGACCAGAAAGGAACAGAGACAATATACAGTAACAGTCACCTTACAAGCAATACAATAGCACTAAATTCGTATCTGTCAATAGTTACCCTGAGTGTAAATGGGCTAAATGCCCCAATCAAAAGACACAGGGTATCAGAATGGATGAAAAAACAAGACCCATCGATATACTGCCTGCAAGAAACTCATTTTAAACCCAAAGACACCTCCAGATTTACATGTTAATGGACATCAAAAGAAAGCTGGGATGACAATCCTTATATCAGATAAATTAGATTTTAAGCCAAAGACTATAATAAGAGATGAGGAAGGACACGATATCATACTTAAAGGGTCTGTCCAACAAGAAGATCTAACAATTTTAAATATCCATGCCCCTAATACGGGAGCAGTCAATTATATAAACCAATTAATAACAAAATCAAAGAAACACATCGACAATAATAATAGTAGGGGACTTTAACACCCTCCTCACTGAAATGGACAGATTATCTAAGCAAAAGATCAACAGGGAAATAAAGGCTTTAAATGACACACTGGACCAGATGGACATCACAGATATATTCAGAACATTCCATCCCAAAGCAACACAATACACATTCTTCTCTAGTGCACATGGGACATTCTCCAGAATAGATCACATCCTGGGTCACAAATCAGGTCTCAACAGGTACCAAAAGATTGGGATC
>CM052895.1:34101049-34300031 GCA_028534135.1 Potos flavus | reverse complement strand
AAAAAAAAAAAAAAAAAAACATGGGAACAAATGAAAATGAAAACACAACTGTTCAAAATCTTTGGGATGCAGCAAAGGTGGTCCTAAGAGGAAAGTATATAGCACTACAAGCCTTTCTCAAGAAACAAGAAAGGTCTCAAATAAATACCCTAACCCTACACCTAAATGAGCTGTAAAAAGAACAGCAAAGAAAGTCTAAACCCAGCAGGAGAAGAGAAATAATAAAGATCAAATCAGAAATCAATGAAATAGAAACCAAAAGAACAGTAGAACAGATCAATGAAACTAGGAGCTGGTGCTTGGAAAGAATTATTAAGATTGATAAACTCCTGGCTAGACTTATCAAAAAGAAAAGAGAAAGGACCCAAATAATTGAAATCATGAATGGAAGAGGAGCGATCACAACCAATACGAAAAAATACAATTATAAGAACACATTATGAGCAACTATACACCAGCAAATATGACAATCTGGAAGATATGGATGCATTCCTAGAGACGTATAAACTACCAAAACTGAACCAGGAAGAAATAGAAAACCTGAACGGAGCCATAAGCAGTAAGGAGATTGAAGCAGTCATCAAAAAATCTCCTAACAAGAGCCCAGAGCCAGACGGCTTCCCAGGGGAATTCTACCAAACATTTAAAGAAGAATTAATACCTATTCTGAAATGGTTCCAAAAAATGGAAATGGAAGGAAAACTTCCATTATGAGTATTTATGAGGCCAGCATTATCTTGACCCCAAAACCAGACAAAGACCCCACTGAAAAGGAGAATTACAGATCAATATCCTTGATGAACATGGATGTAAAAATTCTCACCAAAATACTAGCCAATAGGATCCAACAGTACATTAAACGAATTATTCACCATGACCAAGTGGGATTTATTCCTGGGCTGCAAGGAGGGTTCAACATCCGCAAATCAATCAATGTGATACAATACATTAATAAACGAAAGAACAAGAATCATATGATACTCTCAATAGATGCTGAAAAAGCATTTGACAAAGTACAACATCCTTTCTTGATCAAAACTCTTCACAGTGTAGGGATAGAGGGTCATACCTCAATATCAGAAAAGCCATCTATGAAAAACCTAGAGCAAATATTGTTCTCAATAGGGGAAAACTGAGAGCTTTTCCCCTAAGGTCAGGAACACGGCAGGGCTGTCTACTATCACCACTGCTATTCAACATAGTGCTAGAAGTCCTAGCCTCAGCAATCAGACAACAAAAAGAATTAAAAGGCATCCGAATCAGCAGAGAAGAAGTCAAACTCTCACTCTTAGTAGATGATAAGATACTTTATGTGGAAAACCCAAAAGACTCCATTCCAAAACTGCTAGAACTCATCCAGGAATTCAGTAAAGTGGTGGAATATAAAATCAATGCACAGAAATCAGTTCCATTTCTATACACTGACAACAAGACAGAAGAAAGAGAAATTAAGGAGTCGATCCCATTTATAATTGCACCCAAAACCATAAGATACCTAGGAATAAACGTAACCAAAGAAGCAAAGAATCTGTACTCAGAAAACTATAAAGTGCTCATGAAAGAAATTGAGGAAGACACAAAGAAATGGAAAAACATTCCATGCTCATGGATTGGAAGAACAAATATTGTGAAAATATCTATGCTATCTAGAGCAATCTACACATTTAATGCAATCCCTATCAAAATACCATCAACTTTTTTCAAAGAAATGGAACAAATAATCCTAAAATTTATATGGAACCAGAAAAGCTCCCCTATAGCTAGAGGAATGTTAAAAAAGAAAACCAAAGTTGGTCGCATCACAATTCCAGACTTCAAGCTCTATTACAAAGCTTTTGTCATCAAGACCGTATGGTATTGACACAAAAACAGACATATAGATCCATGGAACAGAATGGAGAGCCCAGACATGGACCCTCAACTCTATGGTCAACTCATCTTCGACAAAGCAGGAAAGAATGTCCAGTGGAAAAAAGACAGTCTCTTCAACAAGTGGTGTTGGGAACATTGGACAGCCACATTCAGAAGAATTAAACTGGACCATTTCCTTACACCACACACAAAAATAGACTCGAAATGGATGAAAGACCTCGGTGTGAGACAGGAATCCATCCAAATCCTTGAGGAGAACAGCCAGCAACCTCTTCAACCTCAGCCACAGCAACTTCATCCTAGACACATCGCCAAAGGCAAGGGAAGCAAGGGCAAAAATGAACTCTTGGGACTTCATCAAGATCAAAAGCTTTTGCACAGCAAAGGAAACAATCAACAAAACCAAAAGACAACCGACAGAATGGGAGAAGATTATTTGCAAATGACCTATCAGATAAAGGGTTAGTATCCAAAATCTATAAAGAACTTATTAAACTCAACACCCAAAGAACAAATAATCCAATCAAGAAATGGGCAGAAGACATGAACAGACATTTCTGCAAAGAAGACATCCAAATGGCCAACAGACACATGAAAAATTGCTCACCATCACTCGGAATCAGGAAAATACAAATCAAAAACCACAGTGAGATACCATCTCACACCAGTCACAATGGCTAAAGTTAATCAGTCAGGAAATGACAGGTGTTGGTGAGGATGCAGAGAAAGGGGAACCCTCCTACACTGTTGGTGGGCATGCAAGCTGGTGCAGCCACTCTGGAAAACAGTATGGAGGTCCCTCAGAAAGTTGAAAATAGAGCTACCCTATGACCTAGCAATTGCACTACTGGGTATTTACCCTAAAGATACAATGTAGTGATCTGAAGGGGCACGTGCACCTGAATGTTTATAGCAGCAATGTCCACAATAGCCAAACTATGGAAAGAGCCTATATGTCCATCAACAGATGAATGAATAAAGAAGATGTGGTATATATACACAATGGAATATTATGCAACCATCAAAAAACCCGAAATCTTGCCATTTGCAATGACATGGATGGAACTAGAGGGTTTTATGCTAAGCAAAATAAGTCCGAGAAAGAGAAGTATCATATTATCTCACTGATATGAGGAATTTGAGAAATTTTAAGACAGAGGATCATAAGGGAAGGGAGGGAAAAATGAAATAAGATGAAACCAGAGAGGGAGACAAACCGTAAGGGCAATCTCAGGCAACAAACTGAGGGATATTGGAGAGGAGAGAAGGGGGTGAGATGGATGGGGTGGCTGGGTGATGGGCACTGGGGAGGGTATGTGCTATGGTGAGTGCCGTGAATTGTGTAAGACTGAGGATTCACAGACCTGTACCCCTGAAAGAAATAATACATTATATATTTTAAAAAAAGAATTAATGATAAGAACTAATATACTCATGCTTTATATTAAGAGAAAAATGCCAGGTTCATATCAAAATTACAATGTAATGAGCTGAAGGTTTAAGTTACTGTCAACAGGATATCTAGAATTCCACATAAGCTTCTAGTATCTAGGATCATGACTCACGCAGCCAACTTCTGATTTTGAAATTTAGAATTTTTTATTTCCTATTCGTAGGTATAGTCCTATATACTTCATATAGGTTACATTAATTCAATACTCAGAATCAGAGGAATATTGTTTATCATCCCCATTTTACTTGAGAAAAATGAAGCAGAGAGAGGTTAAATAATCATCCCAAGAACAGCCAGCTAGTAGAGTGACAGATTAGGAAATTAAACCCAGATAGTATAGTTCTCAAGCCAATGCTCTCACTACTTCTTATAAGTTTGAGAAGTGAAATTCTTGTGCATTTGTTGTCATTTTAGAGAAAAAAGCTGAAAGGAGGCCATGTTCTTTAATCCTCCCTCTATATTGGTCATGTTTGTATTTGAGAACAATTTAGAATAGGTGGGGAAAATATACCACTGAATGGGTGGTCAAGAGTAGGATATAAAATGTTGAAGAACAGGATGAAAGTTTAAGGAAAGGATTTGTAAAATGTCAAAAGGAGAAGCTTAGAAATGTTTCCACTAGGAATTGTCAAGTCTTTCAAGATTATTAAATAGAAAACAGTGACAGTCTGCTCTCAGCTTCAAGAGAGAATAAAAGCAAACAGCTCTAAACTGTAGCAGATCTTTCAGTCAGATGTAATCACTGTCTCTCCCTTCTGAGAAGAAAGGATAGAGCTATGAGGTAGTCAATGTTTTATTTCAGAGCATTCCTCTGAACCAAGGTCGAGTTTTCAAATGAGATTCAAATAGATGGAGAAATATACTCTATGAGTCAGGTGAACATCTTAGAGGCATGGTGTATTGTATCAGAAAAATCTGGAGAGACAACCTTTCTAATTCTGATACCTAAGTTGATAATACATTTCTCTAGCAATAGGAGAATTGGCATGTATCATAAATTGGGAAAATAAAAATAAACACTGAAAACTGTAATTTTCTCTCACCTCCTCTGTGTGTGGTCTATGAAAAAGGATACATTCAAAGTGAATTAAAGTGTAAAATGCATGCTACACACGAATACACCTTAAATCTCAAGTGCTGGCATAGTGTTACAAAGAAATTCCAAAGGTTCTTTCAAAGGAACTCAAATCTAATGGGATTTCTTCAGGTAATTTTTAAATGATCCCTCTGCTCCTCTAGGTCTTATTAACCAAGGCTTGGCTTATACCTGGGAAGGCTCTAGATAGAGAGCCCTTATGTTAACAGACAAAGCTACC
This sequence comes from Potos flavus, assembly GCA_028534135.1. Taxonomy (NCBI): domain Eukaryota; kingdom Metazoa; phylum Chordata; class Mammalia; order Carnivora; family Procyonidae; genus Potos; species Potos flavus. Next base: position 34,295,390 of record CM052895.1, on the reverse strand, counting down.
CTGGCACACAGCTAGAAATCAAATCACCAGAAAGAGGTTAGTGAGAGGGGAGTCATAGGGGAGCAGCGCTGTATAAGGAACGGGTTGAGGCTACGATATAAAGGACATGGCCTCCTGAGTTTACAGAGGACAAATGCTTGCTTGAAGCAATTTAGCCCCCCTTGGACCTAGGCAAACTCACCCTCTGCAACCCTATTTGTATAAACTTAAGTAGGGTAGACCTTTGTGAAGATGAAGAAACGTGCCTAACTTAGTTGTGCTCTTAAGCCAAGCTGATGGAATGCTTGCTTCTACCATTCGACATGTACAAGTATCTCATTTCTGATCTATTTTTTAAAAGATTTATTGGGGGGGAGGAAAGACGGAATTTCAAGCAGACTCCCTGGTGAGCATGGAGTAGGGCTCGATCCCATGACCTCAAACCATGACCTGAGCAGAAACCAAGTGTCAGATGCTCAACCAACTGTGCCACCCAGGTGCTCTTCATTTCTGATTTAATAACCCATGGGGTTTTAGGCTACTGTGATGAGTTGCACATTTATGCATACACAACATTCCCCATTCCCTAACAATTTGTAAAAATATATAAGTATATAGCCATGATTGTATCAAAACCATTCTCCTTCCATTTGTTTTAAGGAAATATTTTAATGTGACCTCCTCAATGTCCTAAATTGCCAAAAAAATGTTGTATTTCTATAATTACTAGGAAATTACTAAAACCCTTTACCTTGAATGCTTAAATAGCTAATGAGGACCATTTTCTTTTTTCAATTGATTAAAATTATTGTCCAGGGCATTTATGCTGAGGTAAACAGAAGATTAATTTGCCATCAAAGTTGGTTAATCTCGTTTTTGGAATCAGGGGTGCAAATGCGCAATGTTTGGCTTTGGTTTGACTACTGCAGACTTCTCGATGATGTCTACCACCAACAGAGTAGCTTTAGGCAAAGTCCAATCACCAGCTAGAGGGGATCAGAATCATGCTGGTTGATTTATGAATTACTACACATCATAGAGTCCAAGATGCTATAAATTAGGAAATTAAAATTATTTTATGAATGGCCAACAAAACTAAACAGCAATGGGACTATGACACAATGCTTTCCCATTAGTCCTACTAACGATCAATCATGTCAGCTTATTGTTTTGAAATTTCTTTCATGTATTCTGAGGGGTTTAGCAATTTTTCCTATCTGAAACCAGTACATGACCATCATTCTATGACTATCTCAGTGATAAAAGTTAACATACCCAACTGCTTGTGGGTATCTTTCCTTCTTAAATCCTGTAGGTTGTTGCTTTGCAAGAAAATATGAAATGACGGTTATTATTCCAAAAGGAGCATTCACATAAAATTTATAACCTTTCCTGCTACTCAAATGACCCAGAGTTGTGCTTATACCATCCAGACATAATACAAATTAAGGTCAGAAAAAAGGTGGGTTGTTAATCCAATTCTCTTGTCCTCCAACTCAGAATCTTAGCAATTTATTCAGCCAGTTAAAAAGAAAGCTCTAATACTAAGTATGGGGAAGTCATTCTGCATTCTTTAGCCTCTACATCTCCACCTAGAAAACGAGGCTACTACATTTTATACAGACTCTGAGATGTTGCCAGACAAAGGTGGTTTTACGTGGGGTGGGGTTATACTCTACGCTCAAAGTTGTAAATAACACTTTACAAACATAGAATATTATTAGTCCCAGTTTAGGCAACCAGCTATTCTTCCCAAATCCAGCTCAACTCATCCTTTCTAATTCCTACATTCTAAATAATAATTGGAAGTTTTTTCATTAAGGAATATCAAATTTGGTCTCCAGTTCCTATCTTGAGGTTGAGGTCCTATATTGGCAAATTTCTAACTGGGATAGAATGGCCTACTCCGGTATGTCTGTTAGGAATAGGACACATGTTTGTTAAATTAATCCTCCTTAATGTGGAATTTCTACATATTTAACTTTTTTGTCATTTGCTGTTTTTTGTAAATTTTTTTTTTTATTTTGGGGAATAAGGGGACACCTCATTCGGGGCTGTCTTATTTCTTTGCTGGTTGGAGACACATTTAAAGAAAGTGGCTGTCACCAAATAATATACATGTGAAAAGATTATTTCTGAATCACTGCTAGAGATCCTTTGGGATTTACAGTTAATCTCCACAGGATTAATGGAATCAGCAGCAATATGTTGGTCACTATGGTTACTCTACAAATGGCAATTAACTCAGATCTTACCAGTATCAAATCATTGTTATTAAAAAATCTGTTATTACCTAAAACCAAAACCAAAACACACAACCCACACATATTTTTATCTTCTCCATAAATACATAGAGAGAAGGCTTTTGTTTTCTGTTTTTGTTTTGTATCATGGGGCTGAAGAAGATGAAGAATTTTTCATGTTTTACGTGAATATGACTGAACTCTGCACAGAATCATTTGATTGGAGAGCTGTAAACAAAATAATCAAATTTCTCTATCATTGCTCCTTCTTCCCTGTTTTGTGTATATAAGTAATTTCCTATCATTTCAACCTGTTCTCACAGAGACTGGACTTTAGCTAGTCACAATGTTCTGGAAAACAGTCTATAAAATATGTATCAGTGACCCAAAAAAGCAATGGTCTTTTAGGGTCTGATTTGGGCTATATATGGGGAGAATAGGGTGTCAGAGAGGATAAGACTTGCTCTTTCTCACCCAGTAAAGTTCGAACAGATCTCAACAGCAGTCCCATTCTTAATTCCAAAAGCTCCTATGCCTCCACGGGCATCCATTTCCCTTCTTCTCTTCAAAGTTTAGGAGTCACATAGCTCTAGGGCTTCTCGGTCAACTTCCGATTTTTAAGGAAATTTCCCAGCCTGCTACTGCTCATCACATAGGAATGCCTTCCTGTTACTTTCTCGCTAATTTAATCATTTATTTACTCAATTTTTCTCAACCCTTAGAGAGTTTTAAAAATTGTTCCAAAGCAGAACAATTAAATCATAACCTCTAGGGACTTCATCAAAGAAATTAAAAAAATCTCTCCAGGTGATTTGTATGTGGAACTGAGGCTCAACATTTCTGGGATAACACTCTCCCTAGACCTTTCCTTTTGGGGTTTTAAATAATCTATTTCAAATAAATAAATAAAGTTTCCTTATTTCCCATCTAAAACCCAAAGTATTTGCAGGTATTTTACAAAGATATATATGAAATACATTTGAAAACAAGAGATTAATGGTAAGGAAAGAGAAACAGGGACATAATAAAATGTAATGATTTATATATGCTATAAAGGCTAATAAGTGGTTTTAGCAAGTTGAGGGAGTAGCCTTTTTCTATGTACGTAACTCATTTAATAAAGGAGTTAAAAAAAAAGGAGACTTTGAAAAAGTATCCTCATATAAATGCTCCCATTATATGATCTATTTTATAAGACAGAGGTTTACCTTCTTTGGTAAAATTACTGCCTTCCCATTAAAAGTTCTAATGATACAAAAAGTTATAACAATAAAAATTACCAAAAATATCACTATCTCCAGATAATCACTTCTAACACTTGGTTGAAATCCTATAGTGGATTGTTGTATTACCTCACTAAGTCACCGCTCTTTTCCTCTGTAGGTGGACTATAGTTTCCTACCTTACTAGCTTTGGACTGGGCCAAGTGAGTTGCCTTAGCGAACGGAATGTGAAGAGATGTGAGATGAGTTACTCGTGAGCAATAGCCAACAGAGGCACTGTGAAGTTCCGTCAGTCCTCTTCTAGTCTTTCTTAGTTTATTTACTTGAGAGAGAGAGAGAGAGAGAGAGAGAGAGAGAGAGAGAGAGAGAGAATAACAGAGGGGGGAGGGTCGGAGGAAGAAGCAGACTCCCCACTGAGTAGGGAGCCTATCCCGAGACTCCAGGATCCTGACCTGAGCTGAAGGCAGTCACTTAACCAACTGAGCCACCCAGGTACCCCAGTCCTCTTGTATTCTTGCTCTTCATCATGGAAAGAGCCATCCCAGAATGGGGCTGCTCTGTCAGCCGGTCCTGGAAATACAAGCCAGGAGCCCGGCTGAGTTCTGCAGAGACGGCAATTCCCAGCCAAACCTAGATGAGCTATGTTTAACCTAACACCCTTACTCTGGCATGCTTTACCATTTTCATTTGGTCCCTTTCTATCTTCCTTTCTACCAGTTGTTACATAGCCTTATTATTTTCTTTGAATTTCCCATATACACTGCCCTTTTCAACAAACAGGAGCTATTGCTATGTGGGTCTAGGTTTTTTAAGGCTTAAAACTAATAAAAATTTGAGGGCCCAATTTCAGACACACAAACTACAAATACAGAATTAAGTACAGGCAACATGTAGCAGATGACGTTGGGGCTCTGCCCATAGCGCGCTACTTGTGCGCTTGCTAGCTGACTTCCCACGGCCAAAATCTACAGCTCTTTGCTTTAAAGTCTTCTCCAAAGTAATGCAAGGACACTGTGCCCATCATTGAAGATCAAATGTAACAGGGCAATAGCACACCCCAGAAGCGGACCTCTGCCAGGAACTGGAAGGAGTTGCCGTACTGATGCCCCAGGCTCCCTTCCTCCTCACGTTGCTGTCACACCGATCCCCAGAACTCTCAGGCAGGATGAAGCTCTACTTCCCAACTGTGGTAGGAACACACATTTTATTGGCTTCCTTCCCTTTTCTGGCTCATTTCTCTACTCCTTGTGGCTGTTTCTTACATTCCTGGAATAAACTACTTGTATATAAATTCTTATCTCAGAGCCTCCTACCGGAGGAACCCCTACTAAGACACTCCGGAGGGGCTTATCCAAGTAAAAGGCACCAAAGCTTACGAGGCATTGTTTGGGGCTGGTACTAGTGGTTCCAAAGCTCTGTTGTTAAATATTAATGGCTCTTGTGGGTTGGTGGTTAAACTGTACCCTGACATTGACCGTGGTGATATATTTACATCATGGAAATTAGCAAATGCTTTAACTCGGATTTTTCGCCACCCCCCCTTTTTAAATATCTTATTTACTGGTACACCAGGAAACTTAAGCTTCACTAATTTTGCAAGAAACCCACCTGTAGGCATCACAGGTGCTCCCTGTCTAAATCACATTTATTGCCTCTGTGTCGAGCTGTCTCATTTTCTTTCCTCCAGTCTCAGCATACACACTCCTCTGGATTCGGTGCCTCTTAAATGGGCCCACATACACCCTGTACTTCACTATGATCTTCACCGTGGTCTATATCCTGCCCCTACCCTATAGTTCCTGTGAGGGCAGGGACCCCAACTGCTTTGTTCACCATTACGTCTCCTGCATTCAAGATAATGTCTGGTACTTAGAACATTCTCAAGCAACTTTGAATTAGTGACCAAATAAATGAACAAATAGTAGGTTGAAGGTGGCAAAAATGCCTAAGGAGTTAATTCAGAACAGAAGAAAAAAATTTAAAAAGCATAGGAGGAGAATCACCATCATATGTAGTGCCTATGCCCTGCTGTAGCTCTTTTTGGACTCAGATGTGTTCCTGGGAGAGTTTTACAGGGTCTTTGATATCCTGACAGTGTCCCGTGGTAGGGGAGGTAAGAGGTGGCCCCTCCACAGCCTGCAAAGGCCATCTGTGTGACCAGCTATTCATCCAAGCCTGGACGGCTCACATTTTCCTTTTTGCTCCAACCTCAAGGAGTAACTTAGCACCTCAACATGGTGGAAGAGTTTTGTTTTGTTTTGTTTTGTTTTAAGAGTTGCTTTAGATAGCCGTACTCCAACTCCTTCATTTTGGAGATGAACACGTGGAGACTCAAGATATGGCCTGACTTGATGGAAATACCCAACTACCTAGGGGCCAATGTGGATTTACACTTCAAGATTGCCCATGTCTGCTTTTCTAGAACATGCTGACTGCTTCCACAGGGAAGAGAAGTAACTACATTCTACTTAAAACAAGACATGATAAGAAATTCATATGGTAAATATTTGATTATCTTTTATTTTTTTTTTTTTAAGATTTTATTCATTTGACAGAGAGAGAGAGATCACAAGCAGGCAGAGAGGCAGGCAGAGAGAGAGGGGGAAGCAGGCTCCCTGCTGAGCAGAGAGCCCAATGCAGGGCTCGATCCCAGGACCCTGAGACCATGACCTGAGCCAAAGGCAGAGGCTTAACCCACTGAGCCACTCAGGCGCCCCTTGATTATCTTTTAAAAAAAATATGTCTCCTGGGGAAAACAAAAATGCCCCAAGTCTTCATGTATGCAGTGTCATTAGGCTGCATGTGGGAATGAGTAGAACTGGATATTCTGAAGGATCTCTTTCATTTGCCTCTTTGCAGTAAGTCAGTTTGTTGCTGAGAGCCAATACTGAGCATTTATTTGAAAAGCTCAAAAAGCAGTCATTTTGATCAGTAGGGTCCTGCAACTACCTTGGAGCACATCAGATTCTGAGTCATTCGTCTAAATCTAACCTTGGGCCAATTCCCATCATGCCTTTCTTATTACTTATGATGTCAGTTTTATTTTTCAAAATCTCAAATTCTAATTTTTTAACCTTCATGTGAGGTAGTAACCATCGGACAGCTCTCTTCTTCTATGCAAGAAAGAAAAACACCTAAGTGGAGCAAGCATCTCCCTCTGGACAACAAAGAGATAGCCCCCTTCACTGGGTCCTCTGCTCACAAATGCCTGGGTTATTCTTCCACAGGAGGCAAGGCCAAAGTCATGTCAACAGAAGTATCCTTTCCTCAGATTAGACAAGACTTGGAATTACCTGGGGTAATTCATGGTCTTTTTCAAGATGGCTTGCTTCTTAATGTTAAGAAATCAGACTTGCTCAAGGGGAAGCTTAACTAAGAATCCAGTATCTGTTCTGCCCTCTCTCAGATACCACAACCTTCTACTTCCCCTTTGAGGACAACCTGGATACACATTCAGCCAAAGCATCATCACTGAGGTTTGCAAGACACTGAGATAGAATCAGGAGTGGGGAGCTGGGGAGGCCTCCCTCCTGTGGGAAAAGTAGCATTTCTAAAGAGGAGGAGTGGGACCACACGTCTGTGGGACTTCTGAAGTAGGAGCTGCAGGAAAAGCGTAAGTGGGTATGAAAAGGAGCTCAAGATAGGAAACGGAGAAATGTCCACGTAGCCCCTTTGAAGACAAACACTGTGAGGCTTCCTTTCCAGTCAGGGAAAATGAGAAAACAGGATATAGTTATATACTTTCTTCATTCCTCTAGCACTAGCCTACTCTTTTGAGTACCCGGTCAGACAACTGTGAAAGACTTCAAAGTGGGCAGAAAAGATTACTGGGGGTCCTGCCTAGTACATCTTTCCCCGTCATTCCTGCCTTTCATAATCTTTGGGCTGTTTTACAGCTCTGTAGATAAAAACAGGTAGTAAAACAAATGAATTCTTGCTGGTAGGGCAAAGCAATGGAAATAAACCATGTCTGGATTATAACTAATTATTGTTCCGTGGATATTAGCCTATTTGGCAACTATTAGTACATTTGCTTCAGCATTCCTGACGGCCTCAATGTGTGTCCACTGAACACTCTCTCTTAAACCCATGGCAACATCTTACTGGTTCTATCATTCATTGCAGAGTTAAATAAAATTTTGACATGTGTTTATTTTATATTTGGTTAACAGCTGTGATTTTACCTCATTTTTTCAAAGAGTTTAACCCTAACAACTTAACAAGCGAGGCAAGGGAGGCACGTGCTTGGAATGAGCAGGCAGCATGAAATTGAGAGAGAGAAGTGACCACTATGACCACACAGATACCCCAGCTTCCCGATGGGCTATCAGGTATAATGAGCAAAGAATTAGCACGAGTAGATACCCAGGGAAGGGCAACACTCAGAAGTACTCTCAGCCCTAAGGATCAGACTGAATGCCATTAACATTCCCTAGAGTTAGCTAGGAACACCCTCCCAGAGACAGATGACCCTGGCCCATGCTGACCTACATATGGAGTGCTGGTCAATCGGGTGGGCATCACCGTAGTGTCGTAACAAATGTAATAATGTCATATGTGACCAAAAACTGTAATAATCAATGCTAATATAGCAGTAGCTTCATTTTTTAAACCCTTATTTTGTGCAAGGCAATGTACTGTTTTATATTTATTATTATCTCATTTAATGAGATGGATTAATTTATATAAGATAGTCTAATTATAGCTCATAATTAATGATAATAATTTCTTTCTATGGCGCTATAATGTAGATACTACCATTTTCCCCATCTTACAGACGAAGAAATTAAATTGGAGACTGGGACACCTGGGTGGCTCAGTGAGTTAAAGCCTCTGCCTTCGGCTCAGGTCATGATCTCAGGGTCCTGGGATCGAGCCCTGCATCGGGCTCTCTGCTCAGTGAGGAGCCTGCTTCCCCCTCTCTCTCTGCCTGCCTTTCTGCCTACTTGTTATCTATCAAATAAATAAATAGAATCTTAAAAAAAAAAAAAATTTAAATGGAGACTTACTGAGGTAAGTTAGCAGAAACACTCAGACACAGTATAATGCCAATAGAATGCAAACCATTCCATGAGAGTAGGAACACAAAATCCTGGGTTCTCATTTTTGTACTTACTTCAGAGATCTAGAACTATTCTCTCGGTTTCCCTCAATCTCTGATACTTCTTAAGAGAGGAAACAAACTCTACCAGATTTTCATAGAGATTAATGAGAAAAATGTTCATCAAAGAGTTTTGAAAACCAGAGTGCTATAGGAATAGAAAATATTATTACTGGCAAACTGAGCTCATTAATTATCCACATTTAATCATTTTATTTTAATCAAGATAAGTGTACTCTTCATTCCCCGTCCCCTTTTTCTCCCATCCCTCCCACTGACACGGCATTGATGTATTATCTCAAAATTTTGAGATAATTCTCTAAACAATCCTCATTGTGATTTTCTTTGCTGTTTTGTAACCTCTAATTAGAAAAGGTTAAAGTGGGAGAGAAACCAAAATCAAAATTAGATACTATCCAATTCTATTTTAACCCAACAAATGCAGTGTCAGCCATCATGTGAGGAGCTGGGAACACAGCGATAAAAAAGACAGGCTCTCTACTCTCAGGGAGCTGTGGTTTGGCTCCATACTACGATCTAGCAAATACATTCAAATCAAGGGGTATTTATTAAACAGCTACCGTGCCCAAAACCCTGGTGTCTACACCGCAGAGTGATGCTTTTCAGACTTTAGCAGGCACCAGAATCCCCTAGAAGGTTTGCTCTAACAGATTCCTACACTCTAGCCCTAAATACTCTGCTTTGGGAGGTCTGTGATAAGGCCTGACATTCTGTATTTCTAACAAGCACCCAGCTGAGGCTGAGGGTGAGGCTGGGTTTTAGATCACACTTTGAGTAGCACCATATACGAGAGGATAGAAATAAGTGGGACTTAGACCCTGTCCTCAGGCTGCTATACTCACTAGAAAGAGTGGCTTGAAAAGAATATTAAAAATGGCAAGGTAAGTGAGGGCCTGTCGCTTTGGAAGCTACTGATCAGTGTCCTAGCAGCACAGGGGGTGAAATGGAAGGGAAAGGGGAGCAGAGGCTGACCTGAGAAGCACGGGAAGGAGGGGTGTGCGGGACACACAGCAGCACTTTGTGCCTTCCTAAGTGTGAAGTACTGGAGTGGGGGTTCAGTCTGTACAATTCTTACCACTTCGTTTTATGACCCCAGTCTATGTCCTGGGTCATCTCTCTAACCTCCCTCTCTTTTCTTTTTTTCTGAACACACAGTCATATCCATGTTTTCCAAGAAGTTTTTCTCTTTTTGCTGTTTGTCAGAAAGGAAAAATGGAAAGAAACTTTACTAAGGTTTCTCTCAATAATCCTTCTCATGACTTCTTGTTGTTAGGCCCAGGCAGTAACTGAAAACATAATGATGGGTCTTTAAAGTAAGACTTAAGCTCCACGTCAGAGAAATGCACAGACTGAAGGAGAGGACTGTCAGTGCTAAAATGGGGTTGGGGTTTCCAGGCTGAAGAACGGAAGGTGACGGGCAGAAGGGGCCAAGGGGCTACGTGGGGGACCCCATGCCTGGAAATGGCGGTGGTGACGCATTGGGGCAGTGGAGGGAGGGTGGTCTGAGACTCTGTTCGGGAGGCTGCCATCAGCGGTTCCCTGTTGTGAGGTTAGCTCAGCCTGCCTTCCTGAATGATGGGAAAAAACGCTGGGGCTTTAGGAAAGCAGCCATTCTGGAGAGTTTTGGAGCTTGGTGGGGAGGGGAGTGAAAAGGAAAGAAAATGATAAGCAGGGAGCCAAAGAAAAATTATACTCAGGGCCAAGCCATGGACTTAACTGGGGGCTGCTGTCCCTTCCCCAGACCTTGGGGTCTTCACAACAGATCTGCAGAAACCAGGAACTGTCTGCTCTCTGTCAACATCCCATTCCTCCTTTCAAACTCTCCTTTTCAATGTCTCTGAAGCATTGTTCTGTTAACTTCCAGAAAAATCATCTAGCTTCAGTGCACCCGTGCGCACACGCACACAGACACACGCACGTACGACACACCCCTTTAAAACAACAACTTTTCCAAATGAACCAGAGCAAAGAGATTTCTTCAATGGAGAGAACTCTGGCCTCAGGAAACTAGAAAAGATGTGAAGGCCACACTCCACAGCTGCCGTCCGCCCCTGTCGCAGAGGGTAATTGCTGGTCAGTCTTTCAGAACCCACGTCAAACACCGGGTCTAAGGGGTCTAGCTGCCCGCTGTGCACGTGAACCAGAGCACTCGTGTAGACACACTGTCAGGCAGTGGAGAAGCGGGTCACTGAACCCGCACTCAGCTCTGCTGCTTAGAGTTAGTCCTGGTCTCCTCACGCCTACGACCAGAATGAACCATATTCACCCTATATCCCTCACAGGCAGGCAAGGCCGTGGTGGCAGCATTTTGGTGGAAGCAAATTCGAGAAGTCCACCACTCAGATAAGTGAGCAAAACAAGCTATGAATGGTTTGTAACAGCAACACATCATTGGAAAGAAGAGCCGTCTCCTGTGTATATTAACACCCGTTCAAGTATCCATTGCCCTTCTATTTCCTGCTTCTGCAAACTGCCTCCTATCACGGCGCTTGAGAAGATCTTACGAACCAGTAATCGTCACATCTTAGACTGAAACAGAACAAAACAACACATTACCTCTAAGGAGATACGTACGCACAAAGCACTCAGAAGATGACTGTACCAGCAGAAGCACTTCTGTTTCCTGGCCAGTACTTTCTAGATAGGTCAGTCATTTGCCCATTTATCACCCTGTATTTTTCTTAGTTTCCACGCTGTGCTCCGTCAGGCAGGAGGCTGCCCCTTACACTGCCTGTTTCCCAGGCTGCCTTGCCAGCTGGTTTCCCCTGGGGAACGCCATCAGGAGACTGGAGAGGGAAGAGGGGAGAAGCTCAGGGTTTCTCCTTCTCCTCTGCTTCTGGTGGCTTCTCTAAGAGGGGCAGCAGTTCTCTTGTTCCAGCTGTTGGTAGGTGGCTGCCCTAGCTTGCGGCCTTTAGCGACATCACCTGAAACCCGAGTGGATCATTTCTGGTTGTCTCACTGACTCTGGTTAGATGGGATTAGAGGGTCTCAATGGAACGAGCTATCCCAGGTCTACTTTCTCGACTGGATCCTCACTGACACGCGAAGTCAATGTTTAAACAGTTATTCATTCAGGAAACAAAACCAGATGCTATTCTGTAGCTCAAAAGTATAGGCTGTTTTAGTTACTCAGCTACTGCGGAGGCTTCAACTGCCAATTACAATTTGGAACGGATAAACAGTGAATAATAAACTCAAAGCACCTAGAGATTCTCCCATCCTAATCTGTCAACTCTATGAGGATAAAATTTGGCTAAATGGATGTATTTTGTCAGCTGTGTGAACGCTGAAGTCTATATACTAGGTTTAGTTACAGTGCAGTGGGCACTACTTAATAAATGAAAAGGAAGAGGAAAATACTATTATCTTTGAGGAGAAATACACAGTAAATGTAGAAAAACGCCGGCTATGTTAGGCAAAAGCAATTTAGTCAAAAACTCTAAAACCCTAGTGTTCACTGAGCTATTTGAAATAACTTTAGGTAGCTTCGGGGAAAACAAATAAATTATAAAATGACAAAACATGATACAACATTTCTTGAGATTTTGACATCCTGGTGCAGAGAGGGAAGCTGAAGAATAAATGTTCTTGCTTGACTCCAAAGGAGAGAACCAAAATCCCAGAGATGAAATTAAAGACAGAAAAATTGGATCTTTGTCTCAAGAAATAAAGTAACACTTTCAATCAGATTGTTGAAGTATTCTTCCCAGCTCTCCTCATCATTTTAGGTTGAACTGATAAGTAAACCCATAAGGCAAATCTTATGCTCACGGGCAGCTAAATTAGGTAGCCCAAAGTCCTTTGAAATTTTTAATTTCTTTGACTTGTAACATTTATGAGATGAATGATGGAATTACTTTGAATTACTGCTATTTAATTTGTATTTGATTCAGCCTTAAACCTATTACTAAAAGCATTTCCAAGGATTTGTTTTCAGATACATGGTGGATAGTCTATTTTTCCACTAAGGTATGCTATTATTCTGGCCATTAGATTTAAAAAACATGTCTAGTCTTAACCACAAAGGGGACTATCGCTTTCGTTAGTCTTAGAAACGTAATGAACTCTCCTGCTTTCTGGACATAGCATATCAGCAATCCGGCTCTTAAAAATTCTTATTTGCAGAGCCAATATCTGTCGTAACAAGTATCCTTATTTGGCGGTCATGGGTTTCCTCTACCCACAACGCATTTACTTCACTATGACAAGATAATCACTCATTTCTCCAGCAAAAGGCATTCTAGAGTAAAGAATGAGGGCGATAGCCCAGACAAATTGAAGGATGTGATGTGCCCAGGGAATGCTAATGCTCAGGGTACCTGGAACACCGTGTACGGATGGAAGACAATATTAAATTATGCAGAGCAGAACGAGTTCCTTTGGGATTGAAATATTTAATTTTAACCAAAAATTGTTTCTTCTCAGATAAGATTAAAAGGATAGTCCTTGAGAACTATGGCTCCCCCTGGAAAAGGTAGTTTTGACTTCCAAAAACCACTGCAGAATTTGTTCCTGAAGCCTCCTTGGAGGCAAGCTTTGGATGGAAGAAGTTTCTAGTTATGAAAGCTTTTTTTCCTAGCGTAAAAAAAAGGTAGCAGAAACACACATTTAAAAATGATAGGTTCTGGTCCCAGAGGGAGACATAGGAAGACCCCAAACTCCCCTCCTGCATGGCTACATGAGACCTACACCTTTCATAGAGCAAGTCCTCCTGAGGAAGAGCTCAGGACTGACTGATCAGCTTCTGAAGAAAAGATAGAGAGCCCACAGAGAGAACACCAGGAGACACGGAGGCACTCTAAGGAAGGGAATCCTCACGCCCGAGGCTGCCAACTGCATGGGAAGGGACGGCACTGAGAGACCTGGTGGGGATTCGTCTGCCCCGGGGGCACAGAAAAATAGTCATGCTTTCAAAGAGGAACTAAAATATAGAGAAACCAGCCAAACAGCTCAGGAGCTGCTCATGCTGTCTGGGTTGGAGCTGGTCAGTGCCGTGGTTCATGCTCCTCCTTCACCGTAATAATGCAGATAGGAACAGGATCCAGAGGCTGTGGTGGGCCGTCTCCTCACCAAACACCAAGGCCACTAGCCCACACCAGCCCCCAGATGCCCTGGACCACAGAAAAAAGCTGCAGTTTAAAAGAGCCATTAGACGATAAAAGAACCAGCCCCAGAATGCACCCAGAGTGAGGAAGCTGCTGGGACTCTCTGCATCAGAGGGGCTGGTGAATGCTTGGGTTTTACACTGTCCCTCCACCTTGATAGCATGCGTGGGAGCACGGGTCTGGGTGGTGTAGCCTTCCTGCCACCTCAGCAAGCCCTGGGCCCTAGCCCACGACAACCCCAGCCACCTCAAAGGTGCCAAAGTGCTGTGTACATCGGGACAGCCCAGGCCAGTGTTCTCTAAGCTCCGACCACCCTGCCCAGGTGCCACAGGTGCAAAGCACCCTAGAACACTGCAAGGAGACAACACTTTAGCTCTAGGTGGCTTGCTGATACACTCCTAGGATAGAGTGCTCCAGGACCTTCTGGCTCATGCCCGCTTTGGCTCCAGGAACCCTGTCAAGGTGCCTGTGTGGAGGGTGCCAGAACCCTTGGCCTGTGCCTCTGTTCCAGCCAGTCCACCAGAGCGCCTCTTCTGTGTGGAACGCAGGATTTCCTGGCCCATACCCCGTATCTCACTTCCAGCTACCCCACCACGGTGCTCTCTGCACAGAGTGCTCGAGGACATGCTGGCTTACACTGGCTTGCACCAGCCTCATCACCCTGCCAGAACACCCCCTGTGCTGAGGACCCCACAACATGCCAGCTTGCACTTACTTCAGCTTCAGCTGCCCTGCCACGGAGCCCTCTGTGTGGAGAACCCAGAGACCACCCAGGCCCTACCCACTTCAGCTATAGGCGTCTTCCCAGAGCACTCTGTGGAGTACCCTGGGACCCCCCCCCAGTCCATACCCCACTTCAGCTCCAGGAGCCCTGCTGGGGTGCCCCCTGTGTGAAACACCCCATGACACCCCAGCCCAAGCCCTAGCTTGGCTCCGGCCACTGTGCCAGGGCAAATCCTGTATGCAGAGCTCCATGACATATCAGCTTACACCCTCTTCAGCTTCAGCTACCCTGCAGGGCACCCTCTCTGCAGAGAGCCCAGGGACTGCCCTGGCCCATATACACTTCAGCTGTAGTTAGCCAACTGGGGCACCTCTGTCTGAGAGCACCAGGACCCTCTGGCTTGCACTCACTTTAGTTTCAGCTGTCCTGACAGCTCTCCATGTGGGCTCACGCCCGCTTCAACTCCAGCCATCCCATCATGGCACCCTCAGCATGGAGCGCTCCAGGACCCCTACCTCACCCCAGACACAGCTCCAGCCATCTAGCTGATGTCACCCACAGTCTACGCAGGGCATGACCATACACAAAAACCAGTCCTTCAAATTTAGGACAAGTAGCTGTTTTACCTAATTCATAGAAACCAAGACAATCAAGCAAAATGAGGAGATAGGAATATGCTCCAAACAAAAGAATAAGACAAAAACTCAGAAAAAGGACTAAATAAAACAGATATAAGCATTACCTAACAGAGACTTTCAAGTAATGATAACAAATATGCTCATGAGACTGTTCTTTCAGAACTCAAAACTTTACCAAAGAGATATAAAATATAAGAAAGAACCAATCGGAATTGAAGAATACAATAACTGAAATGAAAATATACTGGAGGGAATCAATAGATTAGTGAATGCAGAAGAATGGATCAGTGATCTGGAAGACAAGGCAATGGAAAGCACCCAAACTCAACAGCAAAAAGAAAAAGGAGTTTTAAACATGAGGATAGGTGAAGGCCTCTCACGGAAGCATCAAGCAAACACTCTCATTACAGGAGTCCCAGAAAGAGAAGATAAAAGCAGAGAACTTTTTTGAACAAAAAATATCTCACAATTTCCCTAACTTGGGGAAGCAAACAGATATCCAGGTTCAGGAAGTACAAAAAAAGCTTTTGGGAAGAAATAGAAACTCTGAAGAGACCAAGTACTAGTAATGAAATTGAATCAGTAATTGAAAAAATCTCAACAAACAAGAAATCCAGGATCAGATGGATGTGCAGACAAATTCTACCAAAGATTTAAAAAAAAGCTAATACCTATTGTTCTCTAACTATTCCAAAAAGTAGAAGAGGATAGAGAGCTTCCTAGCATATTCCATCAGGCCAGCATTACCCTGATACAAAAACCAGACAAAAATACTATGAAAACAGAAAACTACAGACCGATATCCATGATGAAATAGATGTGAAAATCCTCAAGAAATATTAGCAAACCACATTCAATGATACATTAAAAGAAATACCCATCATGATTAAGTAGAATTTATTCTCGGTAAGCGAGCACAGTTCAATATTTGCAAACCAATCTACATAATACACCGCATCAGCAGAATGATAAAAATTGTACTATCGTCTCAATAAATGCAGAAAGCAATTGACAAATTCAACATCTGTTTGCGGCAAAAACTCACAACAAAGTGGACTTAGAGGGAATATAGATTAAAATAATAAAGGCCATATATGAGAAACTCTCAGCTGACATTATACTTAATGGGGAAAAACTGAAAGCTTTTCTTCTAAGATCAAGAAGAAGACCATGATGTCCAGTTTCCCCACTTTTATTCAACATTGTGTTAGAAATTCTACCTACAACAATCAGATAAGAAGAAGAAATAAGAGGCATCCAAGTTGGTAAAGAAGAATTTCAACTATCACTATTTACAGATGACATGATACTATGCATAGAAAGCCCTAAAGACTTCAAAAAACTATCAGAATAAATGAAGTCAGTAATTGCAGGATAGAAAATTAATATGCAGACATCAACCATGTTTCTATACACTAGTAACAAAGTAGTAGAAAGAAAAATGGAAGAAAACAATTCCATTTACAATTGCACAAAAAATCAAGTACCTAGGAATAAATTTAACCACAGAGGTAAAAAACCTGTACTCTGAAAAGGGTAATGTTGATAAAAGAAGTTGAAGATGACACAAATGCAAAGCAATTCCATGATCACTGATTTAAAGGACTTTTTTAATATGTCCATATTACCCGAAGCAATCTACAAATTCACTGCAATCCCAATCATAATATCAACAACATTTTTCACAGAGCTAGAGCAAATAATCCTAAAAATTGTATGCAATCACGAAGACCACAAATTGCAAAAGCAATGTTGAGAAGGACGAATAAAGCAGGAGGTATCATCACAATCCCAGATTTCAGATTATACTACAACACTGTAATCAAAACAGTATGGTACTGGCAGAAAGACACACACATAGATCAAAAGAACAGAATAGAGAGCTCAGAAATAAACCCATGTTTATATGGTCAATTAATCTATCATGCAGGAGGAAAGAATATACAATGAGGAAAAGACAGCGTCTTTAACAAATGGTGCTGAGAAAACTGGACAGCTACACACAAAAGAATGAAACTGGTCCACTTTCTTATGCTATACACAAAAGGAAACTTAAAATGGACTAACCAAGTAAATGTGAGACATGAAATCATACAAGTCCTAGAAGCAAACATAGGCAGCAATTTCTTTAACATTGGACTAGACAACATTTTTTTCACTATCTTTCCTCAGGCAAGTGAAACAAAAGCAAAAATAAATTATTGGCACTACATCAAAATAAAAAGCTTGCACAATGAAGGAAATCATCAAAAAAAAAAAATTAACAAGCAACTTATTGAATGGGAGAATATATCCACAAATGACATAACTCATCAAGGTTTAACATCCCAAACAGGTAAAGAACTTAAGCAACACAAAACCAGAAAAAGTTTGTTTGTTTTATTTAAAAAGGGGCAGAAGGCCTGAAAAGACATTTTCCCAAAGACATAGAGGTGGGCAACAGACATGAAAAGATGCTCAATATCCCTGATCATCAGAGAAATACAAATCAAAACCACAATGGGGTATCCACCATATACCTGCCACAAAGCTAGAATCAAAAAGACAAGAAATAACAAGTGTTGGCAAGGATGTGGAGAAAAAGGAACCCTTGTGCACTGTTGGTGGGAATGTAAACTGGTACAGCCATTGCGGAAAATAGTATATGGGTTCCCCGCAAAATTCAAAATAGCAATACCATATGATCCATTAACTCCACTACTGGGTAACTACCCACAGAAAACAGAAATGCTATTTCAAAAAGATATGCATCCCTATGTTTACTGCAATACTATTGACAATAGCCAAGATATGAAGCAACTCAAGTGGCCAACTGTAGATGAATGAACAAGGAAGATGTGGCATATATGCACAAAGGAGTATTGCTCAGCCATGTAAAGATGAGATTTTCCCATTTGCAACAACATGGGTAGACCTCGAAGATGTTATAAATCAAATAAGTCAGACAGAGAAAGACAGGTACCACATGATTTCACTTATACATGGAATCTAAAAATAATGAGTAAGCAAATGAGCAAAAAGCACAGACTCATAAACACAAAGAACTGATTGTTCCTGGAGGGGAAACAGATGGGGGGGGATGGACAAAATGGGTGAAGGAGAAAGGGAAATACAGTCTTCTAGTTAAGAAATGAGTAAGTCATGGGGATAAAAGATACAGCATAGGGAATATGGTCAATGGTATTGTAATAGCTTTGTATGGTGACAGATGGTAGCTACAGTTGTGGTGAGCATAGCCTAAAAGACAGATCTTGAATCACTATGTTGCATACCCAAAGCTAATGTACAACTATGCATCAACTTAGGTCAATAAAAAGTGTATCTATGATCCTTGAATCTTATCACTTTCTAAGGTGGGTGATAGTTACAAATAAGCAATGTAAGAATTCCAGACACTATAGAAAATTCCCAAAATTCACATTTGCCTCAACCTAAATGTGAAACTTGAAAATGAGTGTTAGTTTGGAGCTCTGAGCTCTCTGGCAGGAGAGAGATTACCAGCACTTAGAAAGGTCCTGCTTCCCAACTGCAGTGACCACCCAAATGACACAATTTTGGCCTGACATGCAGCCTTAAAAAGCATGACTTATCAGAGAAAGTCAAAAGTAGAAATTAACTAGTAGATTGACATTCCTATTACTCTGAAAAATTTGAGCTACAAATCCAAACAATAATGTCCAAAACAAAAAAACTAAACAAAATACAACAAACCAAACTGGCTACTCTGACTTCAGAATAAACAGCACTTATTCTGTTTTCTCATCCTGAAGAGGAAGAGAGACGATGACATCACTAGGCCTTTCTCATTGGGTGGAAGACGCCACTATTCAAATCTTGCAAAGTCTTCATTGCATCTCCAATTCCTCCTCTCCATTATTGACTTTTTGCCCCACTCCCCACCCGCCATGGATACTGGCATAGCGTGAGGTAGTTGGTTTCTACCTCATGAGTAGGTAGAGTCCATTGAGATGAAAGCCTTGGTTTATTTGAGTGGGTAAGGGCCAAAGGGTACTATTACCCATTGTGGCTATGCTCTTCTATTTGAAGAACAAAAGCAATGGGTTTCTTCCAATGGTTTTAATAGTGGTTGTTGACTGGAGGTGATCTGGTCTCCTAGGTGCTATTTGGCATTGTCTGGAGACATTTTTGATTGTCATGGCTTTGGGAAGGAGGTGCTACCAGCATCTACTGAATAGGGACCAGAGATGCTACTAAATAATCTTCAATGTACATAATATCAGCCCCCCTTTCCCAACAAAGAATTACCTAGCCCAAATTGTCAGTAGTACCATGGCTGAGGGGCTGTCTTAACATACCAAGGGTTTTATTTTCTTAAATAATCATTTATCCAAGGAGCTTGAGCTTTACCTTGGTATAAAGTCCGAGTAGTAGAGTCTAATTAGTTCGAATGAACTCAAAATAGCTACTTGGGTTGCTCTGAAGAAGCACAAAGAAACAACCAACACCTAACACTTACAGCTATTGCTTTACTGACAAAGTGAAAAAACATATCCAAAACGCCCTACGCAATAGACATTTTTTGCTTTTAAGTAGAATTCTTTTTGAGCAAGTGATATTTTTCAGATTCAGTAACAACATGCTGGCCATTTTCCTAGGGGGCCACAAGGTCTGGGACTAAGTAGAAAAGATTTAAACTTTCCAATTTCCTTTCTGTGGTTAACAGAAGTTTCAATATCCTTTCATCACTAAATGTATCCCAGATGATCTGATTTTTACTTGTCCCGTTTTCTGCCTCATAACCTAGAACTGAGGAATTGGCTGAATTCTTCCTTCTTAGGGTAATCACAATAGTTAGCATTTACTGAGCACTTACTATGTGTTAGGAGCTTATGAAAAGATTTCTCATGTTTGGTCTCATTTAATACTCAAAACAACATGGGACTCATGTTATTCCCATTTCACAGTTGAATAAAATGAGGCAGGGGAGTTTAATCGTCTTGCCTAGAAATGCACCCCTCCACAGTCAGTGGAGGTGTAGGAGTACAAGCCGAGGGGATTCAGCTCGAGAGCCAGCACCTTTCACATCTACGCTGATGTTTAGTCCAGAAGACTAGATATTCCCTCTCTCTCCTAATACATTTTCCCTCGTTCCCTTACAATAATTCTGCTGGATAGGAATCCATCTACGGTCAGGTTTCTTAAAGTGACAGGAAAAAAATAACAAGGCCGGACAACAATCTTTTTAATAGAGATTCAAAGACCTGTCTTGAAAAGACTAGGACCCTGGTCATATATGGACCTCATATTTACACACACACTCTCCTCGTATCCTCTGGCCACCATTCTTTCCACACTCTGTCATGGTGGAGGGGGTTGTCACTGTTCAGCGTGGTGCTGAACAGTGCTCCCCATCTGCCATCCTTGCCTTTGCCTCCCCAGGCTGAGCACTCACATTCCTTTTTCAGGAGTATCTTTTGCTACTCCTCTGCTCTCGAGTTGCTCACACTTTCTTAAACAAGCCCAACCTTGCGCTGGGGTACACTTTTCTAGGTTCCGTGCCTAGAATACCATCGCTTTTCTTCTGCATATGCCAAGTCTGTCTGTCTTTCAACTCCCAACTTTCAACTCCAGCTCCAACTTCAAGTGATACTTCCTTTTCCTTGGTTCTTATAGCACTTGCTAGCTCTAGTGTTCATTTGGCTCTTAATTCTATGGGATATTGTTTTATAGTGTTATAAAAGCATTATACTGGAGAATTTTTGTTCTGGGTTATGGAGTTGCATTCTAGAAAATATAAGGAGTGTCTTAGACTTGTGTTCTCCCAAGTATTTAACAGTAACCAGTAAGTATTTAGCAAATGACTGAATAGGGAAGGGAGGGAAAACTGAACAGGAAGTCATCGGAGAGACAGACAAACCATGAGAGACACTCAACTCTAAGAAACAAATGGAGGGTTGCTGGAGGGAGGTGGGTGGGGGGATGGGGTAACTGGGTGATGGACATTAAGTAGGGCACATGACGTGATGAGCACTGGGTGTTATACGCAACTGGTAAATTACTGAGCTCTACATCGGAAACTAATGATGTACTATATGTTAGCTAGTTGAATTAAAAAAAAAAGAATGACAAAATAAATGAGTACAGTTTGGTGAAAACATCCTCATTTCTGGCTTTTCCTCCACCACTGCAATCTCTACTATTCACAAGAGACAGGGAACATCCCCTGTAGGGAATGGATGTTGTGGTGAAAAGCTGGGGAATGACCAAAAAAATATTATCTTTAGGGCTCTGTCAGCATCAAAACAGGATACAAATATTTTAATTTCAACCTCTTTGCTAAAGAAGTCACAGTTTATGTATCGTAGGTGTCCTTTTTAGTAGAAGGGAATGTTATTTTGAGTACTTGCGTAAGAATTCAGGCTCTGAATTAACAGTGCTGACTCTACTACTCTGTGAAGCAAACACACACTCACGCACACCCACCACTGTGCCACAGCTCATTTTTCTTCTCCTGCGCCATTCAGGCCAAACCAGCTTTAAATTAACATTCTTTCCTAAATTACTCTTTATCGCTAATAAGGTGCTAAAGATCTGTTAGCAATGGTGGCTAAGGAACACGAAAGTCTCTTTGGGGGAAAGAGAGCAGCTGGGAAGTCAGGGGATTTCTGTGCAGCCTTGTGTCTTGCTCCTACCCCTTCCCTAGTTGGGAATTTGCCTGAGGAGGAAGAAATGCAGATGGAACATGAGCAATTCTTGTGGATTCTAGAAGAGCAGAAGCCTGGGGGAGGTAAAAGGAGAGTAAAGTACACAAGAAAAGGAAAATTCTAATTGAAAACCCTGATTAAAATTGTCGTGGCTCCTGGCACTTGAATGCAGAGGGAAACAAGAAAAATGGCTGGCCAATTGCTTTTTGCTAGCTATCCTGGAAACAAAAGGGGAAAAAAAAAAAACATATGAAGACATATCACCAGTAATTTCTGTCAAAGAAATCCACTGTAAGATAACTGGATTTAGAAAAAGAACAATTAGGTAAAGATCCGCACAGTTGATAAGAATTTATTTTTTCCAAACCCAGAGGACAGGCTCAATTCCTTTAAAGCTCACTGTTGTGGACATCTTTATTTTTCTGTTCCCCTAAACGATCTTTTATCAAGAATTTATGCTTTTCAACCTGACCATACAATGAATCACCTCACCGGAGACTATGTAGCAGATGTGATACTAACAAAGTTCCCAATAGTTTGCAGAAGGCAAATGGGTGCTGAGAAAATAGGCTGGCAGACATTGTCAGGGTCTGGTCTGAGTTTTACAGAACTGGGTATTTTATTTATTTTTATTTTATTTATTTGACACAGAGAGAGAGAGAGGAGGAGAGTGAGAGCACAAGCAGGAGGAGTGGCAGGCAGAGGGAGAAGCAGGCTTCCTGCTGAGCCACCCAAGCGCCCCAGAGTCGGTTTTTAAGAAAATTAATTTACTCCTGATAGTGAACGGCAACGGTTTATCTGGTAAGTCTGGGACACCTCAGTGGCTGCTCACTGATGTGGATACCAAAAGCCACCTTTCACTTTTGACAGTCTCTGATAGAAAAATGAAAAGGCATTTATGATCTCATCAGAAAAGCCCAAAACATAAACCTTTTGCCTAATGCAGTGAACTTGTTTTACATTAACCACATTTCCCCAAAATGGAGCTTGCCTGCCTAATGCTTCTAGCATAATCGAAGAGGCTGGAGAAGACAAAAACGCCACCTAGAAGCCCACTCTGGCCAGAGAGTTAATACCAGAAAATTTGATTAAAGAGTTGACACTTCAGTGTTGTGACCAACACTTTATTGTGACAGCCCTTTCTTAAATAGACAGAAAAATCTATTTGATTTTTTCTGGGAGAGCTCAATTATGTATTATCATGATTCTTTTAAAACCAGATCTTGGTTATAGAGAAACTCTCTTAATTGTGAGAACGGCAAGTCAGGCAGTAGATGGCTACTGGCTGTTCCCAATCAGTTTTCCTCTCCCCAAGACAGGGCCTCCAGCTAGAGACACCATTTCCCGGCCTCCTCACAACCAGAAATGGCCAACCACCTGTGAGGGCTCCTCTTCTGTATTAACTTAACTGGGCCAAAGAAAGCCCAGATAGTTAAGTATTATTTCTGAGCATTTCCAGAAGAGATTCACATTTGAATTGGGGCACCGAGTAAGGCAGATGGTCCTCCCCAATGTGGGTGGGCACCATCCAGTATGTTGAGGGCCTTCATAGAACCGAAGGATGGAGGAAGGTTGAGTTTTTTGTCTGCCTTGGAGGGTGGCTAGGAACAAGGATTTTCTCCTGCCCTTGGCACACCTGGTTCTCAGGCCTGCAGACTAGGGTGAAGCCCTACACTACCCATTCTATAGGTTTCAGACTCTCCAACTCTACCACTGGCTACCCTGGGTCTTTCACTTGCCAAGTGCACATCATAGGACTTCTCAGTCTCATTCATCATGTGAGCAGATTCTTTGTAATCAGTCTCTCTAGATGTATCTATATAGTATACATATCCTACTGGTTCTATTTCTCTGGAGAACATTACTATGATGACTAAGCTCTGGTCAAAAGAATGGGAGAATGGGTAAGGACAGCTTCTGCTTGCTCCTTGGAAGGCAAGTATTTGCCCTGGACCATGTCACATGCCCCATTTTGTAGTAATGCGGCTCAGGCTAAGACCTGGCTTCCACTATGCAGAGGTTAATGCCCTGGTGAAGACCTTGGTGAACATGGCCATCCTTCTGGCTTAGTCTGGTCAGATTATTAAAGGAGACTGAAATTGGTGTCTTATGTATTTTAGACTTAGATTTTAGGGGCTTTTTTGTTACAGCAGCTTAGCCTTTAGATGACATAACAATTTTTGTTTCAACTTGTGTAAATTAAGTGCACCCACCTACTGTGGTATCCTTCTCCTAGAAAAGACTCTGAGCCCTCTGTGCAGATTCTAAGCCCAGTGCAGAGAGCTGGAAAATACTTTTCAAGTTCTATTTTTCAGCAGCTGATGCAATCAAGTCATTAATTTTAAGAGCTGCAATTTCTGAGACGTACCAGTCCAGTTTTATTCTTTCCTACATCAGCAGCCATGGGCATTAGGTATAAACTAACATTTCCTCCTGTGAGCTTGGCATATGAAGTTTCTGCACGATTTTCTTGTCCTTTGGGAGTGAGCACACAAAACTGTTGTGCTATACATGAGTTCTCCCTTATGCACAAATGCTAAAGAAACCCAGCTGAGTGCTTGTCTTCCCTCTGAAACTGGAATTAATGTGTGCTAGTCCATTAGTAAGGAATATGGGTTCTGTTACAAATGGGGAAAAAAAACTGTCATTCTAAATGTATTTTCTAGATTTATGGAGGTAAGATGACAATTAAAAATTGTAAACATTTAAGGTATATGATTTGAGGTTTGATATACACTTGACCCTTGAAACAGGAGTTCGAACTGCAGAGGTCCGCTTAGACACGGGTTGGTTCGTTCATTCATTCATTCGTTCATTCTTTCTTTCTTTCTTTCCACACTGCAGTACTACGAATGTATTTTCTGTTCCTTATGATTTTCTTACTAACATTTTCTCTTCTTTAGCTTACTTTATTCTAAGAATACAGTATATACTACAACATATAAAATGTGTTAATTGACTGTTTCTGGTATGGTTTCCAGTTAAAGGCAGGCTACTGGTAAATTTTGGGGGAGTCAAAAGTTACACGTGGATTTTCAGCTGTGTGGTAAGGTTGGTGCCCTTAACTTTGGCATCATCCGAGGGTCAGCTGTGCTTATACCTTGTGGAATATGCATCACAAGCTAATAAGTCCATCATCTCCTACACTTACCATTTGTATTTTCTTTTCCTTACTGAGCACTTAGGATCTTCCCTCACAGCAAATTTCAAGTATACAACATTGTTAACTATAGTCACATTTTTGTACAGACGTACCTCATTTTACTGTGTTTCAAGTTACTATGCTTCAGAGAAACTGCATTTTCACAAACTGAAGGTCTCTAGCAACTGTGTGTTGACCAAGTTTGTCAGTGCCGTTTTACTAACAGCATTTGCTCACTTCAAGTCTGTGTCACGTGTTGGTAATTCTGATATTTCAAACGTTTTCATTATTATATTTTTATAGTGACCTGTGATCTTTGATGTTATTATTGTAATTGTTTAGAGATGTCAGGAATCACACCCATATAAGACAGCTAATTTAATAGGTAAACGTTGTGTATGTTCTGAATGATCCACAGACCAGAGGTTCCCCCTGTCTCTCTTCTTCTCCTCAGGCCTCCCTATTCCCTGAGACACAATATTGAAATCAGGCCAATTAATAACTCTACAATGGCCTGTGAGTATTCAAGTTAAAGGAAGAGTCGCACGTCTCTCACTTCAGGGCATGAGTTAGAAATGGTTAAGCTTAGTAAGGAAGCAATGTCAAAAGCCAAGAGAGGCCTAACATCATGTTGAACAGTTAGCCAAGTTATGACCTTGAAGGAAGAGTTCTTAAGGTCAATTAAAAGTGCTACACCAGTCAACATTTGGGTGTTAAGAAAGCGTAACTATATCACTGCTGAGATGAAGAAAGTTTTAGTGGTTTGGGTAAAAAATCAAAAAGCCATGACTTTCCCTTAAGCCAGAGCCCACTCCACAGCAAAGCCCTAACTCCCTTCAATTCTGTGACGTCTGGCTGAAAGAGGTGAGGAAGCTGTAGAAGAAAAGTTGGTTTGGGCGGCTGAAGGCAGAAAGCTGTCTCCAAAACAAAAGCACAAGGTGAAGCAGCAAGTGCCAATGAAATAGCTATGACAAGTGAGCCGGAAGATATAGCTGTGATAATTCATGAAGGTAGCTACACTAAACAAGAGATTTTCAACATAGACAAAATGACCTACAAAATATATCGGAAGGTGCCATCTAGAACCTTTGTAGCTACAGAGAAATCAATGCCTGGTTTCAAAGGACAGCCTGACTCTCTTGTTAGGGGCTACTGCAGCTGGTGACTTCAAGTTGAAGCCAATTCTCATTTAAGAATTATGCTACATCTATTTTGCCAGTGCTCTACATGTGGAACGAAGCTTGGATGATGGCACATCTGTTTACAGTATGGTTTACTGAAAATTTTAAGCCCACTATTAAGGTCTACTCAGAAAGAAAGATCTCTTTCAAAATAGTGTTGCTCACTGACAATGCATCCGGTCACCTAAGAGCTCTGATGGAGATGCACGACAAGATTAATGTTTTCATGGCTAACACAACATCCATTCTGCAGCCCATGGATCAAGGAGAAATTATGATTTCCAAATTCTTCTTATTTAAGAAATGTATTTTGTAAGTTTACAGTTGCCATAGATGGTGGTTCCTCTGATGAATTTCGGCAAAGTAAATTGAAAAACCTCTGGAAAGGATTCACCATTCTAGATATCACTAAGTATATTCATGATACATAAGAAGTCAAAATATCAACATTGACAGGAGTTTGAAAGAAGTTGATCCCAGCACTCATAGAGGACTTTGAAATGTTTAGGATGTCAGTGAAGGAAGTAACTAGAAATGTGATGCAAAGAGCAAGATCATTATAAGTGGAGCCTGAACGTGTGACTGGATTGCTGCAATCTCATGATAAAACTTGAACGGATGAGGAGGGGTTTCTTATGAATGAGCAAAGAAAGTGGTTTCTTGAGATGGAATCTACTCTTGGTGAAGATGCTCTGAAGAATGTTGAAATGACAACAAAGGATTAAGAATATTACATCAACTCAGTTGATAAAGCCATGGCAGGGTTTGAGAGGATTGATTTCAATTTCAAAAGTTCTATTGCGGGTAAAATGCTATCAAACAGCATCATATGCTACAAAGAAATCATTTGTGAAATCAAGAGCCCATCAATGCAGCAAATTTTACTGTTGCCTTACTTTAAGAAATGGCAACAGTCACCCCAACTTTCAGCATCCACAATCCTGATCAGACAACAGCCATCAATATCAATTGCCTCCACAGGCAAGAAGACTTCAACTTGCTGAAAGCTCAGATGATGGTCAACATTTTTTAGAAATATTTAATTAAGGTATGTACCTTGTTTTTTTAGACAATGCTACTGTATACTTCACAAACCACAGTACAGCCAAAACATAACTTTTTTATGCACTGGGAAAATCGGACTCATTCAATTACAATTTTCTCTCTATTGAGATGATTTGGAATTGAAGCTGCAGTATCTCATTTTATCTCCAGAACCTATCCATCTTGTTTATTTGAAACTTGTCCAACATCTTCCCATTTCCCTCTCCACCCAGTAACCACCAGTCTACTTCATGTTTCTAGGAGTTTGACTATTTTAGATTCTACATATAGGTGAGACCATGAAGTATTTGGCTTTCTATATCTGGCTTAACTCCCTTAGCAGAATGTTCTCCAAAGTTCATTCATGTTATGGCAAGATTTCCTTTTTTTTTTTTTAAGGTCAAATTATATTTCAGGATGTGTGAGTGACATAGATATGTACCACACCGTTTTTATCCTTTCATCCATGGATGCATATTTAGGTTGTTTCCGTATTTTGGCTGTTGTGAGTAATGCTGTAATAAACATGGGAGTGTAGATATCTCTTTGTGATACTGATTTCCTTTGGATATAGAAGAAGGGGAATTGTTGGAACATAATACAGGTTTTAAAAAAAATTTTTAAAGGAACCCCATACTCTACGACAATGGCCATACCAACTTATATTCCCACCAACAGTAAATAAATGTTCCCTTTCTCTATAATCTTCCCCAATACCTGTTATCTTTCATCTTTCTGATAATTGACTTCTAACAGGTGTGAGGACATATCCCACTGTTTTGATTTGCATTTCTATTATGATTAGTGAATTTGAGTACCTTTGCATTTACCTCTTGGTTATTTGTGTATCTTCTTTTGAGAAATGTTTATTCACATCTTTTGCCCATTTTTTTAATTGGGCATACTGAAGGTTAAACTGATTTTTGCTTGTGGATAAAAGTTTGATTTATTATAATCAAGTGCAGGGGTTTTTTTTTGTTGTTGTTTTTTACTTTTAAATACAGCATATTTGGGGCACCTGAGTGGCTCAGTGTATTAAAGCCTCCGCCTTCGGCTCAGGTCATGATCCCAGGGTCCTGGGATCGAGTCCTGCATCGGGCTCTCTTCTCAGCAGGGAGCCCGCTTCCTCCTCTCTGCCTACTTGTGATCTCTTTCTCTCTGTCAAATAAATAAATAAAATCTTTAAAATAAATAAATAAATATAGCATATTTTTTCATGCCTTCGGCTTTAAAAAAAATCACCTCAATTCTGATTTCTCTTAGTTATATAATTTCAAGGATTCATAGAAAAAAACTGTCTAATACACCTCTCAAAATGTAAATTTTCACCCATTACCTATTAATGTGGTTTGAATGCTGGCTTTATGGAAAATAAAGAGAATGTGTTTCTGTATTTTCTTTCCTGTAGGGTTGTATTAGTAGCATTTGCTAAGGGGAAGAAACTCAAAAAGCTGAGTGCTTGGAGGCCATCAAACTTTTCAGGACTACTGTAGCAGATTCTCTCCAGCCACTATTTGCTAACTCCCAGCAAAGTCACCTTGGTATTACAAGTTGTTACACTGCCACATTGAAGGAGTCAACTTTGGGCACAGCAACCTAAGTCCCATGGTCATCTAGTCTTATTACATCTCCAAAGAGTCGAACTCTGGCCAGAAAACTGAAGAACCCATTTCTGAGGTATTAATCTCATTTATTTTTATTATTTTTAAAAAGAAACCTCTAGGGGTGCCTGGGTGGCTCAGTTGGTTAAGTGACTGCCTTCAGCTCAGGTCATGATCTCAGGTTCCTGGGATCAAACACCGCATCGGGCTGGCTCCCTGCTCAGCAGAGAGCCTGCTTCTCTCTCTGCCTCTGCCTGCCACTCTGCTTACTTGTACTCTCTGTCAAATAAATAAATAAAAATCTTAAAAAAAAAAAAAGAAAAAAGAAACCTCTATGTCCAACATGGGGCTTGAACTCATGACCTTGAGATCAACAGGCGCACGCTCTACCGGCTAAGCCAGCCAGGAGCCTGAATATTTATGTCAAATTTCATAAGTTTCGTAATTATCCATGATCATAAGATGATACCATGGTGTGGCCCAATGGGGGAAAAAAAAAACTTCAGATGAAAAAGATCAGAATTTTAGAATTCCAATATCCTTTCAGGAATCCAATCTTTACTGATTGGCTGGATTTGAATTTTACCCTGGTCTCGGAGTTTCCCCAGACACTCACATGCTCCTGGTTCGCACTCACGTTACACGGCAGGCATACATACCCCGCTGTATCCTACACTACCTCGTAATATGGCACCAGTTTCACAGATGACACGATGACGAAGTTCTGCACATTGCTCAAATTGCTCATTCCAATTGGTCATCGTGTCATGCAATGATGGCCTTGTCCGGATTTGTGCAGCTAATCCTTGGAACTCTAAGTGAGACTTCTGGTTGTACCAAAGCTTATTTCAAGCATGTGCTTGTGTCTTACTTTGCTAAAAACTCTCTACAGTCCAAGGGAGAGAAAAACCACTCCAGCCTAAGAGTAGGGAGGGCACTGTGAAGAAGACAGACATACAGACCAATCCTCATGGGGGCGCCATAGTCACAGCGCTTCGCCAGAGGCTTCTGCAGCCCAGTCGATAATCCCTTGTCTATCTGGACCCTCAGGAACGTACCCAGGGCAAATGCATTTATACTGCTAAATACACTGACGGTGAGAAACGGAACAATCATTCCAGGTGGGAAGGAAGTAATTCTGAATTCCTGTGCTAAAGCCATACTTTCACTAGGAATGACTGGACAGAGCGTGCAAAATTATTTTATATTTGGTTACGCAAGAGAATAAAAGTGATTCATCAAAGCTCTCTCAGAACTAAACTAGAACCTAAGAATTCGGTCTCCCACCTTTTCTACTTTCTCCTTTTCCTAAAACTTAGTAAAGAATCCCATTCAGAAAAAAATGTGGCAAGTCCCCTACAAAATGTGATTTCCCCTGTCCTTACCCCTCCACGTGTGGCAGCTGAAGCAGGGCACAAAGCCGCACCCTGATGCATTCTCCGCAGGAAGCATTCAAGGCCAGCTCTTTCATTAGACAAAGACACGGCAGGGATTTACTTAAACATTAAAAAACACCCACCTTCAGGGGTAGAGAAAATAAGCATTTCCTAGTAGGAGGGAAGGACTTGCCCATAGAATTAATAGCTTAAAACCTCCTATTCTATTTTATCCCGCTTTATAAAGAACAAAATTGCTAATGACACCACTAACCTACCGTGAGCTTTTCTCTCCCGTTCGCACAAAGCACTTGCCAAAAAAAGATCTGGCTCCAGTAAGCAATTCACAAAATCCAAATATTGAATGTAAGGTTAAAAGCAGAGGGCATCTATGTCAGGCAGACATGGGGCCACCGTCCACAAAGCACCACCAAGTGGCCTTTGTATCTGGTCACACTGACTGAAGACATCCAGCGAGGATTTGCTCAGAGGTCCTAAGAATATGTTATTGTACAGCAACCTAAGATGGTGAGAGAGAATTCAAACTTCCATACACTGTTCACTGAGAGTCTGAATCTATTTATCTAAATTTAGGCACATGGAAGAGGCATTACCAAAGCTGGATACTTTCAAATTCAATTGAATACATTATTACATGATTAATCACTTCACACACACTAGACAGATCAGTGTTCTCATAAATAGTTGACAGGCTCCTTGAAGAAAGGGGGCCATAGGGTTTGAATAAATGCCCTTTCCTGTGCCCTTTTGTTCAGGTGTTAGCATTGCAAAATTCAACCACAGTATCTCTGATCATGTTGGCTTTTATTAGAGCTTTTTTCAAAGTTGTCTCCTATTGTTAGCAAGGATTTGTGTCCTGAGTTGATGCAAAGTCAGGATTAATTTGGATGCCGGCATTCCATGAGGGTTTGTATTGGGCCTTAATAAGGGACACTGAATGAATACAAAGCCACTGTCTGTGATATTCAAAGGAGAAGGAAATGTGCGCCTCCCTAACAGGGGGCTGCGGGAAAAGGGCAGCCTATTGTAAACCAAACCTAAATCGTCATCTCTCAGAGAGGGACCCTTATCTGTTCTGGTCATGAGGAACTTAGGAAAATAAAGAACATTCTTTTTCAAGACCATTTCACAGTCACTGTGTCCACACTGACTATACCAGGGCCAAAATATATTGAAGGGGTTAGTAGAGTTAGAAAGACCTAGCTTTGAATATTAACTCTAGCATGTACTAGCTGGGGGACCTTAACCTTTGTTTCTACTTTTGAAAACATGGTATCAATAATATATTAGGTTTTTTTTCTCCCATTAAAAAATGCTTTGAGCCTACAGACAATTAGAAGTTGACAAACATCACCCAATGTCCATCGGTAAATGAATGTATAAAGAAAATTTGTACATATATACAATGAAATATTACTCAGCCAAAAATAAATAAATAAATAAATGAAATCTTGCCATCTGTAACAACCTGGATGGATTAGAGAGTATAATGCTAAGTGAAATCAGAGAAAGACAAATACCACGTGATTTCGCACATAAGTGGAAATTAAGAAATAAAACAAACTAACAAAGAAAAAAGAGACAAACCAAGAATCACTCAGGTATAGAGAACAAGCTAATGGTTACCAGAGGGGAGGGGGGATGGGTGAAATAGGTGATGGGATGAAGAAAACACTTATGATGAGCACCGAATAATGTATAGAATTGTCGGCTCACTATTTGTACAACTGAAACTACATGTTAACTATATTGGAATTTAAAAAATAAAAAGTTGTCATGCATCTAGTTTTCACCTAAGTTCATCAATGGTTGACATCTTGCCAGATTTGCTGTATCTATTTAACATTTAGTGGTTGTTGAGCTTTGTGAAAGTGAAGTTGCAGAAGTGGTGACATTTAAATACTTCACAGATTTCTAAGACAAGAAGACAGCCTCTTTCATATGCACAGTTCCACCAAAACCACCAAGAAATTGAGCCCAAAACTATCAAACTACCTAGTATATAGACCATTTCAAAGTTCCCACATGGTCCCAGTAATATCTGTTTACCAGATTTTTTTCCCTTTTATTTGGGATCCAAAAGGATCACAC
The DNA here is from genome assembly GCA_028534135.1 of Potos flavus. NCBI lineage: Eukaryota > Metazoa > Chordata > Mammalia > Carnivora > Procyonidae > Potos > Potos flavus. Next base: position 34,263,235 of record CM052895.1, on the reverse strand, counting down.
AGTAAAAATAGCTGTCATCTTTATCATTGGTTTTAGTTTAGATCACTTTCCCTAATATTTTTGTCTCTCCTAGTTTTGACATTTTTCCAGATTCCAGGCCATTTGCGGCCAGTTGTAGAATGTCTCTAACTCTGACTTTGTGTGCTTCCTCATGCCTAGATTCAGGTTAAGCACTTCCATGAGACTACCACATGGATGGTGTTGACTAATAGGCACCACATTCCCCCACAAGGCATATAAGGTCAGTCTGCTTCCTCCCTGGTGATGTCAGCTTTGCTCACTTCACTGATGTATGGTCAGCCAGATTTTTCTATTGTGAAGCTATTTTTTAACCCCTTGCAGTCAATAACTAACCTGTGGGATGATGCTTTGAGACTGTGTGGATATTCTACCCTCTACACATCTCACCCACTACATTTAAAGCACCCATTGATGCTACTTGCTTCAATCAGTTACTACATTCATGGTCAAATAATTCTGAGTTTCCAATTCTATTTTTCCTTTCCCTCCATTAACTGACATTCTTCCAAAAGAAAGGTACTCCCTTTTGAGAATCATGAGTTACTGCTTTTTAAATTTAGTGTGTCATCCATTAAGAGGTGTGAAAATTAGAACAAAGGTATCTAAACCTCTCGGTACACAACTGGACTCCAGTGGGCATTTGACAAGTGATAGGTATTATTTATAATATCTTTATTCCATGGACAAAAACTAATGCCAATTTAATGTCATAGTAGAGTACAAATTAGTCACCAAATCTCATCCTGTGTATGGGAGAAAAATGACGGGGCCACCTGACCAAGACATTCGCACAAGTCCTCTAGGCTTGTGGCTAAAAGATTTTCCTCTTCTTATCGATCTAGATGGTTCCTACAGATTGGCCAAATGATTGACAGTTGCTCATGTTCCAGTCACATCAATGCTTCCATCTCAAGACCCATCACATGGATACTTCTTTTCTGTTCCTAACAGGTCAAGTGAGCTCCATCAACTCGACTATTCTCTACCTCATGGAGGGAGAGGGAGGCTCCACCTTCCAAATGAAGGACAGCTCCAGTTTGCGGAAAAGTTTACCATTATCTAAAGCAGTCTTTGGTGAAGAATGGGACTGAGAAGTGGAAGCAACAGCGTTTTGTAGTGAGTTGCTCTCTTTTCTTATTCTAGACCGTCTGATACTCTTGGTGCCAAATTCACTCATTGGAAGTAAGTAAGGGTCCTTGAGGAAAGCACATTAAGTCTCTCAATGAGATAAAGGATATTTACGTATCTTAGAGATGGGATTCAGGTACAAAAATTATGTCTTTCCAAGCGCATAACCACTAGTGCTCCTGAGGTTTGGGGAAAGGAAGAGTCATGTTTAACTTTGTTTCTGAACTTGACAGATATTCATTAATGGGATAATAAGCTAAATAACAACTGCTTCTCTTAACCCTACGTATGCAGTTTTATTTGGAAATGTAAGGATGTGTGTGCCTATGTGCTTGATTAGGGTTGAGAGGTAGAAAGGACTTTATTGAAAGACTCCTGTGGATCTCCTCCTTCCCCATCTGTCCTGTGGAGGGAGGCCACCCCTTGCGGACCCTATCATCTGGGCTTCCTTGTCCTATGGCTTCCAACTGGGTCTGGCAATGGGGGGCTGCAGGAGGAGGAGGAAGAGGCCACTCCGACCCCCCACTTCTCTGGCAGTAGCTGGGTCCCTCCACACTACAGTGCTCACAGGGGTCTCTACCATGGCTCCTTCTCTCACGCGAGGGTGGCTCCTCATCTCTTGTGCCTTCAGATCTATCCTGCAGGGACAGTCTCCACGTGCCTTGCCCACACCCTTGTAAGTGATCTCTTCACCGAAGTGTTTTTCTTTGAACCATCTGGATTAGATTCTGTTTCCTGGCAGGACTCTGCTACACTTGCTATTCCCCAGGTCCTGTACTGAATGATTATTCCCCGTCCCCATTTAAGCAGCCCAGGCAGTGTGTTTATAACCACCATATAGCTGGACAAATGGGCACTCACAGAAATTCCATGACATGTGGAACCTCATACCTCTACCAGGAGCCAAGCCTGAGGTAGCCTTTCTCCAATACCACAGTGTTTCTATACCCTGCTTAGCACCTTCTCCAAAGCACTTATGCTACTTGGAGCAAACACCAAAGACAGCTTTGGAATTCCTGGAATGGGTTAGACTTTTATTTGTCTCCTTTCAAACACTTTACTTTAAATTTCCATTATAGATTGGTCACCTACCGAGCATACCCACAAGTGGACCTGATTGGTAGAGATGCTTATATGAGAGGATTAATTTTACTGGAAGTAGTAACTTACAGTTCTTCTACGGATTGTAAAGAGAAGGCAGCCATACGTCTTGTAGATGGAAATGATGAACCTTTCAGCTGACTCACCATTTGCACGAGTTCTAAGATTCCCCTCACCATCTCCATTGCTTGACTCTGCCTTCCCGCTCTTGTTTCTCGGTCTTCTGCCTACACTTCTACCCTAACTCCGTTCTTTCTACCACTACCGTGGAGCTTTTCTTCTTGTCCTAAAGCTGCCTCAGTTCCAGGTGAGCATGCCGTCCCATCACAGCAACCACCATCAGCAAGGGATGTAAGACCCAATCAGACCGGAAAAGCCACACCCGTTGCCTCCTCCTGAGCCTTCTTTCTCAACATGCCCTTCCTTTATTTCCATAAGACTCTTTGGGGCCTTTATTCTAAATCAAATTCAAAGCACATTTTCAGTATTCCCTTTTTAAGTTAGAAATAATAGTTTAAAAAATTTCTGGGTGAAAAATACCCAGCAAACCAGGGTTGGGTGTAGCTTCCTGTCACCTCAGTTCTAAGGGGACAAAACCCAGGTAATATAAATAACACAGCATTGGGGAGTTCCTTTGTGTCCCCAGTCTGAGTCATCCCCCAGAGTAGGGCACCCACACTACAAGCCTTTCCTGAATGTGGTCAGGCCTACACAAATTCTTGTTAAAAACACAGATTCCAGGGATGCCTGGGGGGCTCAATTGGTTGAGCATCTGCCTTTGGCTCAGGTCATGTTCCTGGGGTTGTGGGATTTAGTCCCACATTGGGCTCCCTGTTCACTGGGGAGCCTGCTTCTCTCTCTCCCTCTCTCTCTTTGTTTGCTCTCTTTCTAGCTCTTACCCTCTCTCAAATAGATAAATAAAATCTTAAAAAAATACAGATTCCTGGGTTCTCAAGACTACCGAAGGGGGATCTCTAAAGATAAACAAACATTTTAAACAACTTCTCAGATTATTACATATGCCAAAGTACAAGAACCACCAGCATTTGGGATGCAAACCTAGGCTTTTCAACCTGTACATCTGGGTTTTAATTTCAGCTCTGCAGTTTATCACTTAAATAATTTTAGAAAATACTGAACTTCTCGGAGCCTCCCTTCCCTCATCTGAGAACACCTCTTTCCTATGGATATTAAAAAATTAAAGCATTATTTAACCCTTTGTCTAGAATACATTAACACTCAGAGGGTCATTTTAATCGGTAATTAAAACTGGTGATTCTTCTATGAAAAATTTGATTTGAAAGGCTAATATTCACTTTGTATCTTTACTAATATCCAATGCCAGACAACACAGCAATGATTTTTGAAAGCATAACCAGCTAGACAAACTGAGCTACAAGAAGTTGCTTTACTAGTAGAGAAGCCATTAGCAGTGTATTATACTGCTTTTTTTCTGTCTCCAACAATCTTAGCAGCTAGAAAAACCAAATAGTAAGTTATCTATGCTTCCCAGAAGCTTCTGTATTTTGCCTGCTTCTTTTTCTTTGCAATTGTAAATTTTGTCGAGGGAGGTATAAAAAAAGGGAGGGATTTGTAAATAAAACAGTTTCATTCTTTTCTGAGGGAGATTCTTGTAATATATTGTGCATGAGGATATGAAAAGCACTGATTTTCACTGCATTTGATGGCACGGAACAAGCTTTAGTGATATGCTGGAACAACAGAAGGTCATACATTTTAAAATACACCCTGCTGAGAAACTTGCAGCTGATTTATGACCTTTCAAACCTACGACTTTGCATTCTGCATGCACAATACTGAGAAGTCAGGCTTTCTGGAAAAGGGAAAGCGACTAGAGGATTTTTTTTTCTCCCTTCTAAGAATTATCTCCAATTCTTTATTGAGGTGATCTCCAAGATGAAATAAGAACATAGACAATAAAATGACAGAATAGAAATGTAGAACCAGGACCACAGTCATTCAGTACCCTGAGGACAGAATTAGAAAAATACAGATCGTCACCAGTGAATGATTCCTCCGGCTGAATGGCCATTAGGAACACATAGGATGCTTTTTTAATTTTAGATTTGTGGGTCTCATCCCAGAGATACTGGTTCAGCTTATCTAGAGATTGGACTTTTAAGAGCTCCGCACGATGGAGAATAATTTATGTCAGCTATAGTGTTTGCTATGTATGTAGGAGACACAGAGAAGATATATGCTCTCAAATCAAACAGTACTAATAGTTTTTATTCAGCCTGAAGGGTCTCTCATCACTCCACAACTTTAAATTTTTATTTTCCTACTCAATAAAAAGTTCTTGAACAGCTGAATTTGTATGCCCCCACTGAATTCAAATGACAATTAAAATTTTGGTATTTGCCGAGGTCTGTAAAGGATACACTACAGGCATTTAAAAAGTAATTTGAAAGCCAGATTTTTAAAAATCCATTGCCGAAAAATGTTCCTTTCATCAGATAATTAAGCATTTTTCAAAAATTAAAGACAGAGAGGGAGAAAGAAGAGACAGAGACGGGAGACACACTGGTGGTGAGGGAAGAGACAATGAAGGTAGGGGCTGCTGGGGGTTTGCGCATGTGCGTGGGAGGGGTGTATGAATGGGCATATACCCATCTATTCTACATTCTGTCGGACCCAGCAAATGAGGACAAAGAGGAAGTCTATTTTTTTGACAGCAATTCTTACTGCAGGCAACCGAAGAGAACCAAGGCTTTCCTACAACTTAATTTGCAAAGAAATGTTTGGTATTGCACATGTAGGACTCAGATCAAGATACCACCAACTGTGAACACTCATTTTTATCTGACACCATAATCTAGAAAAGCCCTTGAGGTCCATGAGCATGCTTGCCTTTCTGTGTCCTTCTCTGCACACTGATCCAAATGTTCTCCTTTTTGGGCCGTGGCTCTCTCACAGTGGTGGGGCCGATCTACCTCAAGTGCAAGCAATAAAACTGTGCATTCGGTAGAGCTCTTTGATAAAACTTGTTTTGTTTTATTGCCACAAAACCCCATCAATGACACAAATGATACAGTACTCTTTCCCCCGAACACTGTCTCAAATTCTCAACAATGACTGTTGAATTTCCATAGTAAGTGCGGGGTATGCTTTTAAGCTTCCAATAAGCCTTTTCTTGTTCGCCTTTAATACAAGTCTATTCTCCACAGAGGCGAATCTGGAGAATTAGTTCGACAGCTGGCCCCAGACACAGGTGGACTCACTTTGCGTTTTCAGGTTCAGAATGTGAGTTACTGCGGTCTTAATTGGCCCACAAAGGATAGAACTTATATTTTTAACAGTGAAACCATAACAAATACCTTATAGTTGACAAGTGTCAATTTTAGTTTAGACAAACTATTTTGCAGAATTTCAAACCCATCTTTAAAAAAAATGGCTTTTTCCTTTTTAACACTAAATTTTTAGAAATACAATTGTTATTTCGTGTACAAGAGCCACCAAAATGATTTCACTTGGAGATATTTCACTTATGGATTTGCACCAGCATTATGGTTTACGTTAAGTTCAGTAAAAGCATTGTACTGACTTTTTTTTTTCCTATTCATTTCACAACCTCCTTATGAATGGATATGTGAGAGGGGTTCATAAGCCATGGTCTGCTCTGGTGTCAGATCCACTAGGTACATGGCTGCTTCCCTCCACTTCCTGTCTCCCCAAAATCAGGGTTCCTGTGGTTCACAGCTTAGCCTCAGGTCTGATTTCCACGCCCCTGCTACAGCCCCTCGACTTAGTGTTGCTCTTTGTACTTCGTTCCCATTCGCCCTTTTCTAGAATTTCTTGCTTTCTTCTCGGCCAGATGCTCCGTTTTGACCACCACTGTAGAACTGAGACCGCCCTTTGACCTCTGCTTGGAGCACCTGTCTCCGACATGAGGAAGCGTCTTTGCCCCTTATGGTTAGAGGGCTGTTGTCAGTTACTTGGAAGCTGTTCCTTCTCACCTATTCCTTAGTTCTTGGCCTTATTCCAGATGTAGAAGTCACAAGGCTTAAAAGTCAACAGTTAACAGAAGTCTGCTCATCATGTTACATCCTAATAAGCTCTGGTGGCAAAGCGAATGAACCTAAAGTGAAAGTGGGTTATATTAAGATAGAAGTTTTTTGTTTTTGAGGAATACCCCATTTCCTCATGGGGTATTTCCTTTAAAAGTGTACAACATCATCCCCTATTTTGATAGTCTTAGCTATTTACAAAGCTATTTCACTTATATTATTCCATTTGATTTTTACAATCTCATTATCAGTCATTGTTATTACCATCCAATATATGTTCTCCATTTCAGAGGAAGGCCTACCTAAAATTTGTGAAAGTCCTGTGGCAGGAAGAGAAAATTTCTCCCATGGCAAACTGCTTCTAAGTATGACTGCAAATCTTGTTTTCTATCACAGCAAGATAGGTCTGGCTCTTGGCGAAGAGAAATTCAGTGAATATTCACTTCATTCTGATTAGCTGGAAAAAGATACAAAGGAACTCACAGGAAAGAGCAGAGACATGGTGTCTTCATGTTGGTGAATTTCAAAGGAGTAGCTCCCAAAACATGATGGTTTTCCGAGTCCCTGAATGAAAGGAGTCTCAGGCTTCAGTGAAAAAAGGAAATTGGACATTTGGAGTTTGAGATGTCTGTGCAGTAGAAGGCCAAGAGAGCTAAGAATTAGTTATATTAGTAGGTCTAGACTTTAGAAAAAGCCTAAAAGGAAATGTCTATTTGGTTAAATATCAGAATCACTGGGGAGCTTTTAAAACTCTTGATGCCCAGGCTTCATCACAGACCAACTAAATTAGAATCTCCACCAACGAAAACAGGCATTAGCATTTTTTTAAACCTCCCCAAGTTAGTCTAATATTGAGAAACAATACTACAGTGTGTCTGGCTAATATGTCAATATATTTTCAACTACGGGAAAATTCAGGCAACAAAACACTTGGAGATTTAACTGTTGACTTAGGTATGGTTCCAGTTTCCCCCCAAAAATCCTTGTATTTTGTCCCTTTATCACAGACTTCTCTAGGTCAGCAGATTTGAGTTCAAATCCTGCCTGCTCCACTTGCTAGACTGCGGACCTAGGCTGAGGCATTTCCTTGTGCCTTTTTTTCGATGTGAAAATGAGGTTAGCACTAACTTGAAGAAAACTATAGGTCATCAACAATCTAATTCAAGTATGGCCCCAAAGAGCAAATACTTTGTAGCAGTTCCATGTAGTGGAAATAGTAACAGCTGAGAAAAGGTACATGGTTCACATAGAGTAACAGGAGCCCATTTCTGCTGTTCTGCTACCAGTGGTCTTAAGCGCATCGGGTTTGAGGTCTGCAGCCATCCCCGGGTGCATATACACACTTTATCTCAAGCCTCTGCCATTCAATGTCAGGGTTTTGTAATATGTTCACCTTGGTTAACGGTGTGAGGAGGACGGATTGTAAATGAGGCAGCTGGTAGGTAGAGCAGGGCCACAGTGATAAGGCATAACCAAATAAACAGCCGTTTTCTGTCTCCTCCCCCAACCCCCACGGGGCTGGCTTAGCATCTAAATTTCATTTTCCTTCTTGCCACTTTTCTCTTTTTAATATATTTCTTCTCTCATGCCTTCAGATACTCTCTCTTTTCCCTAGGCTGCTCTGGTTCATGCCTCATCCCCTTGACGCATGAGCCCCTGGTCCATAGCAAAGATTCCTCAAGCTACCCTCTATTTTTTCATCTCCTTTCTCTTCCCTTCGGTATGGTGGCATCATCTGGTTTTTGAGATATTTCACAAAACCTTGACAGGAATTAAGCCATAGAAACCACTTAGGGAAATGGGAATTGGATTCATTTACATGCCATTACCCCAAATCCAAACGTTGCTCATTTGTGATAATACCAAAATGCAACCATCTATCTAATCTCTTGGCACATTTCAATAGAAGTATGATTATACACAGACTGGTATCATTTATTGAGAAGAACAGAATACAGGAGAAAGCATCCCTCCTTTGCCTACCACACCATTCATTCCTATGAACCTTATTAATGCCTTTGGAATGCAGATGTCACCGACAGCGTGCCTAAAGCTTTCATCCCATCTGCCTTCTCATCAAGTACAGCAGAGTCCAGCAACATTCACAAACAAAATTACACACACAGCACGCATTTCTTCCGGAGATCATCTGACAGACAAGTAAAATTAGAACCGATTTTCTTTCCCCTCGTTCCCAGAAAGGCCGAAATACTTGAACTTAGCATGTTCTCATTGGAGGGAGCACAGGCAAGCAGATCAGGCAGGACTTACCTGGGGGGGGTGGGGGAGGGGGGCAAGGTGAGGGCCTGGCTGCAGGGTTTCTGGCCTACAGCACGTGCATTACACACAAAGCCATCTTTGGCTGATTTTCAAGACAGAAGCAGGGGTGATGCAGAAAGACACCGCAAACGCCTTATGTGGAAAGAAGCCAGCCTGGAGCAGCAGGCAGAATTAAACGTGCAGATTAAATGAACAGCTTGCTTTATGTACATCAGTTAAGTTCAAAGCTTTCTGGCCTACTGCTAATAGCAGGCTTGACGGCAAAATCAACAGGGACCGGAGCGGCACAGGGGCTGCGAGAAGGCAGGTGGGAGCCACTCTCATGGCTGCCTCTCTCCTCGCATTCTTCATCTCTATTGCCTTGCTCCCCCTCACGGGGCGACTTATCTACAGCACCTGTACTTGGGAGGATGAGGCTCCATCCCCATTTGGCTTCAGGTCTCTGACAACGTTAGAGAGGAGGGCTCAGCACCTTTAAAAAGGGGCATGGATAACCAGAACTTACTAGCACAGGTTCTAACACTCTAACCTGCAGAACAAGGGAGTAAGCCCCGCCGGCCCAGGCAGAGCTCGCCACAGTCCCTGGATGACCATGTCCTCACATACACCACACAACACACAACGGTCCGGTACCATTAGACTAACATTGCAGTTACAATCCACGAGGTTTAATAGCCGTTCTAGTATCGGCCCAGGGAGGCTGGCAGGTGCACCCCATGGAAGTCTAGATACAGAGGGTACTAGTCTCTCCCCAGCTGCCAGCCCCTGCTCTCCATCACACTCTGCTTCCTGGGAGGGCAGGGCTGTTCCTGGGATTGTGATGTTATTGAAGGGCGCGGGCTCACTCAGTCACAGTACGGGCAGACTCCACCCTCCCTGCTCCCAAGTCACCTGTCCTCACGACAAAGGCTTTATTTATACCATTTCTAAAGGGGTAGGCAGTAAGGCCTGGGGGTTGCTTCTTAGGAAGGAGGATGCAGGGGAACTAGGCGTACGAGGAACCAGTAGTACCTGGGAGCCTGAGTTTCTTCATGGTTGGGGCTGGGACAATGGCCCCTGAAATTCCTCTCCAGGTTTTTCTCCACCCACCACCACATCAGAGTGTGAAGGGACAGAAGGCCCCTTCTCTCTGTCCCAGTGTCCTCCTCTCCACCACTGTAGGGTGTCAGGGGAATGGCAGAGTGGCTCAAGTCAGGAACAGTACCCACATTCCTGTCTGTCCTCGCCTGCTGGAAACCATTGTTCCCTACTAGAGAGCTTTTCTCTCTTGAGGGACCCCATCAGCACCATAACCTCCTCCTTGCTTAGTCAAATCCAAATCCCGAGCTTCAAGGAAGAAGGAAGCATTTTTCTGTCCCCTTCTTAGTTCAAAGGGACATATATCAAAATGAGGACACAATGGACTCTGCCTTTAGGCCTATGTTTGCAGTTTGTATCAACTGGAAGATGGCAATTTTTTTTTTTTTAAGATTTTATTTACTAGACAAAGCAAGAAAGAGAGACATCACGAGCAGGAAGAAGGGGTAGAGAGAGAAGCAAACTCCCTGAATAGGGAACCCAACGTAAGGCTCAATCCCAGGCCTCTGGGATCATGATGTGAGCCGAAGGCAGACGCTTAACTGACTGAGCCACCCACGCGCCCCAAAGATGGTGATTTCTAGACAGAGGCAAGCCCAACATCAGGAGGACCATGACCAAGGGTTCTGAGGACACTACCTACACTTTCTTGAGGGGGGGCATTCAAGAATGGAAGGCAAGAGGACCACGTGGTCTCAGGCTTTCACAGCAGAGCTCTCAAAAGACTGCTCCTGTCCATGCACAGATCCTGGCCCCAGAGCCGGAGGACAGAGCAAGGAACCCCGTGTGTAGCTGAAGGTGAGTGTGGCTCTTCCTGTTGCTAAATGCTGAACAAGGAACCCCTTGGCCAGCTAACGAACTTGAACTCTCCACAACACTTCATTTACAAAGAACCAAACAAAAAGAGCTTATTTTAGAAGTTATACAAAACATTCTAGAAAATACAGATAAACATGAACACAAAACCATTCCCTACAATTCTACTCCCAAATTAATCACCATTAACTTATTTATAAACTTCTCGAGGGACTTTTTATGCACTGTGCCCGAGTCTCGGTCTCCTTCTAATAAAACTGGATTTTAGGACCTTAGTTGTCCACTACAAAGACCTGTAACTTCAATTTGTATAGAAGATGCTTACAATTCCCACAGAGGGGATTTCTTAGCTGTAGTAACTGGAAGGAACCCGACTCGTAAGGCTCGGGAGGATGCCAGAGCCAGCCTGGCTGCCGGACAAGGGAGCTCCCAGGGCGTCCTAGAGGCAGGTGAGGGGGTCCCTCACAGGCGTACGGAGCTCAGGCCTACTCCCCATGCAGGCTGCACGAGCGGCTGGCAGGACTGGCCACTCGCTTCACCCCCGTGGGCCTAGGAGGAGTTGAGTATCGGGACCTTCCCATCTTGAAATGACTCAGCGAAATTTCTGGCCCTTGCTGCCTCAGCTTTCTGTGGACCTCCTGCCCCTTGGGTTTCTTCATCTCCTTTCAGCTTTGCCTCTAAAATCCTCAAAAAGTCTCCATACTTCTCCACCTCTACCCGTGCCAGGCAGACGTGACAGCGGCAAGGATCTTTATTGGTTATGGAGGGAGGAGAGGGAAATAAAACAGAAGCCTAACACTGAATGCTTCTCACACACAAGGAGATGGTTCCTATTTTGACAAATGGACTCCTGTCTGTTTCTTCCTGGGGGAGCCTGGGAGATGCAGCACCTGTGAGGGACACACGGTCCCGTGCTGCTTGTACGTGGGCCAGCTGTCCTGCCAAGACTCTTCCTACAAACGGGGGAAAGGCTGCCTGGCCAGCCCGCTTCTTCTCATACATCTCCTACCGCTGAGCTCCAGAAACCCAGTGTACGGGCGGGGGGGGTGGGGGGTGGGGCGCAAAACCACAGGGAAAGTTGAGGTTCGGGCCTCGGAGAAAGAGGACTGAGAGTTATCAACTGACCTCCTGAAAAAGTGAATGGTAACTGCCCACCCAAGCTGTGGATTGCTATCATACTTGTATTATTTTCCTATCACCGCCTCCCCAAATTCCAGCAAAGCTAAAAGAACACAAGCTTATTTTCTTACTGTTCTGTAGGTCGGAAGTCTGTCACAAGTCCCGCGCGCATAAGATCAACGTGTCATGCCCAGTCCTGAGTTATTTGCTCGAGGCTTGGGGGAGAGTCTGTTTTTCTGCCTTTTCCACCAGCGTCTAGAAGGGATCCACAATTTCTGGCTCATGGCTGCCCTCACTCTTCAGAGCCAGCAACGGGTGGTAGAGTTCCTTCTCTAGCAGGATCGCGATACTGATGTCTGCGTCCTTCTTCCACTTTTAAGGGCCCTCGTGATTGACTATATTGGGTCCACCTGGGTAATCAAGAGTCATCTTCCTGTTTTGAAGTCAGCCGATTAGGGATCTTAATTCCATCTGCAACCTTTGCCACAGAGCCTAACAGATTCACAGGTTCCAGGGATTAGGATGTAGACAGGTTGGAAGTGGGGGTTGTATGCTGCCTCTCACACCGTCAGTATACATACCTAAGCTTCTACCTGTTGTAGCCACCTTTATATCCCTTCCTGTTTCCCGTAATAACAAACCCTTCGATGACTTCCACTACTCTTTAAAAGAGAAAAGGTTATTTTCAGTGATCCCTTCTCACCCTTTGGTTCTGTTCTATAACCTGCTACTCAAAATATGGTCTGTGGACCAGAAGCATCAGCAACACCTGCGAACTTGTTAAAATGCAAATGCCCTAGCACCTTGCCAGCCCCACAGAATCAGAGTCCACACTTGGACAAGATCTCCAGGTGATTGCTATGCACTGTTTTAGAACGTTCCAAATTCTAGAAGCTTGAGTGTTCTTGCAGAAGCAAGATGCAAAAAACCAACTGACTCCCCTCAAAACAGGGCAAGTTTTTTTTTTAGTATTTTAACTTTTATTTAATTTTTTTTCAGTGTTCCAAGATTCATTGTTCACGCACCACATCCAGTGCTCCATGCAATATGTGCCCTCCTCAATACCCACCACCAGGCTCACCCGACCCCCAAAACAGGGCAAGTTTTTACCAAAAGAACAACTAAGACTTAGACAGGTTAAACAATTGGACAAAATTATTTAGTGCAGGGGTTCCCAAACTGCCCTAATACATTAGAATCCCCCTGGGCACCTGAAGGAGCTTTAAGAAATACCCAAGGCTAGGCTGCATCCCAAACCAAGGAACTCAACTGCTCCTAATACTTCCCGGATGTTTGGAGTGTGCAGCCAGTTTAGAAAGTCTGGGATGTAGAAGACTTTCATGGTGAAGAGAGCCTAATTATGAGTTTTCAGAATATCCATGTGTCTCAGTTTGCCCTGGATGCTTCTGGTTTTAAAACCAGAAGTCACGTTTCAAGAACTCCCTAGTCCCAGGCAAACTGGGGCAAGGTGGTCATCCCTGTTTTCAGATACCAAATCCAGACCGTCTCCAGGTGCCACAGAAAAAGTGTCTAGTTTTTCACCCCTACATTTTCTTTCGGTTCTTATGAGATGCACAGTGGACATGGATTAGCCATTGTCGGGGGGCGGGGGGCGGCATTCCCAGAATGTGTGAGTGAGACAGGTAAGCCCATGCTCTCCTTTAGACCTGAGATACATTCTTAGGTGTGTTCATCTGTATCCCCCAGAGCTTAGGAAAGCACGCTAACTGTCCCTAAAACCCATTGGTTCTCTTCAAGCATGACAATGAAGCGATGGGGAAGAAGGGCTAGGTAGGTGATCTCTTTTTCCTTCCATTCACCCTTTAATTTTTTTAACTCCCTCCCCCCATTTCCAACATTCCTTACCTAAGGAACATATTTAGAATCTCAGGTCATAAGAGGAAGGCCATGTATTAGTTGCTTATAACACATTTTTTTCTTTAATGGAAAGCAGCCATACAAGTAAATCCAGCATCTCTAAAGTGAAAATATAAACAATTACATATGGTATTCCTCACAACTGAGGTGCGTGAGCCTTTCCATCCATTTATTTTTAAGATATGCTTTCAAACAAAAGTGGGGAGGTTTGACCTTCACCCAGTCCCTGATGGCTGGACATAGGTCCACCTCTGGACCCAGCACATCCCTCAGCTTGGAATGGAAACCAGACACCTCAGGTAGCGAATAAAAGTATCTTCTCGGATCTTCACCCACAGACTCCCCACGACTGTCAGGTCTCCTAGTGGACTTTTATTTAAAGTGACACAAAAAAATGCTCCGATTACCAAAGAAGGGTTGAACTCATTCAAAATTTAAGTCAGAAGCAGTAACTTCTCAAGGTTCCTGCTTCGCTCTGGACACCTGAATTCCTCTTATTAGAGGATCAAGACAAAGGAGAGAAGAAAGGAGAATGTTGCTGTGTTTAATCCCCACTTTGACTCCAGGTTGTGCCTGGCCACGTGCCCAAACACACCTACAGGATCGCCACGGACTTAATAATGCATTCGCTTTAAAGGGATTTCATCTAAAGCAAATGCCATATGGAAAACACTTTGCCCCTTTACTCCTTAGTGCTCTGGGGGAGAACTACTTGAAATTTTTTTTTCTTTTTGGATTCTCACATCAGCTTCAACAGAAACACAAATTACTTATCTGGAATATATCCTAATAAAAAGATTATGCTTCTGGGGAAGAAAAAACAGATTTATTTTTGGTGTACCAGGCACTGGAGAAAATCTTTCTGCTCTAAATAGTTTCTACATGTTGTCTTCATTCTTGCACTTCAGCTACTCATAATTCTTAATGACTGAAGCGTCAATTTGAATTTTATTGCCATCAAAATAAACTACTTTTTTACTCTGTTGAGCTTAGGTGAAGATTTTTTAATCCACTAATCTGAAAAAAGTTCTCTTGATAAGCATATTGTATAACAATTTCTTAAAAATTGCATCTCTGTTATAGATAGGATTTGGGGGCTGTTCATGCTTTATAAACATATATGCATGTGTTAGGTTCTTACTAAATTTGTTTCTAACAAACACAAGATGGAATAAGTGTAGGAATATATATTCTGACAGTGCCATCACTATATGGATGACAAAAAAATATCTGATGCCAAAAGGAATTGCTCTGAATATGTAGTGTTATAGAAATCAAGAGGAATTATGTGGTAGTCTCCTACCAGGAAAGAACTGAAGCAATGGAAATAAATAACATGATAAGACATAACACAATTGAAGGTTATTACAAAGAAAAAAACCTTCACATTTTAAATTTGAAAGGCAAATGTGGTCCCAGAGCCTGGCTCTGGAAGAATAATTCTGATTCTTCTATCTTTTGCTCAGGTGCTGAAGGCTATGAATGCTTTCTGGGTAGAAAGCTGATATTCCTAGCAAAGTGCTCACTGATTCATACCGCTGCATGTTTTATATTCCAGGGGTACTTTTAGCATGCTCAAATACAACACACTTGAGAAATGCAAAGTTTTAAAAATTGTTATTGTTGGGGTGCCTGCGTGGTTCAGTCGGTTAAGCATTTGCCCTCAGCTCAGGTCATGATCTCGAATCCCTGGGATCAAGCCCTGAATCAGGCTCCCTGCTCAGTGGGTAACCTGCTTCTCCCTCTCCCTCTGTCTGCTGCTCCCCTGCTTGTGCTCTTTCCCTCTGACAAATAAATAAATAAAATTGAAAAAAACTGTTATTGTTGAGATGATTTCTGAGCGGGGGGCAGGGGGACTGCTTTGTTTTCACATGTGAGCTGATGTAACAGTCACTTCAAAGGAATATATCATGTTAGCACAGGAGTAAATACATGCTTTGACAATGACTGTCAAAGACTAGCAACTGTACCTATAATATAGGTACTGTACCATTAATATTATAATGATGAGTGTTCACCTTCGGAGTCGTTATTTAAATACAGCATTTGAAGTGTTCAAGTGTGTACTGAGAAACGTGGGGACAACCTAAGATAGGAGATTTGAGTAAGGGCCATTAAAGGAAGCAGGGGGCATGGAGCTTTGGGTAGGAGTTGAGGGTGTCATGCCATTTCATGTCAAATACATACATGCAGAGAGAGGAAGCTTCCCCCCTCCCATGGTGCTCTCCTCCAAGTCTTCGGTTTAACCAGCTGACATTTAACCCAGTAGTGCTCCAGGCCACAGATGGCAAGGTACCGCTGTTTCCCATTCATTCATCCACTCATTCATTGATTCTTTCACCAAAGCATTGTTGACATTACCTTTCTTACTCATGGGGTTAAGGGGTGAAAGAAGACTCGGTCTTCCTCCCTCAGGGCGCTATCAGGCCAACGGGGTTTCACGCGGAAAGTAGACATTCCTAAGTGCCACAAATTTAAAAAGTAGAATCTGGGAGCAATTAGCCAGAAGTGAGAGTCTCAGAGAGGGTCCATGGAGAAGGTAACATCTGACCTTGGCTTTGAAAAATGAGTAAACAGAGACACACAGAGACTGGACTCAGGGACTGAGGTGGTGGGTGGGAGAGCGCGTTCTACTTTAGCTTGTCTTGGAGACAAGCCCAGTGGCCAGGCTGGAGGGAGAGAAGAGATAGGGCTTCAGGTTGCATGTAGATTATAGAAGGTTCCACAGGTAAAGGATTTAAACCTAATTCTTAGATTTAGGGAGTCACCGAAAGATTATAAGAAGGGTGGCGACAGGGACAAAAGAGTGGTTGAAGACTGATCTAGCAAACAGTCCTACTCCTGGCTTTGTCAACTCAGCATTAAGTCTCAATGCCTTAAAATTGTATACAGTCTGTAGTAAGTTAACTTCTCTCCCACACATGTAAAATAGCACTAGTTAAGGACCCTGCTTGGGAAAACTGAGAAAATAGTTTCTCAAATCATATTCAGATGATGGACTCTGGGGGAGAAAGGAAATGATAGGAAAGGATACTTTTTTACAAGTCTAAGCGCAAGAAATAAATGAACGTGATGGCAAAGGGGGAAATAGGCCTTGATTTTAATCACATTATATCTACCTAGTAGAGACCATTCTCCTGGCCAGAAGGACACAGGTTAACAGGAAATTCTGGAGGGCCACACCGTGTGCAGCTGAATGTCACACTGATGAACACCCGCGAGTACCCTTGGCTGCGGGTTTGAAATTGTTTTGTTTGATATCTTTATTTTTGGAAGGTTTTCTCCTTGACAGGTGAAAAGGTGCAGTTTCAGTTACCACTCAAAGATAGAGCTGGAGTGTAAGTCAGAAAAAAGCCACCTTTGGAATCCCAAAGGGAAATGAAGATCTGAATGACATTATAGCCAGGACATAGGTGAAGACTATGAGGTCGGTCATTAATAATAAAATAGTAGATATATCATGTTAGTCACGTTTCTTTGCAATGGCGTGCCCATTTTCAGCCCAGTCATGAGACAATAAGCAACTCTCTTTTGAAAGAGGGTTTTCAAAACTCCACCTAAGGTCCCCGGACATCCTAGAACACCGATTATACCAGCCCCAGCCTGGCCTCCAAAACCGTCTGAAACAGACTCTGGCTCACTCTGGCTAGGAAGACAGGGAGCTGCAGCTTCCCATAGCCACTGTCGGCATGCTGCTGAATGTATTAGAAGGACGCTGATTTCAGTAAAAATCAACTGACAAGTACTCAGTCTGAGCGAGTACATAAGCAAAGAGCTAAACCTACTTACTAAGGACCCTCGTTACTAGGGATCCAGACTGAAATGGTTTGGAGACAGAGATTACATATAAGTTACAAGAGAAAGATCCAGACCAGACTGCATTATTTCCTTAAGCAAGAGGACTTGGAAATTGGTAATCAGTCAAGGACTACTCT
Organism: Potos flavus; assembly: GCA_028534135.1. Lineage (NCBI taxonomy): Eukaryota > Metazoa > Chordata > Mammalia > Carnivora > Procyonidae > Potos > Potos flavus. The sequence continues at coordinate 34,245,852 of CM052895.1, read as the reverse complement.
TAATGATGCGTTATACTTAAATACATAAACTGTTAAGCCCCAGTCCCTCATATCAGTGAGTACAAATGTATTATTTCTTCAGAGCTCTTCCAAATGTCCATATTTTGATCCCCAGGAAACCAAATTTGGAAGCCCCATCTAAATTAATCATTCCAGAAATTCATTCCCCCTCTACGAGAGGAGCCTGTCTCCTACCTCCAGTTCAGCAGTCCCCTCTATGTGGAGTCCACAGACCTTACCATCATTTTGCTATCTGACCACTGTTGCTCTGTGGCCCCCAGTTTGCTGCCGATAGCATACCCATGACGTTGACCTCTGTTTCTCTGCCCTTGTATGCTCTTCAACTAAGGCCAGTAGGAAATACCTTTGTGAGGTTCATGATCACTTATCTGGGAGAAGGCTTTTACAGCAGAGTGTTGGGATCCCTAGTATTACAGCCCTTTCTTTTACCCTACGGTGTCTTCCCTCCTCTCTGCAAAGTGCCACCAGACAAGTCTCTCTATCTGATTCCAACTCTGGGTTGGGTTCAAGTCATATTCCGCCTGGCTTGTTGGTACTTCTCACCTTAAGAGATGTAGCTAAGCACCTGTTTAGGGTTTCTCCAATATTCCATACCCTTAAATTCTCCCCAACACACTGTGATAATCAGGAAACTGGACGGCCGGCACACGAAAACAATCTACTAGCGATTCAGTTCTGGCTCCTCTAAGATACCCCTTTGTTCGTCATATATCTATCTTTCCAACTCTCATCCATGGGTGTGTTCTCAACAAACCAACAAGTTCATTCTTTGTAGTTGCTCACTTCAAAAAGTCCTGAGTTAAAGAGCTCCTTCCAGGTTTTGTTATGTAAATACTTGGACCTGATGGTCAAGACAGTCAAGGTCAAGAGCCAGAGTGAGAACCTGGATAAGGTCAGCTTGTCTTTGTGACTCTGCTTTGTTAGCACTGGACTGTACTCTCCTTTGTGAGACTGACATTGTGAGTGTTCAGCTCTGCACTGCCTATAATGGAAAACAGAAAGAGTAGAATGAGATCATACCATAACATTTTTTAGTAGAGGCAGTGCAAAGGCGGTTTAATAAATGGTTGTTAATGAAATGCACGAGCCTTTAAAGATGACTCCGAGTTCTCTATCCTGTCACAGAGGATGATGGTCTTATTAACTGAGCAAGAGAAGACAGGAGCTGCAGTAGGTGTGGGAGTGAGGGTGATTCACTCAGTTTTTGACACGCTGAGTTAGGGATGTTCGTGGGTCATCTGAGTGGAAATGCCCAGAGTCCATCAGACTTGGGGAACTTGGAAGAGAAGTCCAAACTCGGGACTTATGTTTGAGAGTCGTTCACACTGACATGATAGATGAGGCCATGGGTATAAATAAGTTCGATTTACTACTTTGACATTCAGGCTGGGTATGAGAAGCAGGGAAGTGGGCAGGCAAGTTAGTGCTATTGGCATGTCTCACTTCACAATGACCTATTCGTAACTGTTCACGGTAAGTAGGATAAGAAAAGCAAGGGAGTCTAGAATTACAAGGCAGTGTCAAAGCCCATTCTAGCCTTTATCTGGACTTCAAACTCAGGTAGCAGTGGCTTAATTGAGATTCACAGCTTTGCCCTGCCTGTATTCCCCTGTCTTATTGGAAATGCATCTAAGTTAGGGGAAGTGGAAGAGATAACCAGCTCCTGGATAACTGACAAATGCCTACTCTCCTAGAGCAAGTCGATAGTGATTCTAAGTTTCACAATTTGTAAAACCCATTAGACCAAGAGGGTAAAATCCTGGAAAGCCCTACGTCTTGTTGAGCTGCAGCCAAGAACACATTGCAAGATTCTATACAATCTTCATTAAAAAAATCTGCTAACTTGGCTAGTGAGGGATGCTGCTTTTAATATTTCTGCCTCCTAAATCCTATGTGATTCACATAGGTATTATTTCCTAGAGCATAAATAATAAAACTCTAAAGTGCAGAAAAATGATTGGCTGGGTTTTTGAATTATGGTGGGATCACAAAGATCCATTTCTTTGTCAAGTATCAACTAAGCACTGACAGCGTGGCAGCCTTGAACAAGATTCAGGGCTTACAAATCTGGCAAACATAATTATACAAAAAACACAGCCCTTCTCCCTCAAGAAACTCCCAGTACTATGGGAAACAGTGACACATAAAAATAGTTATAATTAAATGTGCCAAAATGCTACAGTGTTATACGAAGTGACTGGAGGATTTGGGAAGGCTTCTAAGCGTTATTTGAGACAGGTCTTGAGGCTCAGAGCAAATGTGAAGGCAGGGCTGGGCACTGTGGAACGAGGGAATACTCCTCACGTACACACAGAGCCTTGGCAGCTAAATGAAGAAAGGAGTAAGGAATTTTGGTGCAGGGCATGGAGTGAGTTGCAGAAGGGATTGAAGAGGGCTGAAAAGGTAGGTGAGAGCCAGCTTGGGCAAGATGGGCCCTTGTGCTGATGCAGGCAGTAGTAAGCCGGGGAAGAGCAGTTGCATCAAAGATATCAGTGAAATATGATGAAGGTAAAAAGGTTGCAAAGAGAAGGAGATGTGAGACTTTTTTGAAATCGGAGAGCGAATCAACATATGGGATGGAGGGTATTCTCGGGTTTCTATCTTGTAAGACAGAATGGTATGGCTGAGAATCCTGGCAACGTCCAGTATTGTTATTGCTCCTTCTCTTCTTGGGCACACAGCTAAGTTCCATTTCCTAGACCTTTCGTGGTGAGTTGGGGTCATGTATCTGAGGTTTGTCCAATGGCACGTGGGCAGAAGGGATATATACAGCACTTTGACACCTAAGCATTCTCTCCCTTCTGTCTACAGTAAACTTCCAGCTAAGCTTTTGAAGAAGCCACATCGTGGCATGGAAGGTTGGCTCTAACAAGCCCTGGGAGCCGAATTTCCCCAGCACCCCGCCCCTGCGGGACTGCAGTGGACTGTGACCTCCAATGGACCGAGAACAAGTGACAAGTTTTGCTGTGGTAAGCCATTAGAATTTTATAGTTTATCTCTTCCAGCAGTTTGTGTTACTATCTTCGGTGATATGGAAGACAGAAAGAAGGAGTGGTGTGAACAAGATAGGAGATGAGGAAGAAAGTAATGGACTTAGTTTCACCAATGTTGAATTTGAGCTAAGTGAAGAGGCACCCAAGTGTTCAAGAAGTCACTAGAAAAATGAGTTTGAAGCTTAACAAAGAAGCTAAAGCTAGCTTTGTTATATTTGGAAGTCGCTGCTTTTCTTCGAAGTCTAAGAAGTATAGAGGCTCACTCTTGTGCATACAGGTTGAGATGAGAACACAAAGGCAGAAGTCTGGGTGCAACACAAATATTTAAGGTGTGAGAAGGAGAGGACGCTTCACCAAAAGAGTTTGAGAGAAGAATGGTGGGGAAAGAAAAGGAGAGAAAGTTTTTGTATTGTTTTAGTTACTTGTGATACAGAACATTAGTTTTTGTTTTTTTTTTAGAAGGTTATTTATTTATTCATCTGAGAGAGAGAGAGATGGCATAAGCGGGAGGATCAGCAGGCAGAAAGAGAAGGGTAGAAGGAGGCCCCCCACCAAGCAAGACGTAAAACTCAATCCCAGGATTCTGGGATCACGACCGGAGCCAAAGGCAGAAGCTTAACCAACTGACCCACCAGGCATCCCGGTTTTTTTTTTTTTTTCTTTTTTTTCTTTTTTAATGTAACGTAATAGGTGCATTCCCCAAATACCCAGTGAGATGGACACTTCTCAACCTGTGAATTACAAAATGGAGGCAGAGTGAGGTTACATGGCATCCTTAAGCTTACGTAGCTCAAAAGCTAGCGAGCGGGGATTTGAATCTACGCCCATCTGTTCCCAAAAAGTACAACAGACCTACATGTGGCTGAGGAAGAGAGTTGCTGCGGAGAGAACCAGGAGAGAATCTGCTATGTGCCGTGGGAGGCGGGGTGAGCAGAACAGAAACGGGGTGCAGCCACAGCTGGGGAGCGATGAACAGAAGCAGGGGCGGTGTGTGATGCAAGATGTGATGTTGTCGGGCAGGCAAGGGGGTGCCGGGGACTCAAAGAGAAAACGAGGTTTGAATATGGTTAAGTGCCCCAAACTCTCGCTTCACGTCGGCGGTTAAGGCTGGCGACTAGGGAAACCATGACTAACACTCACAGTGGGCACTTACTCGGCACCTACAGGGCGCAGGCCTGGCTGCTGTGTCACGACGCGGAGCCATTCCTCTCCAACGTGAAAGCTGTGCCCTGCTTCTTACATAGGATGGACACATAGGTTTTGTTTGGCACCTCGAGGTGTTTTTAAAAATTTAAGTTAGTTATCAACATTTAAAAATGGGAACACTTGACATAAAACTTCAGACTTCAGGATTCTTTAAAAAAATTAGAAGGTCTTGGGACGTCCAGGTGGCACAGTTGGTTAAGCACCTGACTCTTGGTTTCGGCTCAGGTCCTGATCTTGGGGTGGTGAGAAAGAGCCCTGCCTCAGACTCCGTGCTCATTGTGGAGTCTCCTTGAGGTTCTATCCCTCCGTCCTCCTCCCCCTCCCACTCATGATCTCGCTCTCTCTCTCAAATAAACAAATAAATCTTAAAAAAATAGGAAGGTCTGGCAGCTCTGAGCCACCTTTCCACATGGCACCCATCGCATGGAGTGACAAGTCTGCCACCTCAGAGGGGTCATTTCATTTCCGGCCACATTCACTTTTCCATAGCCTGTCAGATCTTGCAGGATTTCAGTTTGCAAACAGTGCTCTAAGGAAACAGGAGAGGGAAACTGAGGCCCCAGTGGCTGTGACGATGCCACCCCATGGGCCTGGTGGGGGCTTGTTCCTCAGCGTGGCTTTTAATAGGCCAAAACACATATGGGCTTGCTTTAGCTCTGAAGTTTCTTAAGGAGCCCAGACACTTAACAGAAGCTCTGGGGTTTGGCATTTGGTATTTAGGTCATGGGTGATGCTAGCCAAGAGTATTTTCAGAAGTGGGGGCATTAAACAGATGGGACTGAATGCAGCCTGAGATAGCCGCAGTCATGGGTGAAGCTGCCCTTTTGACAAATGTGGTGGCAAATGGAAGGCCACGGTGGTGGTCCTGCCTCTCCCCTGGGGGGCTGCAGTCACCGTCCTGCCATGCTTCCTGCTCCTTCCTCTGCCGCCTTAATTTACAACGCAGTAGCGAGTGGGAGCCTCTGAATTCTGAAACATGTCAAATTGTGTCATTCCTCTGCTCAAAACCCTTCCATGACCTTCCCAATTCAGCTGGAGTCAAACCCAAAGTCCTGCTTTACAGGGTCCTGCAAGGTCCCCCAGGACTCAATCCCCCTGGCTTCATACCCCGCAGCAGTCCCCGCCTCCGCTCTGTTCCAGCCATGGTCTTCTCTGTGCCTCCTCAATTTGCACTAAGAATACTCTCGCCCTGCCACAGGCCATGCCCTCTGCTTCAGAGGCACGCTTCCCTCCAGACTTTGGGTCAGTGTCACCCATTCCTGACTGCTCTCTTTAAAGGAGCATCTGCAGTCCCTCTCTAATACTCTCTGTCCCCTTCTCTGATTCTTTTTTCCTAAGGCATTAGTAGACATCTATTTTTAATTTACTTGTTCTTCTCATTGGGATATTATCTGTCTCCCCTCCACTCAGGGCAGAAGGTTTTGTTTGGTTCCCACTAATATGTCTCCCACACTGAGGTTAGTACCTCACCTGTTACCATTGCCTCACTCGTACTAGCTGGATTGGGCTGAGACAGAGAGCCAGAGACTTAAGAATGCACATGGGCTGAAGTGCCCAACATGGAAAAAGGTACATACAGTAGGACATAACTGGTAGACTCTGACCCTGGGAGACAGGGGGGTAGATCAAATCAAGAGCCTTGGTAGAGGGGCTGGCCTTGAAAAAGCAGAAAGAGAATTCTCCCTCTAAGGTCAGCGTGAAGGAAGCAAAGGTAGGCCCAGAAACCACGTTAGGAAGGGAGAGAAACTGATGAAGTCACTAATGAATTAGTTACTCATTCACTGATTTACTGCACCCCTACCTTGTTTGGGGAACTATGCCAGGGACTAAGTAAGGGTGCAGAGGTGACTTTCTCTTGGGTAGGAGCAAGGTCAGCAACTGAGAATGAGAAGAGGGGAGAGCTACAGGAAACTTGCAGAAAAAGCAAAGGTTTGGGAACAGCTGTTTGGGGCGCTGTAAATGGAAGGTGGTTAGGACACGTGAAAGGACTGCCGAGTAGTATGGAGGGCTCAGCTGAGGCTGTCCCAGAGCCAGTTGGCACAGGTATCTGATTTTTTCCAGTAGCATTTGCAGCCTGGGAGCAGAATCCGAGAAAAGCAGATGGTTGGAATAAATTGGTCCTGGGGATTGCTGGGGGACGGTGTTGGGGGAGGAGCAGGGAGGGAGGGCAAATCAAGGGATCAGCCCAAAAACCTAAGCAGCCCCTGTCTCTTCAGTCACCCTGGTGTGGCTCACCTGATTTGGAAGAATGACGCTGATTGACAGCTGCGCCCCCTTCCCCCTAGGAATCAGTCCGGGCCTTAACCAAGTGTACCCAGTATGAATTGTTCCACAAACTTTGAATAATGGAAATGTTGAAATATACTCTTTGGGGCCTCATGAATTATCCAAAAGGGGTGCCCATCTGATTTCCAGCGAATGATGCTTTCCAAGCTGATCCTTCAGTACACAACAAACATTTGTGGCCCACTCTGGGGTAAATCCTTGCTTATTGAGCTCGGGAACAGGCAGCTGCAGTCCTCCGAGGGAGGACGACACTAATCCGATCTCAAGTTCCTTTAGGAGAATCCCTTAAGTGAGTTCCCAAGGACATGCTTCTACTAATGGGGGAGACTTTCTCACACATCTTCCTTTATACAAACTCCCGTTTCCCATAACTTTTGGATACTAATTAGGACCAGTATGTACTCTCTTCTGAGCCAAACATATAGCTGATTAGTCCCTTGGTCTTAGGCTCACCTTGCCTTCACCTCTCTACTTTGACCGCTTGACAATATGCTGTTAAACTTGAGCCAAGCTGGCTCATTCCACTCTTGGCCTGTCCTTCTTAGGGCTTTATCTGAAATATTTATGACTACTCCCCCAAATACATAGTATGAGTCTGCTACTCTCTTGGGAGAATTTCTTATGTAAAATTCCAAGTCGGGATTGATCAATGACACATGCAATCATTAAATGCCTGCTTTTGTTGGCCACCTCTCCTTCCCACCTGGAACCTGACACTCTCACCCTTGGCTTCATGGTCCTGTGAAGGCATCATTATTTTTCTTTGTCAATTAAAAACGTTTTACTTCTGCACTCTGTCTTTTGATAGCTTTCCATACAATTGAACTATGATCCTCTTATGTTATATGTGACATTTGAACAACTTCAGATTTTTTGATCTATGAATTCTGGAAATCAGAAGAATACGAAGATTTAGACCATTGTATTGGAAGTGAGCCGTCTGGAATAGTTAGAAATGTCTAGAGTCCAAGGCAATGAGTCAATGATAAAACTAAAAGACAAAAAATACAAGTGTGCCCTCTTGTCTACTTTGTTCTCATGACAAGGAAAGAACTTATTGCTAGGGAAAGAAGGTTCTCCAGGTACTTGGCTAGAGTTGTCCACACCTGCCCCTAGTGGTTGGAGAGATCCACTGCATCACTGTCCTACTTGAGTCCCTTCCTGTGGTCCAATAAATGGACTATCTCCAGTGTTGATCCTTTCCTCTTCTGTTCTAATGGAGAAGTCGAGTTAGATAATGGTAACCTGTCATATGATCTCCCTACCTTGATCTCCAACCACCCTTCTCCACGTGACTCTATTTTACATTCTATAATCAAGTTCACATTCTTGAAGCACTACTTTGATCCTGTCAGTCCTTTGCTTAAAAACCTTCACTAGTTTCCTAGTGTTAATCAAAGACAGTGAATTCTTCCGATCCTGCCCCTCAAGGCTGTATTTAACAAGCCTTTGCTTGCATGGTGCTAATGTTCCATTACCTGGCGTGTTTGATATGGCCGTACCTTGTGGGTGGGAGGAGACCATATAAGGGTGTGATCCCCAGGGGGCACTGTGTATCTGGCATTACCACTGCAACAATTGTGCTCTACTCCAGCACTATTCCAGTATTGCTCAGTCCCATTTCCACATTAACGTTTGAGTTTCAAACCTTGTCTTTTCTCCGAGTGCTAACAAGTGTGATTGCAGTGCTTAGCCTCGAGATACTGGCCCTTCCATGAACATCTTTCAATAAAAAGAATCTCAGGGGAAAAAAACCAAAAAGATGTTTCCACTTCCCCTACAGTTACAGATACTCACATATTACTTTGGTTCATAAAAAAGAATTCTGAACTTGAGAACTTTCTCAAGAGTATTAACCTCAGGGCACCTGGGTGGCTCAGTTGGTTAAGTGACTGCCTTCAGCTTAGTTCATGATCCCGGAGTCCCAGGATCGAGTCCCACATCAGGCTCCCTGCTCAGTGGGGAGTCGACTTCACCCTCTGACCCTACCCCCCCTTATGCTCTTTCTCTCTCAAATAAGTAAATAAAATTTAAAAAAAAAAAGAGTATTCACTTCAGTCACTGGTCCACTGTGGAGACTTGTGTAACCATCGCCATCCTTTTCTGATCTCTGCTATTTGAAAACCTGTCCTTGCAAGCATTATTTGGGGAAAAAAAAAAAAAAAAGAGTTACTGAAGAAAGCTGTCCCTCTAGAAATCCTTGCTGTGTCTAGAGAATTCTAATATTGAGCTTCTAAAACTTTGAGTACCTAATTGTTTCTGCTGAAGATGACTTTGCTGTGAGATAATATTTAAAAGCATAAATACATGTAATTTTTTTAAGCAACCAAGAGGAGTTTTCTGAGTTTTTCGCTTCTTCTTACATGGACTAAGGCATAACAAGCCCCTTATTCTGATGGATTCTTTCATCAAACGGAGAGTTTGGAGATTTTTTCGGTCTCATTTAAATCATTAGTATTTAGTTAAATACTTATTTCTCCCTTGACAAGTTGGAATCTCTTTTAAAGAAGAACCTATGACATATGTATATCTATATTTATATAAATTATTAAGTATATATGCACATTTCATCTTCATTACTCTTCCAACGTCTAGCATTATCCTTTTTTTCCAACAAGCAATTGCTGAGTGATTCTTTTTAGTAGCTTACTCATGATTTTAGTCCTTATGAAGACACATGCATGCTGTCTAATTGATCTTGTAAGGGCAGGAACACTTAGCACCAAAGTTGGGAGTTTGGCCCCTGCATGGCCAGATCATAGAACAGTGAAATATCTTCATGGCTCTGTGGGCCAGGTTACCCGTGCAGTGGAACATTTTTACTCTTCTATAAAATGTTTTGAGTATTCACGAAATAATTTTGCATCATTCTTCTTTAATTAAACAATGTAGATCTACTAATTATTCTCTGACATGTATGTTTTGATGTATCGATGTATTTGTTTCGACCTATTCCAATTTATTCTTAAACAATCCAGTTTTATCTTTAACTGCTACTTATGAATTTTATATAAATACTAAGGAAGTATAAAATGGAAAAAGAGGTATAAAATGACAGATATAAGGTAAAAAAGAATTATTATAATTAATTATAATTAAAATGAGTTATGGACCACATTTGAGCCAGACAGTAAGTATGGTAAAATTTGTGGTAGCTTTTAAAATTTTACTTCTTCCTGCTGAACATCTGATGACAACCATGCTCTTAAAAGAAGGCAAACTATAATAAAATGCCATTTATTAAAGAGGTTTCCTTAAAATAGTTTCAAGGAAAGTTATCTTTTAGAAACCCTCAAAAATAAGAAACATCTGAGGAAAAGAAGTAGGCCATTTCCAAGAAAACCTGAACTGGATTCAGCCTCGCCTCAGAGCCCTGAAGAACTATATTTCCTCTTTGTGTTCTGTCAGTCGTCCAGAACGAACACAATTCCAAGCTGTTCCACTGATTATGCAGCTCCTTTGCCAATATCATTTCTGGGTTATAGACAGTGACTTCTTTCCACTCTGGTTGTGAAAATGATTTGAATAATCCATTAGCAGGAGAGAATCCCTAACAGCCTGCTGAACCGCACACATCTTATCCATGAGTCACCCATAAGGTAAGAGAGACGGTGGTTCATTAATTAAACATCCTACTCACCTCAGGGCAGAACATATTAATAATTACCATCTTTATGCTTCAATAATATTATTCTGTGTTGAAGTGAATAATTAAATTACACAGAAACAACCTAGCAAAGATAATTATCATTATCATTATGAAATGGAGAGCGGCACCATTGTCCATACGTTAGACTTTTCTAAATAGATGTGCCTGAATTTATTTTCATGGAATGTGATTTTAAGGTAGAAGACCATTTTGCATGTGTTCAGCTACTGTTTTTCATTAAAACCCTTCAGAGCTTCATATTTTATCAGAAATAATCTGATCAAAATACTGCATATTGTTAATATTCCCTAGTGGAGAATATTAAATATAAATTCACATCTTGAAGACTCTTGCAGATGGTTAGATTTCTTTTAAAGACACACACATAAACTATCTCGCTTCTCGGCAGAAGGTATATATGAGGATGCAGCCCAATAGCTGCTTGGTAAAAGTGGAAAGAAATAAAAAGTCCAAATCTAATAAAATTACGCACTGAAAGATCAACTCAGAATTTCAGGAACTTCCTCAAATCAAGTCAAACTCTGAAAAAGCTTTTTTCCTTTCTTTGTTAAAGATCTGGTTGTCTGGACTCTCTTTATATTTTCAAGCAGATGTAGTTCCCTTATATGGTCTACTCTCCAGGGAAGACAGAACGCGAGGAAAAGAAGAGCAGGCAGTCAGCGCCCCTTCCCCAGTCTGCTCCAGCGAGGAAGTACAGGGCACATGTTCCTTAACATCTGAATGCTGATGACTCTGCTTTACATCTCCATCCCTGACCTCCTTCCTGAACCATACACTCCTACCTAACTGCCAGTCATCGTCTCTGCTTAGATGTCCAACAGAACTTGCAATACGCGCTACTCAAATGCACCTGCTGTGTCACCCCTCACCCTGAAGCCCACTGCCCACCAACACCCATTGTCTTCCCCACCAGTTCCTGCTGCCATTGGCTATGCAGGACGGCAGCACCCAAACCCGGGGGACCATCTGTGGTTCTTCTGGCTCTCTCCTGTCATCTTCAAGCCCCCCCTGGCTTCCTTTCTGAGCACTTTCCGAGCCACTCTCCAGGGCTGCTGCCTCAGCTCACGCGAACATCACATCTGGCACAGACCGTGCTCCCAGCCTCTTCAGGGTCCCTGGGTTTCCTATCTTGGGTTCCCACAGTGTCAGCTCTACACAGCAACGGAAGTGATCTTCCCCAAATGCAAGTTATTAAGACACTCCCTCGGCTTGCCATCACACACAGAATAGCCACAGCCCAAGGTGCCCTCCGGGCCAGTTCGTGCTACCTCTGACACTTTCGCCCTTGCTCATCGTGCTCCAGCCACACTGGCCCTTCCGTCACTCTGCAACTCAGCAAGATCCTCACCGCAGCACTGACACTCGCTGATCATTCACACCCCCGCTCCACTGCCACTCCTCAGACACCCAATCTAAAAGGCCCTGGCCACGTCCCTTAACTCAGCTTTATTTTTTTCACAACGCACATCACCCCTGATACTGTATAATTTCTTTGTTTTTTATTTGTGTCGCTGTTTATTTGTTGTCTACCTGCCCAGCTAGACCTGTCCGCGGCTGGCACATTGTAGACACTCAACCGTTTTTTGTGAAATGAATGACTAGCCGATCGACCCTCCTGTATAGAAACATAGCGAATGCATTTATGAAATCAGGTCCAGACAAAGTAACCTGGAAACTTTTCTCAGCGGTGCCACTGTGATTATTACAGAAAAGGCAGTGCTGGACTCAAGAGCCTTCCTATTTTGTTCTGAGCACCTAGGTGACAGGAGGTCACCCGCTCTGACCGCAGTTCTGCACTGTCTGTCCTATGGGCTTCAGTCAGCATATTCATGTCAGGCCCCTCCCTCCACGCTGCCCGCTCCCCTCCTGCCCAGTGCCTCGCCCCCTCCACTTCTGCCACACCATCTTCTTGCTGCTCGCTTGGAGGCCTTGCACTAACTTTGTGCTCAAATCCTCTGTCCCAGAGGCTGGCTCCTTCTTGCCATTCAGAGCTCACCTTCAATGTCAGCTCCTCAAAGAATCCATCCATGATCACTGAATCTAAAGCAGCTTCTCAATCACACTACCCGTCATTATAATGGACTTTTCATCAAACCCCTATCACTAGTTTATTTTCTCTCCTTACCACCAGACTCTTAAGTTTCAATGTCTCTCTTGTTCCCTACTGTATCCCTAGGGCCTGGAACAATGCCTGGCATACAGTAGGCGATTAATAAATATTTGGTGAGCACGAATATGACCTTTGTCTAGCTTGGTGCCTTGAATCCACTGAATACATAAGAAGCACTCGTTGAAATATTAGCAGAACGCTGATCTCCACACCCCTAAGTTTCCTATGGATTTGTAAAACGATGTTGGTCTTATTTTGCAAAAAGGCAAGTTTCTCTTTTAACCCAAATGTCTCTAGAGACTTTTCCTTGCAGTCGTGCTGCGGTATAGTTTCTCTTGTTTGAAATGAGCAAGGACTGTGTTTTATTTATCTGTTTGCAGCACAGAGCTGAGTGTCTGACACGTAGCAGGTGCTCAGTAAATATTTATTGAAGAAATGAATGAATGAAACAAATGTCTAGAATAAAGCTAAGGATCTGCTGGCTGGGCGCCTGCCAAAACTATATAATGGAACGAAGCTAGACTGCCTGGCAGCGTCTTAGCCCACCTTTCAGAGCTGAGAATTATCAAGTGAATTATCTTGGCCCGATTTCGGAGGTTTGGCTGGCTGCATGCCTCCAGTTCACTGGAGGACTGCATACCCTCTTTACAAAGTGTTGGCCTGTTGTGGGGTCTGCAAAGACTCCACAGATAACTCTGCTTTCTCCTAAATGAGCAGCACCAGGAGACTCCAGCCTTCCCTGAGAGCCAGAGCACACGCACCGGCCCCTCTCACCCCCTGCACGGTGGTGAGTTCTAGGACAGAGGGAGGAGAGCCCCTGTCCTAGGTTCCCCCACTCAGGCTGTATGGGTTTTGGGGACTGAATTCACACTTCGGATTCAGAGATGTGGTCCTCAGGGGCCTGAAGCCTATTCCCTACCTCTTCCTCAGACCCCGTAAGACCTAGACCCCTCACCTGGATGTTTGGAATAGCTCCTGCCCCTGTCTCCCATGGCCTTCGGTCCATCGGCTTGTGCATCATGACCTGTGTTGCTGGGTCTTCCCTCACAGGTACGTCGTGCCCCATCCGCACCGAGTCTTGATGGAGTCTGAAGGCTCTGACTACACCTTTAGCTGAACTACGTCTACTTCCCGGATTCTGAACCACACCAGAAACATCTGATTCACACGGCACATTCAGGACAATAAACTCCTTCTTCCAGAAATGCCAGAACTCCTGAACATTCCACCTCCTCAGCTGTCATTTGCTGCCTTGGATGGAGAGTTAATCGTCTCATATTCCCATCTGGTGCTACACGGCAGCTTTGTCTCTGGGCTCTTGTCTTGGACTTACAGTTTTATTTCTAGACTTTATTTCAGTTTCATCTCTTGATAACGTGTTCATCAATAAATGGCTGCTGAGATACATGTTAGATAAGGTGCCCACACAGTGAAAGAGCTTATGGGCCTTAAAAGGATGATGAATGCCTATATTGGAATGGAAGCAACTCCTCAATACATTTTTGAATAAAAAGATATGGTGGCAAAATAATATGTCTAGTATTATTATAGTCAAGTCAAATTATATATCTGGATATAAAGAGAAGGATAAAAGTATGTTCAAGAAATATGGATGGTGGTGAGATCACAAATACCTGGGCTCTTTTCTCTATATGTGATGCATTACTGACAAAATAAGTGAGTGCTATCTTTGCAAAGGGGCCACACAATTGAAAAGAGGAAAGAAAGATAAGTCTTAGGGTAGGGACCTCTTACATGACGATTTCTTCTCCGGTCTGTGGTAAAGGAAGTCAGAAGAAAATGTTGGCTGAGGGAGGTAGAAATGGAAAAACCCACGCGAGGGAGAGTTTAATAGGTCTGGGCCTCCAAAGGCATGTGGGGCCTCGGGCCTGTCCCCAGCTCAGGATCAGAAGGGGCTGGCTGTAAAGCCAGTCCATTGCAGGTAAAAGTTAGAAGTCTGTTTACTATTAATCCTACTTTTTTCCAAATAGTGCATGATCCTTAGTTTTTAAATCAGATTCTCTCTTCTTCATCCTTCTCCTCCTTCTCCTTTTTCCACGAAATTTCCTTCTTTTTAGTTGGTTTTGTTGGCAATTTTAAAGAAAGTCAATGGAATTTGAAAATACAACACATCAAAAATATTTTTTTCCAAAAAGTAAGTACTTGAAAATAATAACTATGATGTGCATGGCAAAAATGGAATTCCTTTTTTATTTTACTTTTATGTTCATTTAGAAAAATGGAATTCTTAAGGCCAATATTCTTCTAAATGCTTCCTTGTGTTAGGATAAATATCGTAACACGTAACAGAAAGTAGTATTATTGGAAGGAGAACAAGTTGATACAACCATTCCATGGAAGTGTTTTACCTTAAAAGCCTCCCAACTGACAGTCCCAGATGGAAGACATTTATTTACTCCAGAGATGGTGGAAAGATAGTACAGATGTCCCAGGATATTGGTGGCAGGTTTTCTTAAAACCAGGGGAATAGTCTGATAGGATGAAGCCAGTACTACCAGCAGGGACACACTAAGTTGTATATTCATTTAAAGACTGGAAGTTTACTTTACTAAAGCTTTGAGGATTCCTAATACAAGTGACTCCCTAACAGAAAGGTAAAGACTTTTCTAGATATGACTTTATAAATTCATTTAACTGAAAACAGCTCTTGTACACCAAGCACTCTTCTAGGCCTGGGGAGACAGCAATGAACAATTAAAACTCTGGGGGGAGGAAAGGCCCCTGGGCTGGCAGTGATATCTCTCAGTGAGTGAGAACTAGCACTCCGGAGAAAACAAGTCCTAGGGTACCGCCCTTCCCCCAGCCCCCAGGGTCATCTCCCACAGGGAAGGCCTGCGCAGGGGACCCTGCCAGGCTCCTTGCCCCCCGCACAAAGCCACCCTCACACAGAGCAGCTGTGTTCTAAACGCCACGGTCCAGCTGAGCAGACTGTCCTGCATTACAACCTCCAGGTCTGGATCCTGACCACGTGGGATGGAAGTTAGGGTCAGGAACATCTGAAGGGCATGAGTCCTTTTAAACTTATATGGAGGGGAGATTCCTAGGCCTTAGGTTGAAAGAGTAATGAAAGGCGATTGTCCTCCTCTCTAATGTTTGACACTTTTTTTTGTATCCTTACAGAAAAGAGCTATGGGTTGAGTTCTACAAAGGCATCCTGAAGTTTGATATAGGCCCCCCCAAACCTGGCTTATTTTAATGTTGCCCCCCGGTTTCTTTTCTTACTTTTGAAGGAAATAATTAAGAATAAAACCTTATCCAACCAGAGGGACATGACCCCATTTGGGGCAACCAGAGAGAGGCTCCCCAAGGATGATTAAGAGTAACAGCTGAACTGGGCGCTGACCCTGACGCTCCCGGCTCGCCATTCACTGCTCTTCCACTGTGCCACCTTGTCCTGCAGGGGACTTCTCGTCACTCCCAGGCAGTCTATCAGGGCGCCATCAGCCATTTCCCCCTGCTGTCTCCTCTGCTGGCTAAAGCAAAGCCAAATGGCTTTCTTCGCTACATCATTGTGCTCTTCTTTTCTAAGTTGTGGGGAAGGCAAACTTTTATCAAATGACTATCTTGGAAACCAGGGAGATAGCAACTTCCTCTTTGGTGGGAGTGGAAACAGAGTGGTGAGCCCCCAGAATGTGTGAGAAGCTTGGTCATCTGGGCCTTTGTGACAATCTGTAAAATATTTTAATACTGTTGGTTGACATCACCGGCAGGGCAGAAAGACTGCTTGGACAGAACCTAATGTACTTATCTAGCATAGGAAGACCGGTTTCTGGGTCTTCCAGAAAACTTCTGCTGAAGTTTTCCACTGTTTCAGTTCCTACGGGGCGGGGGTTGAGGGAGGTGGGAGGCGTTCAGGCGAAGATGTAACTTCTGGAGATCTTTCTTCCAAAGACTCATATTGCTGGAAAGAGGTTTAGTAAACATCTAATGCCATTTCTTGGTTTATCAATGAGCAAAATGAAGTATAATCTCTCTGATTTGCTTAAGATTACTCTAAAATTTAGGGGCAAGGTTGGGACTTGATGCTTAGACGGCTTTAAATGGATTATCAGATCCAAAGACATGAACATAGGTACTTTTTAGGTACAATATTTTATACTGTGGCTTCTCTGGGTTTATGATTTTATGTCTTTCTCCTTGCTACCCACTGCTCCCCTTTCCTCAAGATGTACCATAGATGAAGTTAATCTCAACTTACTTAAAATAGCAACTTTTTATTAGCTAAAATGAAAAGTTCTTTAGAAGCAATTAGTAAATCTAAAGACAAAATGAGGTAATTAGTAAATTTAATTTTTAAACATTATCCCAGTTTCCCATTGCAATGGAAAATCAGATGTAGATATAGATACTTTTAATGTACTTAGAACTTCAAATAAAAATAATCCAGTAAAATACTAGTTTACTAGATGTATAAATCAACCTAAAATGTAATAAATACTGACAGGTTCTAGTCATTAGAGATATATTCTGTATATTCATAATATGTTATATCCATAGCTCAACAACAGAGAATCAATAAAAGTAACATATCAAGATTTATAACTTTGATATGTAAAAAACCTTTTGTGTTTCCATAGATAACTATGCATCATCTGTAGCTTAACCTTTTGGGTTATCAGGTTCGAGCTGTAATAATCATCATCTCTGAGCTACTTTATAACTCTTTATAAGTTATAGGCAACCGATAAATTCGGTTCTGTCCTACCTGGGAGTGAGTTAATTGACTTCTTGCCACTTTTAGAAAAAACAGTTTTGTCCCATTTGCAACTCATCTCAACATGGCTTTACTGCATATAAATTTGTAGTTTTGACTTTGCCTTTGAAACCATTATAACATCTGCCTGGTTCTGTCATACCATATCAATAAAATAGATTTTTCAACATGTGTTCATTTTCTAGCTGTATAAGAGAAACGACATTTTTTCTGAAAATTATCTTTGAATAGATACTAAGGAAGAAATATTTATATTGTGGTTTCCTCAGAAGGCTAGTTATTGGTAGGGAAAATCCACCTAAAGGTTAAATACTCATGAAAAGGGGAAATAAAATATTTCCCATTAATGAGGTAGTTGGGTATGTTGTTTCTAAACTAAATTTCAGGAAGGTAAGAAAATCCTACAAAATATATCTTTAAATATCCCAGGAATAGAACTGTAATAACAGTTTTAAGGAACCAGCATTTAGGTCTCTGCCATCGAAAATGGTAGCCTTCAGCCACATGTGACTATTGAGAATTCACTCTGTGGCTACTCCAAATTGAGAGGTGCTAACATGGAAAATATCCCATTAATAATCTTTTATGTTGGTTACGTGTTGAAATAGTAATATTTTAGATGAATTTGGTTAAAAAGTACTTTTTAAAATTAATTTTACCCATTTCCTTTTGCAACTTAAATGTGGCTACTAGGGAATTACAAGTTACATCTGTGGCTAACATTATCTTTCTCTTGGATGATGCTGTTACAGAGAATTAAACAAAAAGATATTATTTTACTAAACGTTATTGGCATATTCCTGGGCTTTTGTACCTATGCTGAAGAAAAACAAAGCAAGAAAGATCACAAATTGAAGAGCAGTTACCTGGGAATTCACACAAAGTTAATACACTTTCTCTATAAATGATCCCATAATATTTGGCTGCCATCACATACAGTTTACAGTATAAAGACAAAAAAGATAATGAAACAGCTGCATTAAACAACTGAAAGATCAATAAGCATGCATTGTTGCTGTACCTTTTGCCCTTGGTGGAAAGTAAGTATTGTCAGCCGTGTGTGTGTGTGTGTGTGTGTGTGTGTGTGTGTGGAAGTTCAAGGTTTCCACAAGGAAATGAAAGAGCCAAGCACTCAAAAAGAAGAAAGAGGTAGAAGCTTGGCTAAGCTTTCTATAGATACGGTTGGTTACCTTGGAAACAGTTTAAATTCTTACATCAACAAGATCCTGAAGTTAACTCACTTTTTTTAGAGCAAGTAGCATATGGATTTAATGTGTCACTCCAAAATGAAATTTAAAATATTTATGGCAATTTCAAATGCATACATTAATTAATGCATAATTTTCACTTATACTGAAAAAGTAAATTATATAACTATCAGGTTAAAAGTCATTAATGTGAGAGAAAAATTGAATGTTTTCAGGGATAAGGAATAACAAAAGTGCTAAATAGCCTTCACTCCCAGCCCTAGTCCCTTTGTCACAGATATCCACAGTTAGAAGTTTGGGACATGTCCTTACAAATGGATTCTTGCTGTGTGTGTGTGTGTGTTTATGAAAGACAGAGATAGAGACAAAATGAGAGAGAGAGAGAGAGAGAGACAGAAAGGGGGGGTGGTAAGAGAGATGGGATCATATAATTTATGTTGTTATATAAACTACAGTTTTAAAAATATTTTATTTATTTGACAGACAGAGAGAGAGAGCAAGCACAAGCAGGGGAAGCAGCAGGCAGAGGGAGAGGGAGAAGCAGGCTCCTTGCTGAGCATGGAGACTGTCGCGTGGCTTGATCCCAGGACCCCGGGGTCATGACCTGAGCCGAAGGCAGCTGCCTAACCGACTGAGCCACCCAGGAACCCCTATAAACTACATTTTAATGTCTTTGGAAAGTTATGATGTGTAAGCAATATATTGAATTGTGTATGTGTAATGTGTAAGACAAATGTGTAAGACAAATATTGAATATTGTCTTTGGAAAGTTATGATGTGTAAGCAATACTCATATCTATCTACCTGGGAGTCTTTTCATTGACAACCTCCACCATCTATAGTGCTAATTATTTGACTTGCTGAACTGATGTTTTTGGACATGTACCCATGGCCATGTCTCCATTAACTAGACTGGAAGCTCCCTGAGGGCAGAAAACTTATTTAAGGGCACCAAGCATCTAGCACACAGATATGTCCATTGTGGGCTCTCCAAAATACTTTCTCAATAATAGATATTTCTTGTTTTTATCAGTGAATATTTGCTGATTATATAAGATATCCTACTTAGGTCCTGAACACCAGATAAGGCAATAGACAAATTGCTTGGTTATGTTTTTTTTATTTTTTTATTTTTTATAAATTGCTTGGTTATTAATAACTGCTCACATCCTAGCAGGCAGGATATTCTGTTAAGTCTAGTTTTTTGGTGATCCCATTCTTGAGAATCATAATGCTTAAGATAGGCTCAGAGAACATTCTTAGAGTGAATCACTACAATAAGTGCTTTACATACATTAATTCATTGAATCCTCATGACAACTCTGTACGATGAGGAATCAGATCCACCCAAAGTATGAGGCAGTGGCACTGGAAACTGAACCCAGGCTCTGACTTCAGCACTCACACTCAATCTTATTTGATTGAATCAAACCACGAGCTTATGTTCCAAAACTTCCATGACTTTTCCATATGGTCACGGTAGACAACAAGGAACTGGTTAAACTCTTCAAACAAATAAGCACATCCTAGTGACACATAAATTCACTGCACATTTATCTTTTCCATCATGTTCCCATTCGCTGGCTCCCACTCATTCCATTTGAGAGAATGACCATGTGGCTAAGCGGGAGGGTCTCAGAGAAGGACTGAACCGGCTAGGAGTTAGGCTAGGATAAGGTCTCTTATCTAGGTCAGAGAGACAGAAGAGTAAGGAAGGAGCACTTGAAGGATTCCCTTTCCTGCCTCTGCTAGTTTCCCGCTGGTAGTGACATTTCTAATAACAAAGAGCAGACCAGCATGCACTGCTACTCTGTGGCCTAATTTTCATCTTCTAAATTTGCCGTCGTGTACTTTATGCTCTTATAAGGTAAATGACTCATCACTAATTAATCAGTGCCATGATGCTAAATTTTGACCAGAAGACTGAACCGAAGCCAAGTCAACCTGGCTTTCAGTTAATTGGAAAAATTAAATGAGTGAGAGAAGCCAGTTCTTCTAGGTGTAAATAATCTGCTCTATTTAAAGGCATCAGCAAAAAATATTTTAATACCAACAGACTCTAATAAAACTGTCCAACTCTCCTCTTCAGCATGTAATTAAAGCTCTATATGGATGTAAAATTGATACTAAAGAAAGTAGGATCTTATACACTAAGTATGATGAAGAATTTATGTTGAATTTTATCAAGGTTCTCTTGTCTCCCAAGGACAAAATATCCTTTATGGTTAGACCCACTTGCTCTTTGCAAAATTGCTCCTACTGGGTGTCAACTGTGTGCCACACACTAGGGGTGTCGTGGGGAGCTGCAGAGTGTGTGGCCACTTCCTTTGTGACTTTGCACATGCTGTCTCTGCCACCTGGATGCAGGGAACAGCTTGGAGTCTCTGGCTAACGAGTACCATTCTTGAAGTTTCCACTTCACTTCCTCTAGAAAGCCTTTTCTGCATACTCGCCTCACCTCCACCAAGTCTGGGTTAGAATCCCCTTGTATAACCTCCCTCAGGACCTTTGTACTTACCACCGGGCTTACACTTGTCACAGTGCCAGCCTATGTGGTTGTCTCCTTCACTGAACTCTACACCCCAATGAGAGGAGGCACAATCTGTCTTGCTTGTTTTCCATGTCCTGACTCAGACTGCCTTCTTTTTAAATGCTGTTGATTGTTTGAGGGAGGTGGTATTTAGGGTAATCTGTTGTGGTGTGGCTGTTTATCATTTGTGTCCTGATGTAAAAGTTACTGGCATGTACTCACTAATTTATAAAGATCCAATCTAAAGGCTGGACCTATGATATTGGCAACAGGAGGGGTTTCCTCTGTTCCTACTCGGGAAGCTGTTGTAAACAAGCTGAAAGATCATGGAAAAGTACCAAAAAAAAAAAAAAAAAAAAAGAATGCACTGAATATCTGCCCAGAGAAGCACCACTCGAACATTCAGGAGAGATCATGATGAGGCTGTCTTCCCCGATTTCTTTTAATAATGGCTGGCCGCTATAGTACCCTGGTAATCATCCTCTGACTTAGCTCCTGTTTTATTCTTTTTCTCATAGCCCTTTCTGAAACCTGCGATTCTTTTGACAACTTCCTTATGCAAACCTTACTTGTTTGCTGACTTCTTCCCCCATGTGAACGTAAACTTCTTGAGGGTAGCAACCCAGGCTATACCCTCAGTTCCTAGGAGAGTTCTCAACATATAGGTGTTTGATAAAAATGTCTTCTAGATTATAGCTGTCCTCAGACCTTTGGTCATAAATGCAGAAACGATGTGTCTGCATATAGGGGAAAGGATAGATTGTATTTCTCTGTTTTGCTCACAGCTGGATCCCCAGAATGGATTATGGCGTCTGGCATACTGCAGGCACTTAATAAGTACTCACTGAATAAACGAGTGATTAAACCATTCAATTAAAATTTTATTTCAAGTTATAAACCAACATTGACATTTATAGGCCCGTGCTAATGGTAAACAGGTAAGTAAATAAATAAATGGAAGAGCTTTGCTTAAAGTGGAATGCCAGGGGCTGCTGGCAGATGGGGAGGGAGCGCTGAAACTGGAAAATCATAATTTTGTAACCATTTTATTAAAAATTGGATCAGGCAAGAGTCACCAATGGATGTGAAATCTAGAGGGAAATCTTGATGAGGAACTAGCTATTAGCATGGCTTTAAAGTGTCTCCCCACAGACTGCATATTAGTTATAGGGGAGAAAATTAAACAGTAATTACCTAGTGGAGAAATCAGAAAACACTTGACTGGATGATTAAAGTTAACATCATCAATGAGGGACAGATGGGCCTTGTGTGCCTCTAGATACGATACCCTGAGGACACAGTATCACCTAGGCAATATTCCTACTGAGAAGGCATAACCCGATGGGGAACGCAAAGAACCCCAATGAGAAAGGTTCTATCCTAAAAGGTGTGTGTGGGGGAGGTAATATTCTGCACTTCCAAAATGTCAATGTCAGAAAAGACCAAAAAAAGGCCGTAAAATACTCCCCATCAAAAGAAGCTAAAGGGACATGCCTACCATATGCCGTGCCTGACCCTAGGTTGGGTCCTGCACAAGAGGGGGTCAATGCTATAAAGCACATTATCGCATCGGTTGATAAAACTGAAATATGAAAGGCAGATTAGAGGAGTCTATTAACGTTAAACATACTGAAATTGTTAGCACTACCGGTGCTAGGTAAGAGAATATCCACATTCCTAGGAAATGTGCACTAACGTGTGGGGTAAAGAGGTGTGACATTTGTGACTTACCATCAATTCCTTCAGAAAAAAAAATATTTACATATATTTGTATGTATATCTATATGTGGAGAAAGGGCCAGAGAGAAAGAGTGCCTGCAAATCACAAAGCCCATTGTGTAAAATCTTAACAAATGAGTAATTCTGAGTAAAGGGTATATGGGTGTTCTTTGTACTGTTTGTATATTTGCAACTTATCTGTAAGATTGAATTATTTCCAAATATAAAGCAAAAAAAGAAAGAGGGGCTAGAAATATGTCAAAATATACCAATAATCACAATAAATTAAAAAACCACATCATTAAATACTACTTGCCTGAGTTTTAATACTTCATTTTGGGACGCTAGAGGCTTTTAGCTTACGCATTCTGCAAACTAAAATCTGGTTTAAATTCAAAAGCAAGAGTTGAATAGTATCAGTGACGATGCTGAAGTGTGTAAATTATTGCAGAGGACTCAGCGGTCCCCACATGTAGTGGTTCTTTGGGCTCCAAAATGCTGCTCAGTGGGAATTTTTGGAATTAGAGAGCCCTGCCTGGACAACAGCATCCCCAAGGAGCAGCAGGTTCCTTCCAGCGGCACAAACCCTGCTTAGGAACTCCCCTCGCCGGAGCTATAATCATCCCCATGTCACCAATGACCCCTGCCCCGTCCTGCCGGCTCCCCGTCCTGATGTCAGGTCCCGTCCAGCCTGCCCTCTCTTATACTTGCCTACAGAGATAGAGTCACCTCAATATTCAGACCCGCAGTGATAAGCAGGGACTTACAGTTTTCAAAGGTACCCCAAACATAAACACCATTTCACAATTCACCACGCACAATACACAGAGTGCCTTCTGCCCCGAGGACCAGCAATCCATGTCAGATGAAAACAGTCAGATTAAAGGGAAATGTTAATTGGAAATAGCCAATTAAGTTTGCATTACGTCAGATTAGTTCAGGCTTACAACCACATTAAATCAGGACATCAAAAGGCATTGCCCTGGAATGAGAAGTCAGAAAACAGCAGTTTCTTCTGGAAATGGTCTACTTGGGCCTTTCTGTTACCCTCCACAGGAACACAGCCCTGTGTGGCCGCCATTCTTCTGGGGTTGGTGGGTAAGTGATTAGAGAATGATTTCCAGTTAATAACGTGTCAGCTGTCAGCTCCAACAGCATGTCTTAAATTCAGCATATTAAAGCCAGTCTGATTTTTTTTTTTTTCCTCACCTTCTTTTGGTTTCCTTATCTGTGTTGCTTGGAATTTCACTTGGGCTGACATAAAAGGTTTTATTGATTTGTGCAGGACCCAAAAAAAAAAAAAAAGGCCAAGAAAACTCACAAGCTTTTTGGATGATGCTAGGTGACCCAGGAGGGAAGGGGTCACAGGCAGTGCTCAGTGTAACAAATACTAGATAGGACAATGAATCTGGGCCATTTCCTATTCTGTTTTTTGTGCTTCAGTCTCCTGTCTTTCAGGAAGGAACACATAGTTAATATATTGAACGTGAAATAAACATTTCTGGTTCCTCTTTGCTCCTGTCACTCTTCATGGCTAGTCCAGCTGTATGAATGTCTGTCCTGTTTATTCTTGGCCTGGGGTAATTACCACTGTCATGTCTTGGGGAGTGTATGTTGCCTCCCTCCCCCAAAGGCAAAGATTACCTCTCCTTACTGTCTTCCCTACCAACTTAGCTCTGAGCTATACACATATTCATGCTGAGGGTAACGTCGACTCTGACCTCTTCTCATCTGGTTAAGCATTTTTCTCACATCTAATACTGGAAAGGTAACTGAGTTGGAAAAGGTTGAACTAGAAATCATAGTAAGGCATAAGACCCAGCCCCACAGTAAAGAGCTTGCCCTCTGACAATGTTATCTAGATCACAATCGTTAAATTGCTTTGCTTGCATTACTTAGTGAGTTTCACACAGGACCTTTGTTAACAACACGGACCGTATTATGACCGTGTTTGAAAGTGGAAGGTTCAACCAGGGAGAAATAGAGTATATTGCACTAGTTCACTCCATATAACACAGAGATGAGGATTAACCCTATTTAAGTCCCAGAATTTAAATCTTTTGTGATAGAAAGCATTCCAAAAATATCTTGTATATTTTGCTCCTCTCTTGGAACTGAGGAATCTACCTGTCCCACCTCTATCTATCCCCACCCCCCAATTTCCAGCCCTCCCTTATCCCTTCCCAAGTTGAAATCCAGCATCTGACAAATCTTGCTCTACTACTATTGGCAAGATATTCTTCTTCCCCTCTCCTCAACAGAGAAAATAAAACCTTTCAATGCTGAAATATTTAAAAGGCTATGGTTTGGACATGTAGGGAGCTGAGGGTTCTGCCTGCGAGCTGAGAGGTCTGCCCCTCCTTCCCCGTCCGGTCATGGCTGTCCATCAGCCCATGATGCCCATTTCATCCCTGACACCACCAACGCTACACAATTGCTTCTCTGCCTCTCCTTTTGTTCTAGTTCTTCAATTCTTGCCTCTTACCATGTCTTCCATGCTTCTCGTTTTGTGCCTTTTCTGGACACGATCGGTCAGCAAGGGTACTCCTTTCCCTGCCAGACTTTCTTCCCCTTCTCTTCCTGGGCAGACCAGATACTGAACCAACTTCTGAGCATCTCTTTGTTTGGCCTCCGCTCTCCTTAACGCTGACTTTTCCAGATGCTCAGGAGTCTCTTTTTGCCCTAAAAGCCTCTTGGAGGTAAGGGGGATAGTTTGTGGTATAAAATTATTACTGGACCTGAACAATTTCAGGGAAACTGGGGGTTCTGGAAAATTGGATTCTGGGTAGCTGAGGGTTTACTCTCTAAATCGACGGGAATTTACTAGGTATTTCTTCTTCTTTTTTTTTTTTTTTTTTAAGATTTTATTTATTTATTTGACAGAGAGAGAGACAGCAAGAGAGGGAACACAAGCAAAGGGAGCAGCAGGCAGAGGGAGAGGCAGGCTCTCCACTGAGCAGGGAGCCCAATGCAGGGCTCCATCCCAGGACCCTGGGATCATGACTTGAGCCGAAGGCGGACACTTAACGACTGAGCCACCCAGGCACCCCTTAAAAATCATTTTTTAAGAAATGACTGCTTCTTAAAAATCTATGATTCAGGAATCAGAAAAAGGCTTGTGAGATCTCTCTCTCTTTTTTTTTTTAATCCTGTTTCTTTTAGGTAAGAAGTTAATTCCGCAGTTCAGTTAAAAGATGCCTCTACATAGAGAAAGATCAAAATGATAATCTCCACTGGTTTCCTTCACACATTTCAAAATAAATGCAGGCTCCAGACAGGACACCCACCTTAGCAGATAATTATTTTCGTTCAGCAGCAGAACATCAAGCTTCAAATAACTAATTGATTCAATGAATATTTATGAATCCTGGAGGATGTTTAAACAGGCTCAAAACATCCTATTAACTACTTTTTCTGTAGGAATGTAATTTTTTAAAATGATCCCTTTTCACTCTCTAAGGTCCAGGTGAACACTGACCCTGCCTGGAATCCTAAAACGATGGCTTGCTGCCATAAAGCATGTAGGCTAATTCCTTACATGTGCTTAAATCATCAACAACTATTTTCAGATTGAGAGAGAATTTCTATAATATAATATTTTGGCAAGCTGGTATATGATTATATTATTCAAGTAACACTCTGTATTTTTAAACTGATAAATGAATATGCATTATAGGCAGTAGTTGGAAAGTAACGAAACTGACCAAAGCAGAATAAAGGGCTTTCAGAGCTCTATAATTTCCCCCAAACCTGTAACACCTCTGTCTTGTTTGCTCCTTCACTTTGCAGCTGGAGAAAGTCCATTGGGAATCAGTTCCCATTTGGAGTCAAGCAAAAGGGATGATTGTAGAGAATTGTCATTGACTGGGAATGCTGCTATATTACAAAATCTTAAAGATGAACAGTTTAAGATGAATATATGCAAATGTTCAGCTCCAGATATATGTCATTCCCATTGCAAACATCTTTTTTTTTTGCCATTGATTCAATAAGTTTTCTGCACTGTGATACTTGACCTACTCTATCCGAAGTAATCATAAAGAAGATATGATACACACATACACACACACACACACACACACACAAATTGAATGGTATGCAGCCATAAAAAAACAAAACAAAACAATGAGATCTTGCCATTTGTGACAATATGGATGGACCTGGAGGATAATATGCTAAGTGAAATAAGTCAGATTGGGAAAGATAAATACCATACGATTTCACTCATAGGCAGAATCTAAAAAAACAAAATAAATGAATAGACAAAGCAAAAACAGAGTCAGACCTGTAAGTACAGAGAACAAACTAATGATTACCAGAACTTCTCTTTTCAAGGATATTCCTTTGGGACACAGTCCTGTTGGGAGTTTTCAAGGTTGGCTGAATTCCTAAATCCCTTACAGCTTATTAGGGGCTGATATTTTGGTCTTTCTCCAGCACTGAGATGCAGCCTCTTATTAAGTTACAGCAGTAGTAATTTGTGAACTGAGCTGTTACTTCTGGTATTTCTTCTGGAAGGGGGTCCTGATTAGCTGACAGATTTGTGCCCTCATACTTACAGAGTTCAAGTAATTGAAAGTTACTAAGCAAGTTCAAGAAGAGATTTCAGTATGTAGTTATCTTGGATTTCACTTACATGCCATAGTTTGAGTTCCCTTTTTTTTTTTTTTTAAATCGCTGGAATAATTTTATTACTAATGTAAGTTAAGTGTGGAGTTCTAAATACATTTAACATCTGCCTCAGTCAGAAGGTAATCACAGTAAGCACACAAGAGTCCGAAAGCTGATTTCCATATTTACTTCCACATTTTTTTGCACTTGATTTTGCTATTTTATGCTGATTATAGCGGAAAAGACAATGTTTGAGAGCCTTCAGATTAAGGAAAATCAATAGGAACCATTCTGACCTACATTTAAATCGTTAATTCAGAGCTTTATTTAAACTTACTAAAATGGCATGTTTACTTCCCAGTTCTGAAAAACAAGGATTTCATAAACACAAGGTCAAGTGAGTCCAGTTAACTCATCATTCATAGACTATCACTAATCCTAGGAGGTCTGTCTCCCTCTCCCCCACATATCACCATGCACGGCTTCTGTCCAAACCTCTCGCCTTAACCTATCTTGCGTCCTGACCTAGTCTCCAACACCCTGACTTAGATTGATGATTATTCCTTCTGTGAGCTGCTTCGCTGGCTGTGACTCATGCTTGACACCACTTAGATCAGTCAACAAATGTTGACTGACTGCCCACTACGTGTCTTCTGATGCTGCTCTAGTCCTGGAGCAAACAGGCCCTCCTCAGGTCTGCCTTTGGCTTCCCGTCTCAACTATGATCTGGACCTTTTGGCAGAACCACAAACACAGCAATGGTCAAGACCTATCTATGATGGCAGGCACAACTTTTTAGTTTTATAAATACAGCACCTCTTTCAAAGTTCACCTAGTTTTAAATCTTGTTTTTTAAACAATCCATCATATGGATTATGATGAGCTCCATAAGGTAAAATGTGAACGTTTGGCAGTGTGATTAAAAAGACTCCACTGGCTGAGGAAATAATTTCCATATATATTAATAGAAACCAGTTAATTGCTTCGGAGAGTCAGAGACCTAATTTCTTCTTCTTTTTCAAAGCCCTTTTAACCTAAGAGTTTCAATGTTCTCTAATAAATATTTCCTAGAATTTCTGTCTATGACAAATAGCTGCTGAATGCAAGTCTTTGTCACCTGATCCTTGAATAGAGTTTCTGGCGTCCAAAGAAATGAGCCAAGGCCAGGTAATGACTCATCTCAACACATATACCATGCCTCTATTTTCCAAGGCCTTAATTTGAGTCATAACAATAACAAGATCTCTTTCCTTGAAACACTTACAACAGCAAGAAATCGAAAGCATCAACTATCTAGCTTATTGTTTCCTTTTTTCCCCCTAAACCTCTCAATTCCTTCTCGTTCATTTTATCAGTTTCTAAACTTCCGGACTTTGGAAATTGGTCCCTGGCCAGAGGGAACACTGTATAAAGCTGAGAGGAGTGAAAGGGGAGACTGACATTGAGAAACTCACCTATCACATATACAAATATATTATAAAGCACCAGGGGTTAAAATTGCATGATACTGGTTAAAAATACAAGACCAGAATGATAATACAGAATAGAAGTCCTTGGAATGGAGACACGTCTGTGAGTTTAATAAATTATCATACTGTGTAAAAAAAATAATGGACAAGTAAGTAATGATTAAAAGACATGAATTGATAAGGGATGAAATAATCTATTGGTTATCATAGAAACCATAAATGCCAGGTGGACAAAAGAATTTGATTTAAAAAAATCTTCAAGATTAAAAAAATTACACATGAGATCATGGGGACTGAAGCAAAGAAATAAATTATTAATGATAAAATTAATAACTGAAAACTCTGTTCAGCAAAACACTCCAAATAAACAACACATCATTACTCCTGATGAATATGACCAGCTTCAATATGACAAACCAATATCATTATATAAAAAGCAACATCCTCTCTTCATTGTATAAATGTTAAAAGGTATAAACAGTGACTCATCCTTGGCAGACCTCATATTCATCCTCCAAGACCTAACTCAAGGTCACCTTCTCTGTGATGCTTCTACTCCAAGTAGAGACAACATGCTCCACTGGCTCCTAGAGACTCCATAAGGCAGTAACACTTTTTATTCCATTTCATTGTAATTTATCCTTCTTATGTTTGTTTCTTTTGATAATTTCATCAGCTTATTATCTTTTTACTCCCAAGGCCTTGCAAGACGCATGCTCTACATAATAAGTGCTAGATAAATGTTTCCTAAGTGAAAAGAAACTTCACATAGAACCAAGCACTTTGAAATTGTGTAAGAATCATCATTTCTCCGTATTGGGATTTCTCTAAGCACTATGAAGGAAATATGGGGAAGGGTAAACTATAAGAAATAATAGTCTGAACAACTGCTTCTAGTGAGGACAGAAAAGAAAAAGAAAACTGAAAAGGTGCTAAAAAAAATTCTACCAGTAAATTATATTAGTTAGGAGTGAGGCTATTTTCTGAAGCAAATAAGCCTATAGCTCAAATACAATAGAAGTTTATGCCTTGTACACATCATGTCCAAAATGAATGTGGCTGATTGAGGGGGTGGAGGATTTCTGGAAGTGACTTCTACAAACCCAGGCTCCTTCCATTTTCTGGCTGTACCATCTTTACCCTATAGTCTTCAAGGTTCTGCATCTAGCCCTTTAAAAGAGGAAAACAGGTGGTTGCCTGGGTGGCTCAGTTGATAAGCGGCTGCCTTCAGCTCAGGTCATGACCCCAGGGTTCTGGGATTGAGCCCTGCATTAGGGCTCCCTGCTCAGTGGGAAGCCTGCTTCTCTCTCTCCCATCCCCGCTGCTTGTATTCCCTCTCTCACTGTCTCTCTCTCTCTCTCTCTCTCTCTCTCTCTCTGTCAAATGAATAAATAAAATCTTTAAAAATTAAAAAAAAGGGGGAAATAGGGATGAAGAAAACAAATTCACTTTTTAACCACGGTAAACACGACTTTGGCTGGCATTCTGTTGGTGTGAACTAATCACATGGCCCATCTAAGTGTAAGAGAAGCTAGGAAATGTAGTCCTTAACTGTACCTATCCCCGCCCCCCTCCCCTCAGTAATTATGCTATGGAAGAGCATGCATAAACCTGATGGAGAGTTAGCCACCTCTACCTCTTAAAGATTCCCTACACCTTCCTTGGAATTCTTTGTAAATGGATACACACACACGCGTATATTTCTTTACCTATGGACACTTAAATTGTGAGACACACAAATACACACACACACACATATACACAGGGCTTATAGATCTTTGAGAAATGCAAGGCTGGGGCTACAAGCAAGCCAACAGAGGTATGATTCTCCCCCAAATTAAAATGTTGAGTAGTTGTCCCTAACTCTCTCAATTCAATCACATTCTACTTTAGAGTAACAGTTCCCAGATTTTTGAAATAATTACTCTTCATACTATGAACCAGGCACTACCAAACAATGGCAACACTAATAAAATGCAGGAGAGTTCATATAACCTCATGGGAATTACCAGTTTAGGGGAGAGAAAAGACACAAAAGCAGGTAATTATAATGTCAAGAATAAACACAATGACAAAATATGCGTAGATTAAAGTGCCTAAAAGGATTAATTATCTTTCTTATTTTTAGTGTTTTCCCAGCATTCTCTCTGGATGGACAGATAACTTCCAGATCATGTGGACTAGCCTAGATGCCTTTTAAAGAATTTCCTAATCTCCGTTATATTAACAAGTATGAGAGCTGGGATGGGGTAAAGTTCTCTACCTATCTAACACATGCGCTGTTGTTCTGTCCTGTCATTCTTTGATAGGGTGTCATATGATGGACACATGTAGTCAGAGTAAAAGCTCTTTTTTGTTGTTGGTCAAGGATGACTTTAAGAGTATTATTCAAATCCCTGAAAAATGAGTTTCTTTAATAGAAAGGAGGGTTGGACAGAGATAATATCAAATCTCATTTGGAGCCATTTAAGCCGTAGGGATTTTTTTTTTTAAGGTCTTGAAAGTAATGCTTGCTGTAATTTAAAATAAATATTTAGTAAGTATTTACAGAGTAAATTGCTCAGAGCTGAATATTGTTAGATTTAAAGAGATTTACTTTATGTAGTCTCAAACTAGAGATTTTCCTAATTCTATTGATAGCAAAAGGGATTTTTAAACAAGATGACACACACATATATATTCATTATACATTACATAATAACAATACAGAAATAGGATGGGGTGGGTGCTGTGAAATTCATACCAACAAACCCACATTATGCTGTTTTCCTTATGAAGGTTTCCCACCTCAGCCTTCAGATGCTCACATGCTTTTGCCAGAAATAATAAATATTTTGACTAAATAATAGCATGCTTTTGGTTACCAGCTGTGACCTCCAGAAAAATGGGAGAGGCAGATGGCAGGAAGCAGTGAAAGGGAAATTTAATGGAGACATGTTAGAATGTGAGTGTTTTAAAATTTTTTCTACTATAATCAGGTGGTCTATATGTTTCTAAAGAACAAGATAACTGGATAAAATACAGGGTGCCCAGTTAGATTTGTTCAGATAGACAGTAAATAATTTCTGAGTGTAAATATGTCCCAAACAGAGCATGGGAATACTTATACTAAAAATGTAATCATTATTTATCTGTAATTCAAATTTGGCTGGACAGTTTAGAATTTTATTTGCTACCTCGGGCAACCCTACTGAAAGTTCCAGTCCAGATCCTTTAAATGTCAGCATAATACACGTCTATTGTTGCCTCACAATCTCGTTCAAAACAAATTGATCAGAAACAATGTTAAAAAAAAATTTAAAGTTTCGATCTTAGGTGCTGGATCAAAGCGAGCTGTACCTCCTCACAGTAGGGTTTAGTTCCTGAGAGGAGTGAGAGCGCTTGCTATTTCTGTCAGAATAATGGCGGATGTCAAGTCCACTGCTTTAGTTTTCGCTTCCGCCCTCCCCTTGTGAGTTTTTGTATGCGTTCCAGAGGGAGGCATGAACTACCAAGCTTGGGGAGCCAGCCAAGCAGGTTTCTAATCTAGAAACAAGAACCCATAAAATAATTAATAATGATAATTACTTAAATATAAATATCTTTATATAGGGGCACCTGGGTGGCTCAGTTGGCTAAGTGTCTGGTGCTTGGTTTTCAGCTCAGGTCGTGATCTCGGGTTCCTGAGACTGAGCCCTGCTTCAGGCTCGAAGCTCAGCGGGGAGTCTGCTTGTCCCTCTCCCTCTCCCTTTGCCCTTCCCCCCACTCATGTGTTCCTGTTCTCTCTCAAATAAATAAATAAGTCTTTAAATAAATAAATA
Source organism: Potos flavus (assembly GCA_028534135.1). Taxonomy (NCBI): domain Eukaryota; kingdom Metazoa; phylum Chordata; class Mammalia; order Carnivora; family Procyonidae; genus Potos; species Potos flavus. Next base: position 34,213,494 of record CM052895.1, on the reverse strand, counting down.
AATAAATAAGTATCTTTGTATATGCAGAGTGTTGCAGTTTCGGACTCCTTTCAGAATCTGTAAGCACACTGAATTTGCAAACCAACTTTGTGAAACCTTCCTATTTGAGACTCCAGTGACAATGAAGACTCAGAGGACAGTGAGACTCACAGGGAAGGTGATGAAGATGATAATTTGGCAGACAAGCGCAGACTCTCACCAGCAAAGCCCAATAGAAGGGTCCAGAAACCTGAGCCCCGGGCTGAGAGTGACAGTGACGTCTGACCTTCCTGCCAAGGGACCCAGGCAGATTAAAACCCTCAAATTTGTAGGTAGATTAGAAATTAAAGGTTAGGAAGGAAATGTAATTTGTTGACTAAGCCAGCTGGACTCCTGTTAATGAAGCAGTTATCTATTTCTGCTTTAACCTCCTAAGTGTTATTCCGCAAAGCTTAAAAAATCAAAGCAAACCCTCCTGCCCCCTAAAAAAGATATACATGAGATTTTTTTTTTCAGAAAAACTGTGAATTCCCTCTGCAGCTGAAGAAGTGGCATGAAACAAATATTGCTTTCCATTCTAGCTATCAAACACGTACTATATGGATGAGTTAATTATTATGCAAGATGGTCCTGAATCACAATGATGTGTAGTGGCTGCTAAAGAGAAGTCATAAATCAAAGTCCTTAATGTTAAGCCCAGGCTACAAGATGTAGTTCTTTTGAAATATCATAAGGATGGCTACGTGTATGTGCATATATGTGCAATCACTAGCTCTCAGAAAGTTGGCTGCTTCCTGATACCCAGTTAAAATATTCAGCATGTAACCCATCCTCCCTGTCCTTTCTCATGTCTTTGTTTCCTGTATGTGCCACAAAGAGCAGAGCTCTTTGCAAAGGTGATGAGAAAGGGTGGGCAGTAAGCTGCCTGAAAATGCCACAGAATGATTCTGGCTCCATGTGTTTCTTCCCTGACAGACCCATTACAGGAAGCATAGTGACTTGCCTAGAATGAGAAGCTGTTTTTTGTTGGTTTATATCCCCAGCTTCGGAGAGTAAGAAAAAGACCCTCCTATTTATATTTATCATAAATCCTTTAAAAACTGGAGACCAGTTTGGGAAGATAAAGCTCTCCTTCTCAAATGCAAATGTTTCCATCTACCCTAGCAAATCAATGATGGAGTTACATATTCTGTGAACTGTTTTAATCTGATGAGTCCCTGGAAAGAATCAAAGCCATCAGCTAACAAGATTTGTTTAGATAGGGAGCAAACCCTGTAGAAGGGGGAGTTATGCCTACGAAGGTTGGACATGGTCATGGGTATTTATTTTCCCATCCACTCATTCATTCCTCATCAATTGCATATTGATTGAGTGTCTACTAAGTATAAGGTTCTTTGAGAGATCCTTGGGTAATAGAGGGATACATCTGGTTCATACTCAAACATCAAGAACTTTATAGCATAGTAGAGTAAATGAACAGGTAAATAATGATAATAGAAGGCAAGAGGAAGTCAGTTCTTATGAGATCTAGAAAAGGCAGTGCAGGGGAAGCCCCTGGGAGGTCAGTGACCCTGACGGGGAGGGCTTGAGGAAGGAATGATAACTAATGTTTAATGCATACTTGCCTCCTGGCTGGCTTCAGTTAGGACATTCTCTGCATTATCGAGGAGGAGGACGTAGGTAAGGTGAGGAAGGAGAGGAGGACACTACAGATCTGCAGTGGGGAAAGAGCCCGTCATTCTGAAGAAACAGTGGAGGTAGCAAGGAGCACTGCACATCTGAGTAACGGCTCGTGGTTTGGAATGGCTGGAGCTGGAGTGAAGACAGATGCATGACGTTATTACACCCCATCTATTTTTCAAACAGTAGACCTGGCAGAATGAGGTCTTTGATTATCAGAGAGCGGTTAGCAGAAATGCCCTGGCCACGTGGGAGGCATGGAGGGAATGAGGGCTGAGACACTGGCCAAAGAGGAAATTCTGGGAACAAGGCTGATTCCATAATAGTGGCCCAGGGAACTGCATGTCTTATTTCCCCTGAGAGACTCCAAAGTTTGTGAGGGCGGGATGTGATTCATTCTGACACTTTTTGAAGTGATTGCCATGCAAAAATCCCAACTGCAAACAAAAATCAAGCAAACAAAAACCAATCCTTGTTGGTTGGATGGAATCTCATATGCTATACTCAGCATACTGTGTGCTTCATATACAAATTAAAAAAAAAAAAATATATATATATATATAGAGAGAGAGAGAGAGCGTGTGTGTGTGTTTGGAAAACCACACGTGTGACCATATCCCTGTTCTGTCTAGTTAGAAGGCTCTAAAAGTTCAGACTCTGGCCTCACCTCTTCTCTGTGTGAGCATCTCATCAAAGAGAATGAAGAGACCATGAAAAGGCACAATATGCACTTGTCACCTCCTCCCAAATCAGCAACCAGGTGCTGCTGCTGCTCATGAGAATCCTGACCCAGACCAAGTTCACCGGAAATGCCACACAGGGCTGCTACACGTGACTCCTACACGTTTGAGGTGATGTTTACCTCAGACCTGCAGAAACCCTTTCCATACCAGTCCTTTGGCCATTAATAAAACAGTAGTGAATCCTGGGGACTTTCACAACACAAGACGATAAATCTTTGATAGGAAGTACTTACTACTCGTCACTGCATCTCTTTACCCCTTCCAGGGGAAACTCCGTGCTTTAACCCGTGGGTTCAAGCTTATGTTTCTCACACTGGGAGGAAGTATAGAAGGAGCCCCTGCCTCAGAACGCGGCTGTAGGTCCTGTGCTTGCTGACGGGACCAGGACTTGTGATTCAAATCCTTCAGGTCTGAATGACTGACCCACACCTAGACTCAATGCTGTGTTTCTACATGAACCACAGAATTTCTGAGAGGAAAAAAAAAAAAAAAAAAAAAAGCTGGCAAGCAATGTAGCACGAAGGTCTAGTCCAAAGTGGAAGGATGTGGGACAGAGTCATCATTTTTCATGGACTGGTTGTAGAGGTAGGGGCGTAAAAAATCATTCTGCAAAATCTAAAGACACAAAAGGTTAAGAAGCTATATAAGATATAGTTATGTATTTCTCCAGAATGTTATTATTAATACAAGGGTGTCCAATTCCAATAATACGTGACAACAGTTCCTTGGGTAAAGGCCTCATCTTTGAACGTAACTTCATATTACAATCAATTGGGGATATTTTTTTTTTAAATCCTGATGCTGGGGTAACAATAGCAGAAATTCTGATTGAGTTACTGCATAGGACAATATGCCTTGAAAAGATGTCCAAGTGATTCTAGTGTGTAGTCTGGACCAGGAACTATGGTCTGATACAGACTGAGGGCAAGAGAAAGTTCTTCAGTGTCTACAACACACCAGTGTCTCCTCTACTCCTCACAGCCAACTTGTAAGCTAGGAATCCTTTACCTCTTTCAACTATAGTTAAGGGAGTCTGAGGAACGGTAAGCACTGCGAAAGTTCCCCACTTATACAGTATTTTGGTTTGTTGGATTTGTCTAACTTTGAGGCAAGGGGCTTCCATTAAGGGTCTGCGAAGCCTTCCCAGCTCTCCTCACCAGCCCGAGTGCTCAGCTTGGTGCCTTTGTGCCCTTCTCAAAACAGAGATTTAACCAATAATTCCACCCCCTTCTTTTGGGCTTTCTCATTTCCTCCCTGGATCCCTGTCTCCGTTAGTTTTAAATTGAAGGAATTAAAAAAAAAAGGCAACTTTTCCTTCTGGCTTAAGGAAATTTCTACTAAAATAAGCTGTTTTATCAAGTTACATAAATTAAGTCCTCTTTGGTCCTTTTCAAAATATATGATAAGGTCATAGGATATAAAATTCTGTGCTCCAGCAATTCAGAAAGGCCTCATCTCCAGAATACAAACTCTGAAGGCAAAGATTTGCATAAATTACCATATTAATATACATATTCAAAGTTCAGTTTATCAAAACCAGCAAGAAAATAACCTCAATTATAGCAGAGCATCCATTTCTTCCTATCTCTTAAGTGTTTGATATGTAATTAGGAAATGCTAGGTTGGGGAATGGGCACAGCTAGCTTTTACTATACTTAACTCCTTGAATGTCAGGGTAACAAATCTATCAAAAATGTCATGTTTACAGAGGAACTCAGCAAAGGTATGAGGTTGAGGGAAGGCACTTTGATAAGAAATGGGGTTAGGGATGAAGTAGGAGGTAAAAATAATTGTTGTTCCACTATTTGCTCATAAAAAGAATGTTCTGACATTCTGACACGGGCATCTTGAGGAGGGCTATTTCCACACGACCCTGTCATATTGGCCTTCTCACTAGGAATTGCTTCGGTAAGGAAGGAAACTGATTTGAATAGCAAAATTTGGAGAGCCAACGAGGGCAAGAGAAAAAAAGGATGGCAAAGGGAAAAGGAGATGCAAGACAGAGTGGTGGAAGGCCCAGGAAGGCCATCTGGTGTCGGGGTAGCTGGTGTGCCCACATTAGTCAGCCTTGCACACTCCTGGGCAGGCTTCCTCAGTGCAGTTTTCCACAAAGTGGTCTTAAACAGGAGTGCTGAAATTTTAAATATAATTCTTTCCTGAATTGTCAGTCATTTTAGTGACTCCTCAAACCTAACAGTAGTCATGGGAAACACTGAATGTGTAGCCAGCTAGTCAGAATAGCCCTGGGCACCCCCAAACTGAAGTGAGGCCAATCTTGTGGAGGAATCTGCTCTTAATCTTGAGTTTGGCCAACTCTGGGTAGACATAGATCAGGCTGACTGCTCAAAAACTTTAAATTGCTGTGAGTGGTTTTTAAAAAAAGGTCTGGAAACCACCTAGGCCTTGTGACATTTCTCCTCTCATCTGCCTTCCACTGGTTGTTGCTTTCAGTATGCTATGGGAAGGAAGAACAGAGAAAGAGCCAAATTCATTTGATATTTATAAATTAAAATTAGGTTATAGGATACAATTGACCTTAAATGAGAACTGTCCTAAGGAATATCATATGAGCAAAGAACATGAGACTGATGGCATGGAGACTGTGATGTATGGCTGGGCTGCCTGTACGTCCTTTTAGTTACACTGTGATTCTTACCTTGCTTTGGAAATTGATGGTACAGAAAGGGAAAGGTACAGACAACACTGAAGAAGGGCTCTGTCTAAATTTAATGGAATCACACATTATATATGATAACCTATCTTCTGCTGATGAAATGGAATCCTCCCATGACTGATATTGTGCTGTTTTTCTAATTTTCTGAATAGTTATCTTTAATGTTCCTTTCCTTTCCTTTCCCTTCCCTTCCCCTCCCCTCCCCTCCCCCACTCCTCCTCTTTCTTCCTTTCTTTCTTTCTTCCTTTCTTCCTTTCCATTTTGTTTTTAAGGAGTCGTTGTGTAGGGGGTTGGTTTACAACTGATAATTAAGAAAATTATATTAATGAACTGATCTGCAAAGATAAACAACCAAACCCAGCCCAACTGTAAATGAACAAACAGAGTTCCAGAATGCTCCCGCTAGTCAGGAGCCCTACATTAGGCAAACGATGTCAATAATTTAGAAATAAGTAGAGATTAGACTGGAGTTATACCAGTTTAGACCTAGAAGACTTGGCCTTTCTACTCATTTCACAATGCTGTAGCTGAGTACATATGTATTTGCTGATTGGACAATTAGAAAATGAGGACCAGTGGTAGGTATCAGGAAGTACCCAACATATTCACAATGGTCAGAAAGCAGACTTGGAGATCACATTCACCACAGACCTGAAAACATTGGTAAGGTTCAAAAAAGGCCTAACTGTTCCTTTTTAATGCCTAGAAATCTGTTTTCTTAATACTATCACCAACAATCCTACGGATTTGTTTTTATACAACAATCATCAACCATACCACCCAGAAACCAAGATGAACATCTCAGAAAATAGGCTCTTACCACAATCTCCTTTCCTGAGGAGTTATGTGACAGGTATAATTACTGTCCTTCAAGACAAATCTATTCCCCAAAGGCAGGCAACTAATTTCAAAGAAAAGAAGGTATATTAAAATAGATGGAAACCAAGAAAATCCTGTGAGAAAATACTGGCATTTGCAATAAGCATAGTCATACAAAACCGCACAAAAGGAGCTGCCAAGAAGTATATTTTCAGAGGGCAAGTGAAGCAGAACAAATAGCAATCATATTTATATAATATCTTTTATCCAAGAGTCCAAGTTTTTTATTTAATATTTATATTCCCTATATAGCCTGACTGGGGTAAGGCTGCAGCAACTAGAACTTAGCTTTTAGCCTTTGGTTTAGTGTTAATATTTATAGAATAGTAATTACCACCTCTGAGTACAGTTAAGGTTAGTTAAGTAAAAAAACACCAAGTCATACAGGACAAGCTTCAGTCTTCAAAATTTTGCTATTTCCTGGGTTTCAGAAAGAAAGAAAAGAAAAGAAAAGAAAAGAAAAGAAAAGAGAGAAAGAAAGAAGAAAAGAAAAGAAAGAAAAAGATTCTTTCTGACCAAAATACAAGCCAATGTTTGCCTTATAGGTCTGGGCAGGTATTGGGGAAAATGAAATGCTTAATTAAGATCTTTAATTCAAGGCTTTACATTTTGTACCATATCTGTATTCTTCATGCAGCTAATTTTTATCTCAATTTCCAGTCTGGGGAATTCATTGAGACAAGCCAGAACCAACTACAGTAAATGAAAGAGTGAGTGGAAAATACAAAGAAACAAGAAAACCCAGAGGCAGACAGTTGGTTAATTGGAAACAGAAACAGTAAGAAAAACTTTGAACTGAGGCCACAAGAGATGAGCAAATATTTCCCATTGGGTTAGATGACATTTCTAATTCTCTTTAGGTACTCTGAAATATGTGCTATGCATTTGGTGTACTAACCAACGCCCCAAATATACTCTTTTCCAAAACAAACGAACAAACAGTCCCAAACTGAACAATTTTAGAGATAGAATGTACTACAAAAACTAACCAGGGAACTTCAAGTCACTTTGCACCATACATATGCTAAAACATTTTAATTTCTCTTTATCAATTCTACCCATATATCCCCTCCATTCTACTGAGGAGCTGGGGGAATTTTATAATATAGACAAAATTTTGGTAAAACAGGCATTGCCTCCTTACTACTATGTTTGAATTGGAAGTATTGATTTATTTTCATCATAATGGTCTGATACTATTCTGGCCCTCGCCATCAATATTTTGTTGGACATAACTGATATGTGCCATGAACTGTGCCAGACTATAAAGACAGAAAATGAAGAAGATCTAGTCCCAAATACTTCTGTGTCTGTTATTCATACATTCATTTACTCTACAAATATGTGTTGAATAACTAGTATGTGCCAGGGACTGTTCTGGATACATAAGACATAATACTGCATAAAATGGACAGAAATTACTGTTCTGTGAAGCTAGCATTCTTGTTGCGGAGACAGATGCGATAAATAAGTAAGTTATAAAATAAAAATGGCTGCAATATAAAATAGGGTGGGTAATATAAAAGGTCTTGCTGAGAAGGTGACATTATAGTGAAGACTATTAGGTGAGGGGAGAACCATAAGGATATCTGGGAAAGAAACTTCTAAGTAGCAAGAAAAGGAGGAACAAATGCCCCGAGGAAGAAGCAGCTTGTGCGGTATGTTCACAGAAGAGCAAAGAGGTTGTTGTGGCTAGACCAGGGTGCAAGAGAGGAAGAGCAGGAGAAGCGAGATCAGAGAGGCGGTGAGTCAGTTGCACAGGATCTCACAGGCTCTTGTAAGGACTTCGGCTTTATTCCAGGAGAGGTGGGATGCTGTGAATATTCAGAACAAAAGAGTGACACGATCTGATTTACAGCTTGAAAAGCTCCCTCTCTGTGCTGGGAAGATTCTGGGGGCAGGGACAGTGGTAGAAGCAGGACGACCAGTTAGGCTATAGCAAGGAGCCAGACAGGAGAGGATGGTGGCACGATCAAGGTGGTATCAGTGTGCTATGGGTTGAATTGTATCCCTCCAGAAATACTGAAGCTCTAATCCTAAGTACCTGTGAATGTGGCCATATTTAGAATTAGGCATTTATAGATGATCAAGCTAAGATGAGGTCTGTAAGGCGGGTCCAGATCTGATATTACTGTATCTTTAAGGAAAGGATAACTTTGGGGGCGCCTGGGTCACTCAGTCGTTAAGTGTCTGCCTTTGGCTCAGGTCATGATCCCAGGGTCCTGGGATCAAGCCCTGAGCTGGGCTCCTTGCTCAGTGGGTGGCCTGCTTCTCCTTCTCCCTCTGCCACTCTTCCTGCTTGTGCTCTCTTGCTTTCTCTTGTTTGCTCTCTTTCTCTCAAATAAATAAAAATCTTAAAAAAAAAGAGAGATAACTTTGGTCCCAGAGGGAGATATATAAAGGAGAGATGATATGAAAACACAGGAAGTAGACAGCCGTCTACAAGCCATGGTATGCCTGAGGCTACTAGAAGCTAGAAGAAAGGTCTGGAACAGATACATTCTCATGTTCTCAGGAGACAGCCCCGCCAATAATCTGATCAGAGCCCCAGAACTGTGAGACAATAAATTTCTCTTATTTAGCTACCCAGTCTGTGGACCTTGCTACGGCAGCCTGAGCAAACTAATACACAGCGGAAATGGTAGGCAGTGATGGGATTCTGGATGTGAAATTGGTTCTCATTATTCATCGATTCCGTATTTGCAAATTTGCCTACTTGCTAAAATTTATTTGTAATCCCCAAATAAATACTGACGGCGCTTTCACAGACATTCGCAGACATAAGAAAAGTGATGAAAAATCAGAGTGGCCTGATGCACATATTCCTAGCAGAGGCTGAAAAAGACCATGCTATGCCTTGTTTCAGTCTTTTCTGTAAACAGTGCCATACTTTTCACCTTTTTTTTCGCAATATGCTTAATGCCATACGTTTTACCTTTTGTGCTTTTTGTTGGTGATTGTGCTCTTTACGATGACCTCCAAGCATAAAGCCCAGGTGCCGTCTGGTGTTCCCAAGTAAAAAGACTGAGGTATGGCTGTGCAGAAATATGTATGTCAAACATAGTTCATTTAGGCACGAGTTTCCTGCTGTTGGCCGTGACTTCAGTGTTCACGAATCAACGAAATACGTTAAATAAAGCGTCTTTAAGTACAAACACACCTAAAACCAAGCACATATTGATCCACTGGCAAAAATGTGACCAGAGGCTCACAGGAACCTGACTCTCTACTTTCCCTATGGAACAACAATTCAGTATTCACCAACTGAACATTTTTGGTGACTTCATGGAGTGTAACAACTTTGAACAACAGAAGCGGACTATACTTTGAGATTAGAGCCGAGATACAATAGTATTTTTTTGAAGGAGTGGATGTGGGGTGTCAGAAAATAAGGAGTTAAGATTAACCCCAATGTTTTTGGCCTGGTAAACCAAAAAGAAGGAGATGCAAAGGACAGTTGAGGGGACAGGGTGTTTGTTTATTTTAGGTTTTTTGGAAAGAGCTGTGGATTAGGAGCTATTTATCCTTTAAATAGAAGCTTGAGGTTAAGTTGTGTTATTCGTACAGGAAAAATGATTTAAGGCTGGGTCAGAGCAGCAATGAGAGAGTGAGCAATGAGAAAGAGAGAGAGAGAGGGAGAAGAAAGACCCTTGATGCCCAGTGTGGGGTGGGGGTGAACCTTGGCATCAGACATCTACCTTCTAATCCCACCACTACTTACTCTGAGCTGTGACATAACCAACTTTGCAGTTGATAGAACCCTTGAACAAGGTTAGGAAGCCATGAACAAAGCCTTAGCAATTATTCACCTTATCTTAGTTATTATTACCAGTCAAAAATTCTTTCATATTGAACATGATGTCACCTTCATTTAAGATCATTATATACTGCTGGATAACAAAATATTACAGAGGAAAAGAATATCTGAAGGTGAAATTTCATTCTGGTTCTAGCACATCTGCAATGGTACACTGAACGTCATAGAAATGAATTATTTAAAACTGGTGGGAAGATGGTGTTAGACTTTTATCCTCCATCTGGTGGTTTTTAAAAAATATCAATCTGCTCACCAGATTTCCTGCCTAAAAAACAAAAAACAAAAAAAACAACAACAAAAAAACCCCACAAAAAACAAAAAACCAAACTTATATTTAGAGTTCCTCATTGTGTCATAAAAAAGCCAAATGTAAATAAATAAGGTGGGGAAAGAGAAGTCAGTGACATTCTCCTACAGGAAATACAGCAGCCTGTGGCCAGGCCATACTTAGAACAGAAAAACATTTAAATACAGGATCGGGGAGATTTTAAGTCAAGTTGAAAGGCACTGCAGTAGGCATAGAGAGTTGAGTCTTAGGTACTGGACGTTTAGGAAGAGCCTGGACAAGGGATCCACATTCCATAAACCTGGGGCCATGCTCCAACTGAGACCTAGAGAACTCTCTGGCCACCACTCATCTGAGAAACATTTCAAAGGCAGTGACATTTTCAGTGGTGATTTTGTGTTTCTAAAACTATTTAAATCTATTTGGGACTTGTCTTTCTAACCATTTATTTAATTTGTTTCTTAAACCAAAGCCCAGAAGTGAAGTCAAAGCACAGCATATTATTATTATTATTTTTAATAAGAGGTAACTTCTCTTTTCTCACATAGTGGAGCCACTAAATTCCTACCCTTGACTTTACAACTCCACACAGTTTGCTCCCTAACAAACTGCAGGTTTAAGCAAATGGGGATCTGGCAAATTCTACTTACTGACCATGATTTACACATATTTTCACCATGTGGACAAATCCAAAGAATGTTGTAAGCCTCGTTGCAGTTCCCAATATGATTCTTTACAGCCACCTTACTTTCCCATGTCTTTTTTACAAAACACTCTAATCAATTCTGATAGTTTCATGAGATGCACATTCTCCACGCAAGTTTCACTCACTCATTCAATAAATATTTCTTAAGTGGCCACTTGGTCCCATTCCTTAGAGTAGACACTGGGATACAAAAGTGAAGAAGACAAGCATAGTCCTTTTTGTCAAGGAACTTAGAATTCAGCAGGAAAACAGAGCACTAAATGAACATAATATGTTATAAGATACATGTGTGATAGTGTTTTGAGAGTATACCACAGAAACAACTGAAAGAATATGGTATTTAAAAAAACATCAGAGAAAATGATGGACAACCTGAGGTCTGAAGGACAAGAAGAAATTGGCTTGATCTTGGGTTGGAGGAATGTGGTTTGTTATAGAAAGCAGAGCATGTGCAAAGGCCCTGAAGAAGAGAAACCCAGAGGTATGAGAAGTTCAAGAGACTGAAAAAAGTGCAAAAACTAGACTTGTTAACAATTCTAATACAAGGTTAGCATTTGTACTCCAAAATACTGGATGCTATATTAGTGTCTGAGGCCTTCTTCAGAGTGCAAAATCTCACACTCTCTTCTACCTAAGGTATAGTATAGAAAAATAATATTTTGGGAAGATAGTCTAGGTAGCATGGAATCCAAGCTTTCCCTTGAGTGGTTACCATTCAATTCTTGGATAGCTAAAGACCGCAAAAAGTCTATGTCTTTAGACTACAGTATTTGTCTAGCTTCTCATGGGGGTCTTCATTGAACATGCTCTAATGTTTGCCTCCTAGGTTTTGAGGGCCCCGTAAGAAAAGAGTCTCCTGAGGTCTTTTCAGTACTCGTTGTAAAAGCCATCATTGACATAAACCAATGTGCCCCAAATAAAAGACATTTCCATCAGAATTTAATTCAAAGAAAACTATCTTCACCCTGAGGGATTGGTGTGGTATTTCTTCCTATAATGAGAGCTATAGAATACATGTTTACTTTTCCCCCCAGCCTTGATTTTCACATTGATCTCCAAGAATCTCAGAACTAAATTTCATTCCATTTTATCCTTTGGATTTCCATAAGCTTTTAAATTCTCTCTGACACATTTTATGTGCTCCCTCAGATCTTCTTGCTTTGCCCATCTGAGGCAGCTCTTGCCCACTTGCTATATGGCTCCCACGACACAGCTCTCTAAGGGCTCTGCTCAATAAGGACCGCCTCCCTTATCCGATGTGACAAAGGCATCACCCAACACAGCTCACTTCAGGCCAATGTCACAGTCTCTTGCCTCCCACACAGAAGCTTCCTTACTGCCACTACAATGAGTCATCTACGTTTGTGGAACGTGGACGCCTCACTATTGCTGCCCTGAGACCTTACACTTCCTAACCAAGAATTAGCATGTAAGCTTTTTCCACCCCATTTCTAGGGCATGAGGGCTAAAACAATGATTCTCTCCTGATTCTTGGGAGTTACTCTCTAATCCTATTTTATTAACCATATTGTATGTATCTTTGGTGTTTCATTCCTCACATTCTTTTCAAATATTTGTAGACTCTGGATAAATTTATAAGTAAGCTCAAAGCGAGTTTCATTTTACATTAATTTTATAGAATTATGGAATTTGGCCAAATTAAAGAGGATATTTTTAATTCCCCAAATAAAATTCCACTGGAAAATCGAAAGCACAGTCTAATGTGTTTCCAAATAAAGTATAACCACCATTTCCTCAACATGATCTGCTAGCTTGTTGCTCTTCTCTCTAAATCTCTACGCCTCATTTCTTAACACATTAGAATTTGTGTGTAATGAAATTCTAAGAAACTTAACACTTAATCTGAATGTCCTTATAGTTGGTTTAAGAATTTTACTGAGATCACAGCCCAAAACTATTTTCTTTCCTTTTGGTGCAATTGAAGTGCATTTTGTCAGAGTATTTGAAACTTTAGGTGCAAATCAGTCTCAATTAATTTCTTATTTTTTGCTATATATGATTTTCTAGGATTTTTTTTTTCTTTTTGGCCCCCTAAAGATCAACATTTGGAGACTAGTAATTTAGAGAACATGTTCCTTTGTGCTTGTTTTTTTGAGAAGGCTTCATTTCCTAGTATAGAAAGTCACCGCTGAATGTCACGAAGCTTCCTCCTTTCCCAAGTACTATTTACTAATGTCATGTACGTAAAGCAAGTAGGAAATGCTGAACTGGACTTTTTTTTCCTAAACAGGTTTTTTTTTTTTCTTACTATGCAATTCTGTTTTTATATCTCAAACACTTTCCAAGGTTTTTGACAGGTCAGTTTTTTCAGGTGAGAATAATTTTTAAAATACCTGTTTTGTGATGTTACTTATGTTACGTAGGGAACACAACAAGTTATATATATTATTGCTCTGCAAATAATTTGCAATCTGTTTAGAACTTAAGACAACTATATACTTTAGAACAACACAAAGTTGGAAATAATTAGTGCAATAGCAGCAATGGACATAACAATATTGAATCTTCTGTTGGGAGGAAGAATAGAACCCTTAAATCCTGACTATGTCAGTCTGAAGTAATTTTACATTTTCTGTTGGACTATCAACAAAGGATGTGAACCTCTTATAGTTCTTTAGATCATCCATTCAAAATATGCATTGTATTATTTTATAGTAAGAGATTACTTTATGATTCAACTTATATGAGGTAAGTACCTCATTTGACCATAAAATAGTCAAATTCATAGAGATAGAAAGTAGAATGGTGGTTGCCGGAGGCTGAGGAGAGGAAAGAAGGAGAAATTATTATTTAAAATGTGTAGAATTTCAGTTCTGCGAGATGAAGGGTTTTGGAGATGGATGGTAGTGATGGTTGTGACAACACTAACAATGCATTTAATACCACCAACTGTACACTTAAAAAATGGTTAGGGTTGTAAATTTTGCTACATATATTTTACAATAAAAATTCAGAAAAAATTTTAGGATTGTATTGTATTCAGTACAGAGAAACAAGATTAATGAACTCCCAGTCTAATACAGAAGAAAAGATGTAATCAAATAACAACAGGGTCTACTAGACCCTGTGGTCTGTAGAAAGTGCTGGGGTAGCGTGGATGCAGACATAAGGGCCTGACTAGCATTGTCCACTGGAATTGGAAACTGGGGTGGGTAAGAAAGGGGGTAGTAGTATCTTCAAAAGCTGCATACAAGAGTTGATATTTGAACAGCCCTTATAAGGTGAATAAGAGTTGGAAAGATAACAGAAAAGGTATTCTAAGCAGAGGCACAGAGATATTAGAGGGATCAAACATCTGTAAACCGAGCAAAGTTGTCCAGCTGAACTGTGAGACCAGTGGAGGAGAGTGGTAGAAGATGATGTCAGTGACACATATGGGTGGAGGCTACACTCTTTATCATGTTTGGATTTCGTTCTAAACCAACGGCCTTAATCAGAAGCAGGCCTCAGGATCACTTACGAAGGTTTTAAAAATACATATGGCCAGATTTATTACTGAAGATTTATATTTAAGACATGTTAACATTTGGGGCTCCTGGGTGGCTCAGTCGGTTGAGCATCTGACTCTTGGTTTTGGCGCAGGTTATGATCTCATGGGATGGAGGCCTGTGTAGGGCTCCGTGTTCAGCAGGGAGTGTGCCTGAGATTCTCTCCCCCTTTCTCTGCCCCTCCCCTCCACTTGCACGCTCTCTGTCTGTCTCTCTCTTTCTGTCTCTCCAAAATAAATAAATAAATCTCTCTCTCTAAAAAAAAGACATGTTAAGGTTTACTAGCTCTGATGGCAGTATGACATAGGATATGGAGTGGGTGGGACCTAAAAGTAAAAAGACAGAATAGAAGGTTTGTAAAGTAGATGAGAGACAACGACAGTCCAGATGAAGACAGTGGCAATAAAAGATAAGAATAGATTTGAGAGGCATTGAGAAAGTCAAAATTACTGGACTTAGTAGTCAATGAGATGTGATGTGTAAAAGAGAGAAATCAAAAACACTGCTCAGATTTCTATATCAGATAACTGGAAGAGGGTGGGTCCCTAAACTGTGATAGTAAATACTGGCACAAATACAATGTCTGGCAGATTGTCAAAGAGGGGGTGCTCAATAAATGTTTGTGGAGTGAATAAATCCCCCTAATAATAATGATCATACAATTGGGGATGGAAAAAAAAGAGTGGGTAAGGATTGATTCTGTTGGTTTTTGACAGATCTAGATGTGCTGAGAAGTGGAGGGGGTAAGCTCTGAAGAAGATAGGTAAAGCAGGGGGTGATATCCAAGCAAAACCCCACAAAGTTTAGGAAGTTAAGGCTGGGTTCTAGAAACCGTGACTAGATCAGTTTGCCTCTATGATAGTGAGAAAAGTAAAAGTATAGTGGCTCTATGATGTGGTATGTCTGAAAGTCAGGTTGAAGAAGTTTTAACTAATTCAGTAGGTGATGGTAAGTCATGGCTTTTGGGCAGGAGTTTTGCAGTGGTCTTTAGGATTATGCTCTTCTGGAAGACTCTTATAGCAGCAGTGGGATAGGGTGTCTTGAGACAAGGGAGAAAGATCAGTTAGAAGGCTACTGTGAGGGGAGAAGCAAACAATAATAAGAAGAGGAGCAATGATGGTCATAGCAGGAATGGAGAGGCAGGAGCAGAATCAAAAGATATTCAGAAAAAAATAATACGCAAGTTCCAGATTGGGATGGCTGGAGGTTAGAATTGGATTCAGGGTGGACCCTGGGTATCAGAGTATTATGGTGTCAATGAGAAGAAATAACGATGTCAGGAAGGTGAGCAATTTTATGCAGAGATAATTGATTCTGAGGCACCAGCAGGACATCCAGGTGAAGAAATATTTTGGGCACCTGGAAATGCAACACTGCAGTTTAGAACACAGACTGGAGCCAGAAATGTAAACTTGGGAGCTATTCGGTGTAAGTGATAAATGATGTGTGTGAGAGGATAGGATAACCAAGGAAAGGAAAAATGAGCCCAAGAGAACAAACCATGGGGGTATTCTTACCCTTGGCTGGGTGAGGGAAATCTTGGAAGTAGAAAGAGAAGCAGTCCTAGGGAGAGACAAGAATAATCTGAAAAACACACCTGTCAAAAAAGTGGGGGGGGGGGACAGAGCCTCAAAAAGGGAGAGTGGTAAAGAACAAATAGGGAGTTTGAGGCAGAGGAAGACTGGTAAGGGCAGGTGGTCTATTCACAGGGAGAAAGCGCTGGTGGGGATGAAGCTGGGTTGGCCGGGGTGAGCGAGGGAAGGTGTGGGGTAGGGCATGCAGAAGCGGAACTTCTCCACAGCATTTCTGATGCTAGAGCCAGAAGTATAGAGAGCTTGCTTCCTGGTCTTATTGCCATTTGGTTGTAATAAACTCAATTCTCAGTATTCTCAGTAGTCCTATAACTTTCACTGAAACAACAGGGCGAGAACTAGGGGTGCACACAGCATTTTGAGACCCTGAATTTGGAACGTGATTCATGAACACCCCCTGTCTGGGAGCACTGGGTGTCAACATTTCCCGAGAGGAAAGAATCAAGGTTAAAATGACCATTTTGCATAGCAGTATGTATGCCTGAGCTCTGCGTGACAATTCACCAGATATCACCACATGATTGCTTTAACAAACCTTTCTGTCACTAATTTGAAATAGTACTTTCATCAAAAACTAAATCCCCAGATGGATTCGTGTCTATGTTTGGACTCTCTGTTTCATTCCATTTTGTACCAAACCTGTCAGTGTTTAACTGGGGGTGCCTTGAATCTATGAATTAATTAGAGAAGAACTGGCATTTTTACACTATTCAGTTGAATAACAACAAGAGGACTTAGGCCTTCTTTTATGTGCCTCAAGTGAAAGATAATCACTTTTTCATACAGTCCCAAGCTCGCCCTTTTCAGTTTATAGCTATATATTTCCTTTTTGAGTGGCTCCTGTAAATGCATCATTTCTTACATCGTAAGTGTGTGCGCATCTGTGTGTGTAAGTAGGAGAGAGGTACGTGTTTTCTCAGATGAACAATTAAAATTTAAAAGAAATAATCTAAAGCAAATTAAAGCTTTTAACAGCATCTGACCTTCGCTGAGCTGATACACGTAAAAAAAAACCAAAAAACCACTTTGGATAATATTATGATGCAAAACAGAAAAAAAATGAATGCAGTTTACTTCACTTTTGTACGGCTACTCTTCCCTTACATAAGCCGAGCTGTGATTGTTGGCAGTTAAAACGTGATGGCTGTTCAGGCCTGGGACCAGCAGCAGGAGCACCATTTTCTTCCTCCTACCACACAGAGCTCTAGCTAGACGCTGGCTCTTGCCACAGGAAAGCAACTCTGCTCGGCCCTGTTGCTTGAATTCCTGACCATGACCATCAGCTCTTCCACCCGACCTCCCAAGGCGCTGCGGGAATAGGGTGAAGGAAGCCACACAAGCTCTCCACTGCCAGTCATACTCCCCACAGACAGAGGGATTTTCACACAGTTGATGTAGCCACGAGTCAGAACATGCTTGGGTTTTATCTCTGCCATTATCTCAGTCCTTTGAGACTTTCCAACTTGAAGGAAAATGGAGAACTATAACAAATCTAGACAAAGGGTCAGCAGGCTTTTACTGTCAACAGCCAGACAGAAAATGTTTCAGGCTTTGTGGGCCGTATGGTTTCTGTTAAAATAACTTACCTCTGCTGTTGTGTGTGAAAGCAGTCCCGGACCATAAGGAAACGAGCCTGGCTACGTTCTAAGAACTGGTTCACAGTTTCCAAACCCCTGTTTTAGACCAGTACAATTTCAAACCATTCATTATTTATATTAAAAAAATCTAAAGTCTCCACGGAAGTAAGCATGACAGGTTGCAAAGAACTGGAAAGTATAGAATATAGAAAAATCACCAGAAGGATTTCTTACCAATCCCTAAACAACAACTCTAACCGTAGCTAGTATTTGTCCACTTTATGAAGCATAAGGGGAATCACACACACAATAAACACACGTATGACACTGTAGTGTGGTCGCTGCTTTGAGGAGGAAGAGGAAGTTGAATGAAAATGCTATTATTATTAGTGATGGGATTATTTCTTCTTACTCACCAATCCTGTACTGCATTGAAGGATTCTTCATTTGTGATGTCGTACATTAAAATAAAGCCCATGGCCCCACGGTAATAAGCTGTGGTGATAGTCCTGTATCTTTCCTGGCCTGCTGTGTCCTAAAAAATAACAATTTAAAAAATATTTTTATTACATTATATAATTTTAATTATATATATTTTTTTATTATAAGTAATAATCTCTCAAAAAATAAGGCAATACATATTTTGGGAGGTGATTAATTATTCCAGAAATAGTCATAATAGAGAATCTACATTGTATTTTCAACATAACACTACATATCTCCTTAGTCTTGTTTTCCCTCATGATTTTCATATGGCAGCTCTGCGAGATTCTGAAAAAAATCTTTTTTTGGTAAAGATCTAGCTCAAAATAGCTTCCACATATGTTCATTCCTGTTAAGCAGCCGATAACTGTAGATAATAAAATAAAAAGATCATACATCTGAAAATCTGTAGCTTTTTGTTTAGTTTAAAACCAGAAGAGTTCATTAGCTCCAGCATTATGTCTTTATAATCTATTTAAGCACAAGCCACTATGGGGGAAAATAAGAATTTTATGAACAGTTCCCTGCTTTTCAAAGCATGCAGTTTAATCTCACTTTATTCACCTGTAAAATGAGAATAAAAATACCTGCTTTGTATGGCTATTTGAGTCAACAGACCTGGAGTTCCTGCTCTCCTATTACATAGCTGGGGAACGTGGACAAGCCACGAACCTCTGTAAATAAACCTCTCTAAAGTCTAGCATGTCTGCTAGGACTATGTGAAACACTGTATTTGAAGTGCTTCCCACAGAGCCTGGCATACAAACAATGGTCGATAAATGCCGAGTACTGGCTGCTGTTCCTAAAGGTTGGGGAGGCAAGGCTAGCCTACGAAGGGAGATAGCAGCTTACAAATACAGAGGCTCAGGGCCCACTGAAGAGATGGCATGCAATAGTGAAATCTGGGAAGATGGCAGACACATCGTTAGTCACCTGCATATATGTCACATATACTGTTTAGTGTAGCTCAAGAAATTATTCCTCAATTCAACTGACCCTTACCCCTTTGTCTTCACAGGATCTGGGCTATGGTTTATAACACAATGCTCCTTGGTTTTCCCCTTCACTACTTTCTCTGGAGATCGGGCTCTGGTTTTTCTTTCCTCTGATTTTTCTTTCCTCAGCATTCTAGGTGCTGAGCACTTTGGACAGAAATATTATCTTCTTTCAGACCTTAGTCTGGATCCTCTTTCTGCTCTTCTCCCAGAGATGCCTCCTCTGCACATGGAGTACATCCCAGCTCCCCCTAAGATTTAATAGCCTTTCGAGGGGAAGCTAATGTGTTGGATGACACAACAATAGGTTCCTTATCAAAATGAAACTAATATCTCCTGGGTCTCATTCTTGGGATGGGCTCATGTTGGGTATGCTATTGCTCATCCACAGATGTTCTCTACCTTGGATGCTTATACTCCACCACAGACTAACCCATGAGAAACTTGAGTTTGCTTACAATTTTCTCCTAATCTGTCTGGTATATTTTATTCAGCCCCCTGCAGTTTCAGAGTAGGGTGGTCAAAGAAGGCTGAGGAAACCAGCAAATGATTCTTGGAGAACAAAGGGGCATGAAGAGAAAGTTGAGAATTAGCTGACTTTTCATGAAACCAACAATAGGACCAGGGATGAGACTGGCCTGACTAGAAGAGGATATTTATGTGGTGATATTAGGGATATAAGGTTCCAAAGATAGGATGGAAACCAATTATGGTACTCCAAATAGCAAAAACAGCAAAATCTGTGGGAAAGATCTTTCAGAACATATCACCATTGGCAGAAAACAAAAGGAAAGTACAGATTTTACCACATGAAAATTTGACAATTTCTTGAATATATAAAAAAGGTATAAATAAAGTTAAAATGATACATAATCAAATAAAGTCAGAAATATATTTGCATCGTACCAGAGAGACCAAAGGTTACTATCTTTAATATGTTAAGTTGTGCTAGAAATCATTAAGAAAAATGTTAAATAATCTAATTTTAAAATTATTTATATAGAGGCACATAAATAACTAATTAATCTGTAAAAAGAGCTGAATCCCAAGCATAATAATGCTACAGAGTTACATGCCTACTTAATAGAAGTTTCCTGGATATTATTTGAATGTTTTATTGTACTTTGCTTGGTATTTTACATATATGAAAATGTAGACGTTTGACATAAACATGAATACCATCAACTGCATGTAATTAGGAAAAATAATCAAGGTCATTAGGCAGAAAGCCAATCTTGAGCTTATGTGCATATTCTTACATATTCATTGGATTTAATTCAATTAACAGCATATCCAATTGTGAAATAAAGAAGAAATTTAGAGAACCAAATTCCCAAAGACTATGTACACAAAGCATGGTATACTCAGAGATTGTGTAATATATTTCGGCTGTCTGGGGAACAAAATATCTTAAAACCAGTCATTTTATTTTAAAACATCTACTTTTGTCCTGGGCGCCTATTTTCCAGAATACATTATCCATAGAATTACCTTTTTTTTTTATTGTGAAGTAACTTTAAATGTCAAATATCTTTGTCAACCATAAATAGCTTGTCAACCATACAGTAATAGTGTGTGGTGACAGATGGTAGCTCCACTTGTAGTGAGCACAGCATCACACATAGACTTGTTCAATCACTATGTTGTACACCTAAAACTAACAGTGTGTGTCAACTATGCGCCAACAAAAAAAATTTTTTAAGTCATAAAAAATATTTAAAAATTAAAAAAGATAAAAATCTGGAAAAGAAAAGGCTTTTTTAGCATTGATTGAGTAGTCTTCTCACAGGCTGAGGACCCCATTCTTGCTGCCTTCACTATTTAACAGCTTTCCCCTGAATTTTCTCTAGGAGAAAACAGCCAATACACCCCAGGCACTGCTAAAATGTGACCCAGACCCTTCCTGTCAGGCATGTCTTCAACACAGACACTGAATAATGGTGTGTTGGGAAAATCTCTTTCTTCTTGACCTCTTTCGGTGATGGCTTTCCTTTTCATAAGATGTTAATTTTGACAGTAAAGAAACTAGCTCTAGTATTATAAAACATTCACTCCAGTCTATGAGGGTATTTAATCTTTGAGAGAGCAGAAAGCAAGGCCGCGTTATATTATGATTGATATGTTAAGGAAACCACACGGTTGGATAGCCATTATCAAAATTTAAAAGTAGACAGAGGGAGACAAAAACTGGCTTTTTTTTTTTAAAGATTTTATTTATTTATTTGACAGAGAGAGAGAAATCACAAGCAGGCAGAGAGGCAGGCAGAGAGAGAGGGAAGCAGGCTCCCCACTGAGTAGGGAGCCCAATGCAGGGCTCCATCCCAGGACCCTGAGATCATGACCTGAGCCCAAGGCAGAGGCTTAGCCCACTGAGCCACCCAGGCACCCCCCAAAACTGGCTTTTAAGAAAAAAACACAAAATAGAAGCTCTCAGAAAGCACTTAAGACACAGCAAGGATCAGGACCTTCTGCACCATTCTGATATGAACCCAGAAACACAATCTAATTGGAGGTAGTTGTCACCTAAAAGCTCTCAGGGAGAATAAGAAATTGTACCAAATAGGGGTAGTGTATTAGGAAAAACAGAGAGTAGTTTCCCTTCCCAAATGCAAAGACAATAAAAAAGAGTAAAACTAAGCTAATAAACCAGGCACCACGTTGGCTCCTCATTGGTTTTGAGTACTGAAAACAATTTCAGAATTACAAACTCATTAGCATGTTCTCTCCCATGGTTCTGGGAAGAAAAAGAAGTCAGAAAAACACTTCATTACATCTGACATTTACTAATGATGATAGAAGGTTCTATCTGAAAGAAAGGAACATTTTATAATGTCAAGTGCCACTAATGTAATTAAACGTGAACAATCGCAGAAGGTAACTGGCTAAAATGGCCCCTCTTCTTAATTTGCTCAGAAAAACGGCTCCAAAGCTTGGTTTTGCACTGTTCCTCTGTTCATTTAATTCTGATAACTGGGGATACCTGCTGATTTTCTATAAATGTAGGCTTCCTAGAATTGAAAAACCAACTGGAAATCTCTTACAGAGAAAACGAGGGATAAAAATATGATTAAAAATGAAAACTTTCTTCCATGAAAGTTAGCTGTCATTTTCTTCTAAGAAAAATAAAATCATTTCAGTTGGTTTAAATATTTTGATTTCTCAGTCATGTTTCGTTTTCTTTTGTTTTGTTTTTGAGAGAGCACCTGCATGGATGGTGGAGGTGGGGGGAGTGGAGAGGCAGAGGGAGAGGGAGAGAGAATCCTAAAGCAGACTCCTGGCTGAACGTGGAGCCCCACATAGGGTTGAGACCCTGAGATAATGACCTGAGCTGAAATAAAGAGTGGGGCACTTAACCAACTGAGCCACCCAGGTGCCCCATTTCTTTTTAAGCGGAATTTTTAAGAGGAATTTTTGACTTTAATGATAGGTTTGATGAGCAAATACTTGAGTATATGTCAAGAAAAGAACTGTAAAATGTAAAATATTAGCAGCTTGATAAGTAGTAGTGAGGAGTGTTTTCAGTTTGAATTTTGATATTTTTGTCTTTGTTTTTGCCTTAATTTTTTTCTGATGAAATACTCTATATTTTTAAACTGTATGTATGGCATTCCCAAACTCTTCTGAAGTTATGCAGAGATAACCTGCAGTTTTAAGATAGGAGGACTAAATGTGGTTTGAGTTACATTGTAATAGATTTTTGTTTTGGTGGTGACTTCCCTCTGTGTGGATTAAAGGGAAGATGAAAGTAAACATTAGCAAAAGAATATAACTCAAACAATACCCCTACAATCAAAATACATTTATTGAATGTCTAGATAGAGAAAAATAGATTGAAGGATAGAAATCCTAGTACATGATAAAGTAGGTAATTTTATATGTGAAGAAACTAAACCAAACACATTGGTGTTAACTCATCAACAAAAGTAATTTAGTTAAACTAAGGGAAATAATATATGATAACCCAAAAAGATTATCAACAGAAATGCAAAGTGGAGATCCTGCAACATAAGACATAAAACACATAAAATACTGAATTTCCAAACAGACCAAAGATATGAAATGGAATAAATGCTCAGTCATTAAGCATCCTTACAAGTAGTAATCTTTTATACTTTGCTACTGGTTAATTGTAGGAATTATTTTGAATCCTCAAATGAAGATTAAACTCTACTTAATATTTTAATATGACTGCTGATTGATTGATTCATTCATTCATTTGTTCATTCATTCAATAAACATTTGGTGAATATCTATTACCAGTTAGGGACTGAGATCAGTTTAGATTAAATTTATACTCTATCTACGGGAGACATGTTTTTGTATATTTTAAAATACTACACATTAAAAGCATTTCATTAAGCAGAATATCATATTCCCTACATGACAAAAATTAGATAAAATCATGAAAATATTATTTCTAAAGAACTAGACAGCCTAGCAATTTAAAATTGTAATCGAGGCCACCTGCTCAGTGGTGAGGTTCTCTGATTTACAGCCACTGAATCAACTATATTGTATTCTCTCCAAAAGATACCTTGAAGTTCCAACCTCCAGAACCTGTGAATGTGACCTTATTTGGAAATGGGGACTTTGTAGGTGTATTCAAGTTAATATGAGTTCGTACTGAGTTAGGGTGGGCCTTAATCCTATGACTAGAATCCTTTGAAGAAGAGAAAACAGAGACCTAGAGCACACAGGGAAGGTCACACAAAGGCAAAGGGAGATGGGAGCGATAATATCAACGAGCCAAGGAAGCCAAGGATTGCTGGCAACCACCAGAAGTGAGGAGAGAGGGATGAAATGAATTCTCTGCTAGAACCCAAGAGGGAACATGGCCCTGCCAACACCTTTATTTAGGACTTCTTCTAGTCTCCAAGGCGGTGAGAAAATAAATTTCTGTTGTTTCAAGTCACTCAATTTGTGGTCCTTCATTACTGCAGCACTAGGAAGCTAATAGTCACTGATCCCAGTCTGTAATCTCTACGATCAGGGCAGAAGCAATATAAATTTGGCAGCTACCCACACACCCATTTACTACTTCACAGGAGAGAAAATATCAAAAGTTAAAGGTAGCCTTAGGGAGAAGTCTAACATAGTCTCACTGTGTAAATTCATGAAGGATGTTATGCTAAAGTGCATTGCTATATTCCATGTATGTAAAATTAATTCTGTTCTCAAAAAGGTGATTGATATGCCTTTGGGATTTTAAAAACCAGATCTTTATATATTTACACACACATACATATATGGTAATCAGAAGGAAAGAACAGCGTTGCTTGAAATGACAAAAATTATATATTGCTTCATGTTGGAATTTGACCCCTAAATGATTGACATGCTATTTTAGAAAGATCCCAAGTCATGATGTACACTGAGACATGATCCTCAAAACAAAAGAAACAACAAAATGGTGATAATTACACATCATTTCTTTTGTAGGATGATACTTTCCCTCAAGTTGTATTTATTTTTTTTCACTTTCATAAATAGGCAGACAAAACAACATTGCATATAGTCTTATAAGCAAAACAAGAAGCTTAAATATTTTATGCTCTCTTGCTGCATATTTATTTTTGGGATGAAGTAAGAACTTTTTTCCTAATACCAGTTAATCTTCTATTAAAATGAAATTTGCAAACCACTTTTCTCTACTGATCTTGTGCAAACAGTCTTTTTGTTTCATTTACACATACTTACACAAGCATCTGTAAGTCAGGCTCACATTTTAGAAGAGAGTACTAAGAAACTGGCCTCCAAATAGTTCTTCGATCAATTTAGATGTCCTTCCTGCCAAGTGTCCTTTATCCATCCTTCTTAACACCAGTTTATTGATCATATTTTCTTGTCATGATGTTTAGCTTTGAAATACCCAAACCTTCATTTTATAATGGTATCCACTTCTAAGTAAGACATAATAAAATAAGCCTCAGGCAGAGGATAAAGCTTGACCTATTATTTCTTGGCACTGTTACCATGGCAATTCATCTTCCCTGGAAGAGAGGAACAATCACATATAGCTCTCTTATAGGCGGCCTTTGACTCCACCATAAGTGAGACCCTCACGTATTAACCCAGTTGTATGTTTCTGCTAACAAAAGTTGAGACACTCTTCAGTAAACACTAAATGCTCTGGCGAACTCGCTTCAAGACCTAAATAAAACTCACAATCAAACCTGTGTAAAAGGCATCTTCACTCATTTTATTTAAGAGCTCGTTTTCTAAGAATGATTAACACAAAGGCAAAGAAAGACACCATTTTTGCTTTCTTTTTAATTAATCTCCTTGACATACTTCTTCCCAGTGGGATTTTGATTATGCTCAATTTTGTCAAAACCTGGGGCATAAATACTTAAATGTAGGCAAGCTCAGAGCTTTTAGTCAAGGACGGTGATTGGTTTTCTTCACAGAACGCAATTCAAAATGCTTACAAAGATCAAAGGATAACAGGCTTTTGAGTGGGAATCTTATTGTTGCCCTAAAATTGGCAACTAAGACTCAAACTAGACTCCTTACAAAGGGATGAAACTTCCACTCACAAAAGCCACATGCCAATAGGATTGGGTTGGATGGGTGTTTGCATAGGCAGTGGGGGTACTGAACTGCACTTGTGCAGGGATGTCTATGATGTGGAGAGAGATGGCAGGGTGGACAGGAGGGCAGTAGAGAGGTCTGATTTCCCACTGGTTAGCGTGGCTGGGTCACATGAATTTCCCATGGACAAATAAACACCACGGCAGCTAGCTGCCCTTGAGATATCTTGCCATTAACCCACTTTGTCAGAGGGCCATCTCCTGGATGAGGTATGAGGCTAGCGGTATACTAACAGGGAAAGGAGGGAGTGGAAGTAAAGCTAAAAGGGAAGAAACATGAACAAAGCTTCCATGTTATTGCACTGTGCAGCAGGATAGCACTGCAGGGCTCCCTGAACATCCTATTTAAGGAAATCAGCATTCAGCTGTATCTCACACAGAACGTGTGCATGGCAGGACAGGCCCAGCTGGAGAAGCCAAGAGAGAACTCAAATTCAGATCCAGTTAGGTAAAGTCATCTGCCCTCTCCTTATCTCCCAGCTCTCCTTCCATCTCTGACACAGTTAGAGCAAGAACTAGGAAAAAGAGGGACAAAAAGGATGAATTAGTGGATCAAACCCCTCTTCCTGTTACACTACCAGTCCCTAAGAATATAGCCACATTTAGGCTTGATGATATTGAGCTTATTTTTTTTTTTCTAATAGGCTTTATTTTTCAAGATTTTATTTGTTTGTTTGTTTATTTATTTTTAGAGAGGGAGAACGCACGCTGGGGGAGAAGTGGAGGAGGAAAGAGATGGACAAGCAGACTCCTCGCTGAGCACGGGGCTCAATCTCATGACCCTGAGATCATGACCTGAGGCGAAATCAAGAGTCCCAAGCTCAACTGACTGAGACACCCAGGTGCCCCAGGCTTTATTTTTGTTAGAGTAGTTTTAGGTTCATGTTAAAATTGAGTGGAAAATGCAGAGATTTCCCATATCCCCTCTGCATAGCCTCCCACATAATCTCCCCCATTACCAACACCCCCACCAGAAGGGTACATGGGTTCCAACTGATGAACCTACACTGACACATCATTATCACCCAAAGCCCTGAGTTTACATGAGGGCTCGCCCTTGGTGTTGTACATTCTATGGGTTTGGAAAAATGTATAGTGACATGTATCCCCCATTATAGTATGATACAGAATAGGTTCACTGCCCTAAAAACCTCTGTGCTCTGAGGTTTTTGTTTTTGTTTTAATAAGAAACAAATGACTGGAAATGGGATCTGTTCAAGTTATGCCTTGAGGATGGACATAGGACATTGGGCAGAGAATGACTGAAATGGGATTTAGCTGGAAATAATACTAATGCGTGATATTTAGCACCGATGGAGTTAGGCTTTTCACCAGACTAACCACCAGTGAAATGTAACAGTGATGTGAAGAGAACAGACTCGGTAGGACTTCACACACTTCACAGCACACTCACATCTACCATTTCATTTAATTTTTCTGAGGGAGTAGACCATTTTATAGCTGACCAAACTGAGAGAGAAGGAGGTTAGGCAGCAGTTCTGAGTCATAACAGGGGAAAGTGACAGGAGTCATACTAAAGCCAAGCTTTTCTCATACAAAGTCTAGTCCTCTCTCCAAACACTGGGTTGAATATTGAATAATTTAGACTTTTTTTTTTCAGTCTGGCTCAATGTTTGATGTTATCATTTGGCTATTTAACATCTGTTTCCGGTATGTGCTTTTGATCTTTGTCAAACTCCACTCATTCTTCAACCAAGGGTACCTGGTCCCAGCGCTCTACTGAAATTGTTCATGCTCCAGTCATCAATGACAATCTGACTGCCATATCCAGGGGTTTAATTTTTGGTTCTCATCCCAGTTGTCCCAATTATTACAGATGACAAGTCCTTATCTCTTTAAACCTGCTCTTCTGGGGCGTGGTTCTCCAATTTAGGGTGTAAAAAGTCAAGACAGTATTAAATATGGAACAGTGCACAACACTGTTATGTACAGTGGGAAGGGTGGCT
Organism: Potos flavus; assembly: GCA_028534135.1. Lineage (NCBI taxonomy): Eukaryota > Metazoa > Chordata > Mammalia > Carnivora > Procyonidae > Potos > Potos flavus. Next base: position 34,186,017 of record CM052895.1, on the reverse strand, counting down.
GATAAATTATTCTAAGTATTTGAGTTTGCAGGAATACAGATATTAAATTTTTATTTTAAATATAAATTGTGGACTTTTAATAATTACTCTATATGTAACATAAATTTTCAAACTAATAAAGGAAAGAATGAAAAAGCAAAAATATAAATGCCCTCAACCAATCCAAGAGAAAGCAGGAAATGAAGAGAAAGAATCATAGGATGGTCAAGCCAAAATTATGAAATAAGATGCAAATACAGTGGTGATCAGGATAAATATTAATGGGCCAATTTTTCCAGTTAAAACGGTTCTGATGTATTAGATCAAAAATCCTATAAGAGGGAAAAAGGTATTTACAAACATTGTGACTTTAAGCTGAAACAGTCCTAGAAAACTTAGTTTCTTCTTCACAAATGCAGAAATGAAAGCCCAGAGAAACCAGTGAAATAATCAAGCAGCTTAAATTGCCAGATATGCAACCAGAACCCAGATTTCCTGACTTCTAATACCCTGCTCTGTTAAATTACACTCTCTTCTTCTTTTCAACAGAAATATATTTAATCTTTATAGACTAAGTTCTGTATGCACCTTCTTTCCTTCCTGAAAATACCAGAGGCCTGCATCCCAGACTGATGACATTTTCTCCTAGAGGGTAGATAGAGAAAGCCCTGATTAGTAATAAGAATAAAAATACGGCAACTAAAAAAGTATCCTGGGTGATTTTTTTTTTCTTTTGCCTTGACCTAGGCTTATGGTAAAACAATTTCTTGTCTAGTTATATTTCTTCAGAAGTATGGAAGGAAATTAACGAAGGGTGAGAGGGAACAGTCGGTAAGTGGGAGACTTGGGTAAAATTTCTGAGTTTTGATGTTGTCATTAAAAGATGAAAAATGCTGGTGACATATGAGAGAATTGCACTGACTTCAGTGTTTTGTAAGAGTTCCATTTGAGATATCAGTATGACAATGACGGGAATGGGGTTCTCGGACCCAAGAATGTGGTCAAAGTCTCCCAGGAGAGTGGAGCTATTTATAGGATGGCTTTGAAATGATGAAGAGAGGATGGCACGGGAAGATGAGAGTGGATAAAGATCAGAAGCCTGTGCAATGCCTTTAAGAGCTGAGCAGCAAAGGGGAGCTTGCAAAGGCAAACTGAAGAAGAAAACTCAAAGATTTCCAATTTTCTTTTGAAAAATTAAAGAGGACGGTTACAAATTCTGTCTGCATTGCTGGGCAGTCACAGAGGGCTGGGGCATCTGTCCTTTCAGTCTTGTGTTTTCATGCTCAAAGGAACTTCAAAAAGAAATAAAAACATCCCATCAAATGGCTATTCCTTTATTCTTCTTGACTCTCTTAACCAAGAATAAAACGAATTCTTAACTTAGCCCCAGCAATTTAGTGCCTAAGTAAAATTGATGTTTCGGCTCAAAATTTATATAAGGAAAAAGTCAGGTTGTTGTAACTAATCAATATTCTGTCTGGGTTACCTTCTTGTTAAAAACTAACCAAACAATGGAAATCTATATTCCTAACATTGTGCTGGGTACTGAAAAAAAATACACAGGAAACATCCATGAGAGGCAATCTCTAAATGAAATAATTTGTATTTCCCATAAACTGCCAAAATGAAGCTCGTAAAGCGATCTGAGAACCTGGCTGTGTTTGAAGAGTTTACTGTGTGATGTGTGCAGTGTGCTGGGAGAATCAAAGAAAGGGCAGACGGAAGTGAGCTGGAAAAAGCTCCAGGAAAAGCTAAGGCAGGTTCCCTAGTGATGGGTAGGTTTTGAGGGGCTGAGAGGAGGTGGTGAGCAGACACAACCATAGTCAGGATGATGAGAAATACATGGAAATAAGGGAGGGAGCAAAGAGACTGACCCTGAGGCTATCCTTTGTAAATTTCTCTTCCTGTCTTCCCCTGTGGGGACTAAAACAATATTTATCTTTAAATATCAGGGAAGGTTTTTCTTCAGCACCTGAAAATTCACCAGGTGCCACAAATGGACAGAACCCCTATTTCCCTTTAAACTATAGTATCTGGGAGGGAAAAAACAAAACAGAGAACAGATTCTAGTTTCTTCTAGAGCAGGGTGCAGAGTCCCAAATGGAAGGGAGAAAATGTAACCTCTGACCAGGTACTAGCTGAGTGGGGTAGTTTAACCCCTCTGAATTTTCACTTTCAAGCTAAAATAAAGATAATGTGATCCACCCTTTCAAGGTTGTTGTAATGATTAAATACATTAACATACCTAAAGGCTTCTCACACATACTAGGTGTTCAATAAATGGGACCACTTTTCTCCCAGAGCAGGAATGTGTGAAGGAGAGAACAAGGGCTTTGGTGTTAGAACACCTGGGATTGCTACTCTGGTTCTGAGATACATACTGTGTGTCTTTAGAGATATCACCTAACCTCTCTGAGCATCAGTTTCATGATTTCCAAAATGAAATCAATACCTAATACTGAGTTGAACTGAAAGCTGCAAATGAGAAAAGTCCTATGTGAGCTATAAAATGCCATAGCTAGCATCATTATTGATTGTGTTCAGGATAGCAAAGACTTGAAGCTAGCATCTCAAATCCCAAGAGAAGGTGCCTGTTAAGATGCAAATGGCCTGCTCAGTGGAGTATTATTCCTTACTTATCCCACCCTCAGGGAAGGAGTGGAAATAAAGATGTGTGTCCTTCAGAATCACCCAGAATCTACATGCCCTCTTTTTCTCTCTCTGCGCCCCCATACATAAAAAGGGAACAGATTTCAAAGATGAAATACACAATTAAATCTCTACCATGACTATCACTTGATTATGCTTATGAAATTCTTGAGGGTCCTCTACACATTATTTCTGTAATTGTTCTGACCGTCCTTGAGACAAAAGCCCTCATGAATCACGACAGAATTTCAAGGTTAAAGCACCGAGTCCCACATTTCAAACTATTGCTCACCGTAGTTGATAAGAACCATCTAACAATAAGTATTATGTCTGATAAATGAAGTCTCTAAAGGACACAGGAGACAAAGGGAAATGAAAATGTAGAACCCAGATGCTACAGGAACGTAAGTCACTGTAGCATCTCATTCCGGGCTCCACTAGGCAGGGAGCAAGCTTGCAGCAGGCGGCTGGCTGGGTAAGGGACAAGGGGGCTGAGAGGAGAAAATAATTGTCTGTCCTCAGGGGAGCGCCAGAAAGCCAGGGAAAAGAGCTCTCAGGGAAAGAGGGTTTAACGTGGAAAGCCTTCTTGGCCAGAGACAGCACCACTATTAATAATGGCATACATTTCTATTTTAGAAGTGGGGCTAATATATTTCTTTGTTTCTTTATGAATAACCTTCATCACAACTAATTTTTAAAATATAATGAGATGATATACCATCCAAATGGAATATCTAAACATCAAAGGCAATTCTAAGTTGCTGACTATTGTTTCACAAGGTGTTAGGTCGGTAGAAAATATTAATCCCATTGTCTGGCATTTGGGAAGCAGGGACATTCAAACCCCCGGCCTCGTACAGCACGGGGTAATTTCTCACATGACCCCACGGGACCGGCGTCATGATTCTGTATGCGATTAGATAGCATTAAATTTTACAAAGCACAAAGTATCCAGGGTAAAATCAAGCAAGGGTAATTGAACAATTACAGCTTCAAGATCAGGATCACGGAGAAGATGACAACCCCAGACTGTTTGCCTACATTTTCTGGTTATGTTGAAACCGTCAAAATATGGTTTTGATTGCCATTTAAGCAATTTTCTCTTTTCTGTTGAGTTGTGATCAGACACCAACATAGAGCTGAGGTTGACGTTCGCTTTTGCAATTGGAGGAACTGAAATAGGAGACAGAGGTCAGAGGCTAGCTACGAAGATGACGATAGGGTTAATGAGAGACAAGCCCATGGAAAAAAATTCAAGGAGGCTTTATTAAGTCTCAGGAGTCTGAAGAGTGACTTTCTACAAATATGAAGATATAAAAGTCTTTCTGATAGAGCATGGTAAGAGGCTCTTTATTTCTTTGTTTTTCAATAAATCTTCATTCAAGACAGGAGTGGAGTTACTGGGGCGGGGGGGGGGGGTGGTGGGGGTGGAAATAGGGCCTGGACATTGGCTGCAAGGACCAGGGAAGCTAGGAAGGTAGGTGCCCAGTGCTAAGGACCGGCTATGAGGAGTGGACTCTCCTCCGGGGAGGGGAGAGAGGCCCACGGGCACCCAGGACCCTCTTACCATAGTTACTGGGCCCACTGATTTTGAAAGGGATGAAATCCAACCACAGAACCTTAAGAGAACAAATTCTAAGAGAGGCCAAACTCATACTAAAACTTGATACAATCTAAATATAGAATAACATCCACAGAATTTATTCAAGCTGAATTCTATTTAGGAGTTATATCCTCTACTAAGTCAGAAAAAGCAAATTTCCAGAAGTCATTACAAATAAACCAACCACATCATGTCTCCAGATTCAATGAAAAAAAAACCTGTATCGAATTGTGGCTCCATCGCTCACTAGAAGAATGCTATGTTAACCACTCATACCTTTTAAATTTAAGAAGAAAGCTTAGCTAAGACAGAGAAAACCATTATTGTTCTGGGAAACAAAACCTGCGCATAAAGCAACATTTAGTTTTTATTTTTCATAGTAAAAAGATACCCAAATTGCTGCATTACGAATAGGCTAAATAGACCTAAATCACTTGCCAAACAATCTGGAAGCCCATAAAAGCATTTTTTTCCCACATTTAAATTTCACTGACAACAGGGCTGCTGGCATGAGAAGCCTGAAAGGGCATTGGCATTCTGACGATAACTCAAATTTTTACTGAAATTTCAACATGAAAAGTTCTTTCGGGGCTTGTGTGCCAGACAAATGTATTTTTCTTACCATGTCAACAGATTCTACTGCATGAATAGATTGATAGCAGAGTCAGAGAGCAGATGCACTGGCATCTACAGATCCCTCTCCTACAGGAAAGACAGAAACGTGTCCAGCTGGGCCCCACCCAGGCTGGAGTATGCCAGGCTCGATGATCATGCTGTGCTAATAAGGTCAGGGTCTGATCCCTGCATGTTCTTTGTTCTGCCTGACTATATGCTCAAGCTGGCCACTGATTTCACAAATGTGAGGGAAAGGTGGATGAGCAAGGGAGTAAGGCTGGATTTGCACAGATCCATCATCCTTTCCAGGAAGACGAATGAATGAATCTTTATATCCAAAGACTACTTAGAGTTCCTGAAGAACATGAGGACTTGGGTCAGGGTCCCTTCCCTTTGGAAGCCAATAGTGATAAATTCTGATGCAGCCCGGACTGGCTTGGGGGGACAAATGGCTGGAGCTAACCTCACGTTCAGGGAAGTTTTAGGAGACCTATTCTTTTGAACTGGCTTATTTATAAATTATAGTTGGCAGTCGAACATCGGGCCATACCCTCGGAAGCTCTCCTTTGGTCGATTTGGTGGTGGATGCTGGGAATTGGTACTCTCTCCAAGCACCCTTGGCCATTCTAATCCTGACAGTTGAACTACTACTACAGAACTGGGAAGGGTAGGGACTCTGGCTCTAGGTGACTGGTGTTCACACTCGGGCTCCATCACTTACTAGCTGTGTGATCTTAGAAAAATGAGTTCACCTTTCTACACCTCAGTTTTCCCAACTGTAAAATGGGGATCATGACAGATGACCTCCAAGGTTCTCATGAAGGTTAAATGAATGAACACAGGCAATTGTTTAGCACAGGCCCTCAGACATAGGAAGCCAACAATACATGTCAGTTATCGCTCCCGGTGGTCTTTTCATTATTTTTTAATTTTCTTTCTTATATGTAATGTTTTATATAACAATATGTTTCATGTCTATGGTTTGGATTTTTAAAGTTGCTATAGAAATTTATATATATAGATAGATAGATAGATAGTATTTTATTGTTGTTCTAGATCTAATTCTTATATGCCATTCTTTTTTTTTTTTTTTTGAAGATTTTATTTATTTGTCAGAGAGAGAGAGAGCACAAGCAGACAGAGTGGCAGGCAGAGGCAGAGGGAGAAGCAGGCTCCCTGCCAAGCAAGGAGCCTGATGCGGGACTCGATCCCAGGACTCTGGGATCATGACCTGAGCCGAAGGCAGGTGCTTAACCAACTGAGCCACCCAGGCATCCCTCTTATATGCCATTCTTTTCAAAGATGTGACTACAAGTCATTGTTAATTACTCTTATTTAAATAAAATGATGAATGACCAAGAGGTAAAGATGCCTTATAAGTTATTATTCCTCACAGGATTTTTTTTTTTCTCAAATGAAAATGAGATTACTAGTGCAGGCTTGCAGTTTGCTTAAAATTGACAGGCGAAAATCTCTGAGCTTTAAAATTTCTTTCTGCCAGAAGACTTACTCGAATATGAAGTGTCTAAGGGAATTTAAAAAGAGACAAACAAATAAAAATGGAAAATTGCCATGGAAAGAAAAGCAAACAAATAATGACTAGAATGCTCTTTGGGCCTTTATCCAAACTGGTTTTTGCAAAGGGATGAAGCTCTTTGCCTTGATGGTAAAAAAATGATTGGAACTGTATAGATTTTGATCAAAAGAGAGAAACTCACTAATAAAGAAATCGGTTGCCTCATGAATTGGTGATTCCTTCGTTGCTGGATATGTTTGAACATAGGCTGGGTGAGCAATGTCAAGGATGATTAGAAAAAGTGATGCATTCTGTAAAGGGTTACACTATACAATGACAAGATTCCAAGAGGAAAGCTGTAGATGGTGCCTAAGGTGTAAAAACTGACCACTGGAAGCTTAATGTTTTTGATAATGACCAAGATTCAGAGGAGTTACTAAACATCTGTAAAAAGACAAGAAACTTAGATTTTAGATGTGTTTTACTTTCTTAGCCGTGGGTAGAAATTCCAAAGCAGAGATGTTCTAAAACCAACAGTCTATAAATAGGTATAGCCTCATTATATTACAAATCTAATTTTTCTTCTAATGATTCTTTTAGATTACTGATTTTCTGTTTTTCCTATGGTACAAGTCTCAATGATTCCATAAAGGAGATTAGCCATTTGCCTGTAAATAAAGATACAGATTTGGGATGATGCCCAAGGCAACAGTTGACAGTATGCTTTTCCAGAGGGTGCTCAAACTCTCTCTCCCTAAGACTACTGTCCCACAATGTATTGCTGGAACTGACTGATCTTTCTTCTTAATTAGTAAGAGAGTAAAGCTTAACGTCCAAGGTAGACACACAAGCTACTCTTTAAGCAAAAAACTGTTCCTATACTTGCTATCTCCTTTACACTTATTAGTAGATCACCTAGTGGTTGCTGGACTAAATCGTGTTAATTTGTATTTTTAAAAAATTGTCCCACGTGTGCCCCAAACCATCAGAGAAGCATTATGAGTCATAAAGTCATAATTTTATATGGGAGGCACCAAAGATGCAATGCTTAGTATCTCCTATGCAAAGCTGCTATGAGCAATGGGAGAGCAAGAGGAACTGGATGGGCCAACACTTGATCAAATGCAGCCTAATCCTCCCATCATAGGAAGATGGACACTTCAGACATGAACACATTAACATGTAAAATTTAATTTGCTCCATTTCCAGAAACAAGTTAAATTAGGTTAGGAACCAAACGACCCCGCTCCAAAAAGAGAGGAAGAGAGAGAGAGAGGAATGGAGGCAGGGAGGCAGAGGGAGAGGAAGTGGGGAAAAGGGGAAACTTGCAAACAAATCATTTTATTCAAGGAGTCCTTCTAGCACTAAGTTTGGGCATCATCTAATTCTGCTCCACAAACCCAGCTCCGAGAGACTTACACTCCGTCCAAAAGAAGACTTCTCTTTAGCTTTATTGATATTCATTGAAACACAAATTTATTTTATCTCGGATTCTGAATTCAAGTACCTCTTACCTCCTTTCCTAATAAATAAAATATTCAAATGACACAATGTCTAATGCATCATCAGGGTATGTGCTATGGTAAGTGCTGTGAAATGTGTAAGCCTGAGGATCCACAGACATGTACCCTGGGGCAAATAATACATTATGCTTTAATTAAAAAATTTAAACAAAAAAAATTTTTTTAAAGAGTTCATAAAAGAAAAGAGTGGTGATCCTTTGCAGATTTCCATTGATTCTACCTAACAGTGATACTGCAAAACTTCTAACCATAAGACAGAAGAATCTAGTTCATGTTTGGACCAGATACTTCTCTCCAACTGCTGTAATGGAATTCACTTGTGAGAAGTTGTTTTCCTCCTAGAGGAGGAAAGTTACAAAATAAGCACTCGAAAAATACCCTATGTGATATATAGTTATTTCATTAGTTGCTTATCTAAAAAATACTTTGAGAGCAGAGATTCCCTGAATATCAATCTACCTAACATATAACCTAATGTCATAAATAAACAGATGCTTAGAGAAATGTTATGAAACAGTAAGGAAAAAAGCAGAGGATCATAGTGATTATCAAAAATAATACATTATGAGCTCCTTTTCTTTCAATAAAATTGGTTCTCAATACAATGTTTCACCATCACTCACTGTGAATGAAACAAAACTCATACCATCAGCTAACTGCTTGAAGTTCTCTCTGATTTGGTAACACTGGTTTCTTAGGGTGTTAATTAATGATGAGCACGTCACTGGGTGACAAATCAGCCTTTCCAGTGTTGGGCAATGGCATCACCACTCCTAATTCAAACCAAAGCTAACTGTCTCACTAGGGAATGAATGAATGTTGCAGCACTGAAAAAGAGCTGACACATCCTTAGTCTTCTGAAAATATGGCAACCAAAATCATTCAGATAAAGTAAAAGTCAATTTATCTACTACTTATCACATCCCTTTTTATGACTGCAGTTCTGGAATGGAAGAGAGCTCCAGCACCAGATATATGCAGCACAGTTCATTTGCACAACACTTTTTGTTTTGTTTTTGTGTTTTATCTAGTCTCTTAGCAAGTTTGAAGTCTGTAATAAGTATATTACCATAATGCCATGCACTAGATCTCCAGGACTTAATTATCTACTAGTTGAAACTTTGAACTCTTAAACATCTCTCCAATTTCCCCATCCCCAAGTGCCATTCTAATTTCTGTTCTTACAAATTCAGCTCATTCAGATTCCACATAGAAGCGATACCATACAGTATTTGTGCAGTACTGTTTTTGTGTATCCTTACTACAAGATCCTCAGTGCTTTCAAGAATTCTGTGTTTGAGATTATAATATTCAGCTATTTAGATTACTTTTCACCTCACTAAGTCAGTAGAATTTTTTCTCCCTTTTCTGGAAATAGAGATATCTATGCAGTTTATTCTTTCAGGGTCCTTTAATATGGAGCTCTTGCTGCTTCCTCTTATCTGAGCAGACCAGCAGGCAAACTTAAGAATTATGAACCACAAAAAAAAAAAAAAAAAAAAGAATTATGAACCACAAATTATATGCAAACCCTAGCCGTATGCAGTTAACAAAGATTTCATGGCTCTGCAGTTTTCATAATTACATTAAAACCAGGCATGTTTCCCTTTAAACACCAAAATGTGTTTTTTTAAAGAAATTGGATTCAGGATTTGTCATTAGAAAGTAAATAAGCAAGGATTAAAATGGCATTTATGTGATGAAACAGTGGCTCTTAGAAAGTAATCCAGCAGCTAGAGTAAAGCCCACTCCCCCTTGGAAGAAAGGAAAGGGCATTGCACTTGGAGTCAGAGGTTCTTTCTGGTAACGGGATCAGTTCTTCAACAAACTCCCACCGAGACTTGGAGAAGGTCACTTCATCTTTTGAGTATCCTTATTTGTAGAGTGACATGACTGAATTACATAATTTTTAAGGTCACTTTCAATTCTAAAGATGCTTAAGTTTAAGCCTTTTTAAAGGAATTTATTTCTCAGGGGAATTTACATTAATACACACTGTAGGGCCTCTGCAAAGCTATTTAGTACATTGATTTTTTTTTTTTTAAGAGTTTTATAAATTTCAAGGCAGTGATTCTCAAACCTTATTATGCATCAACACTTAAACTGGAAATTCTGGGGGTCCATCCTTAAAGACTGATTCAATAGGACAGGGGTGAGCGTGGGAACCTGCGCTTTGTATAATCCTCCAGGAAATTCTGATGTTGGTACTCTGTGGACTTGACTTTGAGATTGAATTAGTAGTTTTAAAGAAGTAAAGCAATGTATTCAAATCCTGGCTTAATCCCTGGAAAAACTACCACAATAGGATGTTAAGACATAGTCATTCCAAACAAAAGCTTCTCCTGCCCTCTGAAATAATGATTATGAAAGAATACATTTGGTGTTATTCATCAGGAGAGTTCAGATATGGCTGCCACATATAATTTCTGACTTAATCCTTTTCATCTTTCACTGAAAGTTCTTCACATTTCTCCTCCTTGCGGACATTACCTTTCATTACCATATACTCTTGAGTATTTGTTAAGCCAACATATAGGTTGTCCTGGATTTTTTGGTCAAAAATTTCTGGTTCTAACCACACTCACTGTCCAGGTCAATATCAGGTTAAAAATTCCATGGTATGATCCTAGTTTTGTTTCTGAACGTATACAGACTCAGATATAATAGAGATTAACTGAAAATGTATAAACATTAATAGTTATCTCTGGAGGGTTACTTTAAAAAATGGGTTTTATTTTCTGTTTATTCTCTATTTTCAAATTTTCTACAAAGTCTACTGTATCTTTTATCCTTTATGAGGAAAAGAAAGGAAAAAAGGAAAGGAGGGCAGGTGGGAGGGCGAGAAGAGGAGGGGGAACAGGAGGTGGCACATGTACGTGGGCATGAAGGAAAGAGAAACAGAGACAGGGAAGAAGGGAGAGGAAGAGAGAGACACCACCTGGAAAGTACTATGATAGAGACATGATGGGTGTCTGGGACACAGTTATAGAATTGTGAGAGGTGTGGCCACCTAATTGCTTGAAGGAAGTCAAGGAAGGCTTCCTAAAAAAGAGGTAATGCTTTGAGCTGAGTCATCAGCAGACAATGATACAATGATACATAAGCTTTGCAAGAAGAGGTACAGCCGAGGGCGCCTGGGTCGCTCAGTTAGTTAAGCCTCTGCTTAAGCTCAGGTCATGATCCCAGGATCCTGGGATCAGCCCTGCACTGGGCTCCCTGCTTAGCCGGGAGTCTGCTTCTCCCTCTGCCCCTTCCCTTTGTGCACTCATGCGCGCTCTCTCTCTCTCTCAAAATAGATAAATAAAATCTTTTTTAAAAATTTTTTTTAAAAAGAAAAAGAGGTATAGCCTAAAGTACACTGGGGCCTGGAAGAAAACTGCCTATCTGGGATGTACAAAGGAGTTTGCATGGACGGCCTGTGTGGCAGTGACATTCAGATTGTGGCTTGCAACTCACCAGCGGGTCAGAAAGTCAGTGAAGTGGGTCATGGACAGCATTTTAAAAATTAACAAGGGTATAACAGAAGTACCACCGAACATCACAAATAAGAAGTGTCATTTTATAGAGATTTTAGTCTGCGTCTCTGGGTGTGTGTGCAAACTGGATTGTGATGTAAAATATATTTTTTATTGTAGTTGTGGTCAGAGAAGTTTAGAAGCTGCTGCTGAGGCCTGGAAAGTCATGAGTGTCCCACGCGGGACAGTATACTCCACAGACATCATTATTCTCTTATAAAGGTTTTCTTATGATAGATTTCTACAGTTGTATATATGAATGCACATATACATATATGTATATATATACATATATAATTGTGCATATTATATAAATATTATAAATAATAATATACAATAGATATACATAAATATATATGGAGACATTCCTATCTGTTCCAATTGGTTAGGAAATTAACTCAATACAGTGAAACATTTTATAATCATGCCACCAAGGACAGGTTGAGGGAACTTACATTGATTAGCCTGGCCAAGTATGAAGCACTTTGTGGTTCATTACATGCAGTTACATATTACATCTTACTTGATCTTAGATCAACTTTGGAGGAGATGTGCCATAAATATCATTCCTGTTTTGCAGATACACAAGCTGGGGCTCAGAGAGTTGAAGGGAAAAATCTCAAGTTTACCCAAGAGATCTTCAAGTGAATTCTGTTTCTGAAACCCCCTGAATAAGTTACATTCCAGTCATGGAACTGATGTTATACATACACGCTTTTTTTTTTTTTTTTTTTTTTTTTTGCTTCTCCCCATCCCTTACATCACAGAATGTGAAAGTGTGTGGAATCAGGAGGTTTTGGATTTTAATATTTCCTGGAAGTTTCAAAAGATTGAATCACATGAAACGCATATAAAGACACTATCTTTGTCTTCTACAGTACTTCTGTTAATTTTTAAAATACATTCATAAACCACTCCCATGTACCATACTGATTCTAGGGATTAAAAAAAAAAAAATGACGAATAGATGTGGCCCTTCTTTCAAGGAGGTTATGGTTTAGTCAGGAAGATGCGGTGTTACCTCACTCAGATAAGTCTCCAGACTTGGTTTCTCATAGAAGAGCCCTGCTCTGTGCATCATCTACAACTGACCCACCATCAGGCAAACATTTACTGAGCCTTCTGTGTTCGGGTCACTGTGTTGGGCCCTGCGGTCACAGGGATGAATATGATAATGTCCTGCACTCTGGGGCATGGAGCCTAACGGAGGAAAGCCTGAGTGCTCTGTGGGGCTCTGTGGTAGTCTCCAGCATTCACCTCAATTTCTTAGCCCTACTGCTTAGCTCAATTAATAGCTACTTAATAAAAACATTGACCACAATATTGCAGTTTTTTGATAACTTTGGATACAAAAAGAAAAATTTGATGGTTTGTAATAAACAAGACACATTCTCCCCTATCTCTCACAGTTTGAAACCAAAAATGTTCATTCTTGATTGGTATTAAAATTTTAATTGCTGGTCCAGGTAGGTTGCATGGTTTTAAGAAGTTCTATTTGAAGTTTAAAGGGGCTTATAATATTATAGGTGTTTTAAAGAATCAGAACCATTGTCTGAGTACTTTATTTTCTGGAAAGTAGTTGAAAAAGGAGTAGAAATGGAAAAGCAATGCCAGAAAAAGGTGACCCAAAGAGAGTCTCACCATATACCTGGTGAGAATAAGGGCAGTGTTTATAGGGGTTTGTTTATGCTTACTTATATTTGAATGGAATGCCACTTCAATGTTTACTACAATAAAAATTATACATATAGGTCAAAATCCGGGAACAAATGTAACATGCTCTATCATATTTCTCCACTTCAATTTAACTTACCATGCTGAACAGAATGAAATCTCAGTTATTAGCAAAAGCTATCATTACCTGAGTTTACTATGCATTCATAAACATGAGATCAACCGAATCTCTTTTCCATGAAGAACACTATTTTCTTACTAGCAAGTATATATTCACATGTCTGGAAAATGGTAAATCAATTTATTGTCTTTTGACAAATGTGTTACCCAAACATTTAAAAACATTGAATATTGTACTAGCTAAACTTTGAGTTTATGAAACACTGCAATAAAAAGGCCAATGTCTATATTTGGGGATGCATTTAAATTATATATATAATCTTATTCTCTCACTACTGAATTACATATACTTTGGGTTTTTTAGTATCTAGCCACTTGGAACTATTTTCACGCCAGCTGTAACACATGAATCTTTTAAATGGATTTTCTGCAGCAGGCCTAGTTGCCATCGGGTGTTCTGACCTTGAAGAAAAAGCATCACTTTATTGTTTTAGCTGAAGTCTAGACTGATTCTCCCAGTCCAAAATATGCTTAGATCCATCAATCTTCAGGACACAATCACATTTCATGAAGAAAAGAGTAGAATGATTCATTTATGATTAAAGAACAAGAAGACCAGTTCCACACACTAATCAAATCATGGTATAAATTGGATTTATCTGATATATTCTTTCAGTGACATCATAGGTGAGCAGAAAACAGATAAAATATAGTACAAAATGACGTTACGCTATATTTATATATGTAGAGAGAGAGAGAGAGAGAGAGAGAGAGATATCAAACACACACACACTTAGTGTTCACCTAGTGTCTATGTTCTAGGCACAATGCACAATAAACGAAGTATAAGTCACGCTCACTGCCTATCAGAAGCTTCCGGTTCACTGAAAAGACATTTTGAACCAACATGGCTCCTCCTGAATGGCAGTCAAAGTCTCTCGGACAGTCCATTATGTCTGGTAATTATCCATATTTTCCCGTTCTAGCTAGACCTTTTAATCAGTGTGTTTAAAGACTGTAAAAGTGGTTTGGCTCATTTCTCTTCTCTATCTTCGTCAGTGCCGAGCTTCTGTTGGGAATACAGAGGAACATCTCTTCCCCTCTTCCTTGCTTCTTTCCTTGACTTTCCATTTCCTGTAGACTCTGCCAATACTCATCAAACAGACACCTCATCTATATATCTTCAATACTCTCTGCTTGTTAAAGCTTTTCTCTATTTCTCTATTAAAGCTCAGTCTATTGATGAAAAAAAAAAAAAAACACGAAGAAGCAACCCTACTATACATTTATAGCAGACAATCTTCTAAAACTTAAAGCCCTCCAGTACCTTCCCACTGAACTTAAAATACAATCCAAACTTTCCAGCATGAGCTATCAGAGCCTTTATAATCTGCTTCTTAGCTACCCCTTCTATCTTCTCTTCTTTCCCTCTCTCCTTCATTCCTGCCACACTGACCCTCTTTCCCCCCTCAAACAACCCTATCACAGCCTCTACTGGAGCTGTAGTTACTGTATAAAGACCCACTTAAAGTCAACAACATAGGAGGAAGGGGTGTAATGGGGAAGTGAAGAGGAAATGGCTAGGGTTATGTGACCACCCAGCTTCTGGACTAGGGTGGGGTGAGGCTAAATTCAACTGTAAGAATTGAAGTGGGATAAAACCATGAAAAATAAAAGACGTAGGCTTATAAATATTAAAGCGTAATGTATGGTTCTATTGGCTTTGAACACTATAAAAATCACAAATACTTTTTTAAGATAAAAAATGAAAATCTAGCACAGCCTCATCCAGGTAATCTATGCCCCTGCCAATTCATCAATTACTATGATCACATATCAAAGTCTCACTTGTCCACACTTTATTATCACAGCAATAAGGAATTTACCACTTCACTCTTTTTCCTTTCTATGTTTCCATAGCAGTTTGTTCATAATACTAATGAAGTGAGTTGTGTAGGTCTATTACCACTCACTCAGTAGATTCGTAATATTTTCTCCAAAGTGCCCCTAGAAGTGCCAAAGTAAGTGGTCATCTACAGCTGGCAAAGAAATATAGCTACTTTCATGAAGCAAGTTATGCTATAGCCAGATAACTAATTTTAAAATCTGGGAACTGCATATAAAAATACTTTGTCTTCAATGATTCCTCTGGTTTTATTTCATCTTTCATATTGCCAAGGATTTTTTTTTCCCCCATCTAGACCACATTTTGGATTTTCCAAACTCATACCTCCACGGTGCCATCAAAAGTTTTTCAGTAGGTTCATAACCACTCCACACACTATTAGTCCCCCCTTTGCTCTACTACTCTTTAAATACCACTACTACTGTTAAAGTCTATTACTTGTCAAAGTAATTATCAAACTTTACCTTAATCATACAGAATATAAAAATACCGTGCCTTATAACCAGAGGTTCTGGTTTTAAAATCACATGCAAAATGACATTCAATAATGCTTATTCCAGAAATTAAGCATACCACCATACAAAGCATCTTTTCTCTTTCTTTTTCCCTAATCAACTTACAGAACTTTCAAGAGAACACCCAGGCAACTTTTCAAAGGTTTTTGGGTTATTTATTTTTTGAGTGGAAATGGCATGAGTCATCATAATTTGTGGGTTCTTTGTGACTTAAATATAGAGCTATTATTAATAAGCCAGATATAAAAATGGCTTAAGAGCAAACTATTTATAGAAATCTACTTCTCCAAATTATCTCCAATAATGGCCTCTTATCTCATGAGCAATTGTTATCCTTTTTAGATGTGGCAACTGGGTTTATTAGTGATTACAAATCTTATTAGTTACATCACTATTTTATAACCTAATGGAACTGTAGTAGTCAGTATCATTGGTGATCTACAATTAATTGCACTTCCTGCCACTTATGCCTTTCTATAGCCTATGACACAGAGCTGGGCCCGTAACATGCTTAAATTACAAATGCAGCAAAATACCCTTGTGCCATTTTAGAGCCTAAGCATTAAGCATATCTGCCAGCTTCAACTTTTGTGCCTGGGGGAGCCTTAAGTTGCCATGTGTAAAGCTAGATGGGCTGCCCTGTTGCAGAGACCACATGCAGAGAGCAGGAAGAGGAGGAAAGACTCCTAGACTGCGTAGAGGAAATCTAAGGCCAATAGAGAAAACTGTCCCCACAGTTAGGACTCCGGGTGAGTTATTCTGGCCAACGTCAGCTGCCCTAACCTCCTGGCTGAGGTGTCAGGCATGTCAGCACAGAAGCCATTTTGGACACCCCAAACCAGCAAGCATCAGGCAGAGAGAGATGAACCACCCTCATCATGAACTGTCCAAATTTCTGACCCATGAAATCACAAGAAAGAGTAAAATATTTTAAGCTACTTAGTTTTCGTATAGGATACACAATAAAAGATAAGTGAAACAGGAATGTACTCAGCTACCATTGTTTCATTTTTAAACAATAATTCTTTTAAAGTTAAAAGAAAAGTTCAGACCAACTCAAATAAATACAGAAGGAGAAGTATTTATTTTTAATGCAGAGGAATGAGGCACATGTAGAGCCATATAGCATTCCTTGTAGTTTCCCAATAATCTTCTTAATCCCTGTTCTAGAAAAAGGTTGCGGGGGGGCTGGGTGGCTCGTTTGGTTAAGCATCTGCCTTCAGCTGGGGTCATGATCCCAGGGACCGGGGACTGAGCCCCACATTGGGCTCTCTGCTCAGCGGGGAGTCTGCTTCTTTCTCTCACTCTCCCTCTGTGCTCTCTCTCTTGCTATCTTTCTCTCAAATAAATAAATACACACATCCTTAAAAAACCCAAGAAAAATGTGTGAATTTAGAAAAGTCATTCAAATAGGAGGACACAATTTGGATGGATGTACATACCTCTCTTTTCCTATCATGCATAACTCAAGGAATAGATGTAAAGCACTTTACAGGAATATAGAGACCATACGACCTTCAGGATATCCTCCCTCAATGTTGCTTCATACTGCTTAGCTTTTGATAAATATTGAATGCCAGGAGTTAGATAAGAATCTGGAGTGCAATTGGTCTACGATATCACCTAAGCACGAAGCAATATACTTTAATAGTTATCTGAAGAAAGGAGCAGGATTGCATCCTCTTAGGAAAGTTAAGGAAGCGGTTAAGAGTAGTAATCTGAAGAGAGGGCATTTTGCTCCACTTGAAGTGTGCCAAGGGAGCACACGGAGAAAAGGACATGCTTCTTCTTAAGAAATAATTTTGTATCCGCTCCACCACATAGATAAGTGGGTGATCAAGGCCTTATCTTCGTCATGAGGGTACATGGCTACATTGATTTTAACGGCTCACACAACACAAATCTTAGAACAGATATAACTATATAACCAGAAACGCACCTGGACCATACACCATTTTCTTTAATAAAACATCTATAAAAAAATCTTATCTTGAGAAGCATTACTTCAGGGAGTGCTCTCTAAATTAACTGGTTACAAAATAGACATCTCTGTAACTGAAAGATTAAAGTTGCTATAGAATATCAACCCAAAACTGGGTAAATTATAGGAATTGATGGCCAGAAGTCCATCGAGCTTTAGATGTCTTTTGTGAAACATTAATTTGGCACTAGGGAAGAGGATAAGATGTTCATATCAAATTTGTATTAAGAAAACAACATTATGTTCATATTAGAGGTAGTATATAGTAATGGCGAGGAATTCTTCTGGAGTTAGACTTCCTGCCTTAACTTCTGGTCTCACCTCATGGAATCCATGTTACCTTCAATTTCCTGGGCTTCAATTTTCTCATTTGTAAAAATGGGAATAAAAATAGCATCAAATTCATAGAGCTTCTGTGAGGATTAAGTGAGAGTAAACTACATATAATGCTTAGCATAATGCCTGGCACACAGTAAAAGGTCAATAAATGTCAAAGTATCTTTATTCCCTATTATAGAGGATATATATCTAACTCACCAAAGAGTACTAACAAATTATTAATGTAAAACTTACAAAGACAGTGAAACTAAATCAAACACATGTTGGACTTCACTGATCTATCAAGAGACTATGTCTACTGATTTTTTAAGTCATATCAGGTTATCATCATTAACAATCAAAGATGCAAATATGTCCATACTTAATTTCTGTTCACAGAATCAAAGACAAAGAAATATCAATAAAACACCAAAATAAATTTAAGTAGATTGCAAAATGACAAAAAATATAAAGGTTTCCTGATCTTTCTATTGAATCTTTGGCTTGAGAAGACAGTATTGAGATGTTCTTAGGAAAGATGGGGAGCAAAACCTGTTGTGTAGAATGTTACATTAGTTAAAGTTTTCATAATTCAGTGACATAAAAAGATTGTCTTTTAAAAATGGAATAGACTACATTCCCAATACAATCAAAAAAGCCATGCTTACAGACCTGATAAAGTCAAATACATTGCCAGATATTAAAACCTACAATTTAGAATTGTCCTTGACCTATTCTGGATCCTGGAGATATTTCTATTTCCCCTAAAAGAGTAAGATAGGGGTGGTAGGGCTGTTTCATGGTACACAGAACTGCTATAAAGAATATGCTGTTGGGTAAAAAACCTTTAGCCAGCCAGGCTCAGAGCTCTGAGGAACATTTTATGTTTAAAAGAAGGAGAAGTAAATGGGAAAAGTCAACAAAATTGTTAGCATTTTTTATGGAATTTGTCCTTTATAGGGAGCTCTGGAGAGACCATGAGAATGCTCAGCTCCAAGGACATAGAAAACTCCAATCTCTAACAGACAGTAAACAAATTATTAAAAATCCATGGCTTTTAGCAAAGAAAAAGGATTCTAAGCATTTCTATAGAAACAAACATTCTGCCCTTTCTAAAGCATTTACAAAAATTAATTAAAAGAGATATGTTGGAAATAGTTTATTCAACCCAGTGTCAAAGATGGTTGATGGGTGAGAAAAGGTGAAATAGCAGAGATTATAAGCCAAATAGAACGTAAGCAAATCTATTCAGGGGCCTGGACCAGAAATGTTTTCAGTGATCAAAGTGTAAGACTTGATAAACTAAAGAATGCCAAATTATACATCAGTGACTACAAAGGATACCAGTACATTTAAATGCCCAGCCACATTTTTTCTTAAACATATATTAAACTTACTTTATACACAGGATGAGCTATACTAACATTTGGATTAGGCTCATTATACTAAATGTAATCTGGGCCTTATTCTCTCTAGCTGACTTGGGTCTTCTTATTTTTTGTCTTCTACCTCAATTTATGCCGCATTCATATAGATCAGCTATTAGGTGCAGTTTCCTAACATTAATAAAATCAATATTTCCTAACTGCACGAAAACATGTTAACAGCCACATCAAGCACATTATTACTGTGATGTTTACAGGGTTTTATTTACTTACAATTAATTTTCATTGTTGTTGTTTTAGTTCAGAATTAGTTAACTCCACTTTAAGCACTATTCTAGCTAATTCATATATGAAAAGAAACAGTGTCAAGGAAGAAATCTACTTAAATGAAACTCCAGCTGTCTACCATGCACTAGCACTAGAAATAGAAAATAGAACTTCATTTTAAAATGAGTCCTGGCATGGTTCCCTCTCCTCTAAAACTTGGCATAAAATATGATTTGGGGAGTGAATGCACATTTTGCGAAGACAGCAGGTTATTTTGGTATTTAGTGGGTGGACAAAATGAGCTGCAATCATTTCTACAAGGGCTTCAACTCATGAAGGTGACAGGATGATCTTGTTAATAAGCCACTAAAGAAAACAAAGAAGACTATAGTGTCATTATTGTTCATCAGAGAGCTGGTGGTTGGGGTTGTTAGCAATGGAAAAAAGCTGTGGAGCTCTAGGTCAATGGTTGAAGTCTCCTAGAGATTTAAAACTACAAGGTTTTTTTGGGTTTTTTTAAACTCTATTTTATGGGGTTATTGGGCTTATGTCAAAATTGGTAGTATTATTGGAGACATCTTGCTAAATAGGTGAAGGTTTCTCTTCTTCAGCTGAATATTTTAGTGGTCATTGGGCTGCACAACTACATGGGTCAAAAGATGACCCTGTTATTCATAAATTTATTTCAAGATGAAAAGTACTGACAAGAGTCCTTCCTCTCTTCTCCCTTTGGATAGAAGAGCTGGTCCTAAGAACTAAATTTGTATTTGTGTGTGCATGTGTGTATATGGGAAAGGGAGTGAGAGAATGAGAATCAGAGAGAAGTATAACAAAGAGATAATAGATAATAAGAGACACTCTTATACAGAGATACTCTTATAAGAGATAATAATAGAACTCATAGATTATAAGAGAATTGTTGATATTTTTGTTAATTGAGTCTAAAAAGGAAGACATTTAGGGGCAACTATATTGTTGTTTGAGTGTTTGTCTTTGACATCGTGTACACAATTACGTATGTGATTTACATAAGATAGATAAATTAGAGGATCTGGGCACTAACATTTTTATTTCACTTAAATTGTACAGATAATTGACTCAGTTTCCCCTATAGCTTTCATGGCTAGATAAAAGTCCTAATGAGAAGTGGTTAGGATTAAGCCTTAGGCAGAAACAATTCAGTGTCACATCCAACTTTGAAGAGGGAAAGAGAACTGAGAAGGAAAAAAAGCATTTACTTCCTTCAAGCACCATTCATTGATAACCTACAACTTGCCAAGCAGCTAATTAAATGCAGAGGATGCTTGAGCT
This sequence comes from Potos flavus, assembly GCA_028534135.1. NCBI lineage: Eukaryota > Metazoa > Chordata > Mammalia > Carnivora > Procyonidae > Potos > Potos flavus. Next base: position 34,165,140 of record CM052895.1, on the reverse strand, counting down.
ACGTCCCTGCCCCTATGGAATTCATAGACGTGGGGCTACACGGAGTTGAACCAATTCCCTGAATGAGATAGGAAGCTGAATTATCTGATGGTAAGCGGGGAGATCTTGATTCCTTCTTCTTTCCTGTCCTTATCCTCGTAAGAATTTTTTAAAATTTGTTTTAGAACAAAGTTTCACTTTGCTCAGTCTTATATTGCATTAACAAATCCTCTTCCTACCTGCCTGAAGAGTATTTAACTTCAGTGTCAAGAAATGAGCATATCCATTGGATATAAGCAAATCTGATTAGGATCTTATGCATCGTTTTATGAGAAATATTTTATTTTATTGATTATGTCAATAAAAACATAGGCTATTCAAGTCATTTCCCCCTACCCTTTCTTTCCACTCACTCCCCTCCTTTCTCCGTTGTTTATAAAACACCTCAGGTGTCTTGTCCTCTTTCCTTCTTGACCTTTTTCTCCACAACTCGCTACTTCCAGTCATCTGCCTTCCTTGCCCTTATCTCAAGTGACAATTTTCTCAGCCTAGAGAGCCACTGTGATACGGCAGAGTGAAAACATAAAAGCTGGAAAATCTGATTGGCTGTCTCTGCACCACCAGGAACTTCGGTGCAGCCCCAGGCCTGCCCTCACTGGTCTCGCCCTGAGGTGGGCTCCTCAGAGTGTCCTGCTCCTAAGGATGGGGACTCCCTTTCTCCTTGGTATTCAGTTGGCTCACGCACTTCAGTTCTTTGGTGTGGCTTTCAGCATTGACTGTTGGCTCAGTTATACAGTGGGCCTAATGTACAAGACACTAAATAATCAAAATTAATTTTGTCAATTAGCTCTTCTTGAAGGGAAGCCTGTGATGGATAGCATTAATAACTGCTACAAGTGTTCTCAATGGCGAGTCTATGCTTTCATATGCATCAGCAAATACAAGGTCAGTTCCTTTACTTCAGATATCTAACCCAATCTCCCACCTTCCTCTCTGAGACTTTTGTCTGTTTTTCATCTTAGTAAATGTTAATTTTTATCATAGTCACATGTACGCCTTATTTTAAAAACTTATTATGAAAAACAATAGTCCAAGGCCTCAATACTCCATATAACTTCAATCTTAATGCCCATATTTCTCATTAATATGTTTTCTTGCTATTTCTGATTGGTCAGTTTTAGACATTATCTACTGGCGTCCTATTTTAAGAGAAGAGGCTTGAACTCAACAATACACTCACCCCAATTTGTTTTCCCTCCAAATTCCCAACAAAACTGCAGCAAAAGAGCATAAGCTTTCATTCAATCTAATGCTCTACTTTACATTATTATAACTATGCAACTATCTTTCACTACTGAGAGAAGTAGTGTCTTTTTCTTGTTCATCTTTTAGGTTTTCCTGAAGTTAATAACTTCCTCATGGCTCATTTGCATCATCATCTTTGGAATCATGGTTAATTCTTTCTCATCGCACCATCAGCCTCTTAATGTTATTGTTATTTGGTCAAACACATCAGATAATCTATCAGACTGTCTCCTTCACTTCCACTTCTTGCGGTATTGGATGTTTCCAAGTTCTGAGATTTTACAAGGCTCAGCAGAATGAATCTACCCTCACCTTGCACCTGAGACACAGGTCTTGCCAGTGGAGTCAGTTGCCACTCCGCCAGGGGCTCTCCCTGTTCCAGAATTGTGTAACACGTTTGCAGCCTTTCCTGTTCTCTTTATCTCCCATTTTACTAGAGGTTTAGAAGGCAGAGGAGAGAAGTATTTGTATCCAAGCTTCTCTCTTTAACTAGAAGTTTCCTCCCTATACTCTTCTGTATTCTATACTGTTTGACCCATTACTTTACAACCCCAACTTCATTGTATGTGTAGGAAGGCCCCTGTGTGAGAAAACTGGACGAATAATGGTTTTAATCAGACAGGGGAGGTCTGATTTTAAGATTTCAAAATACACCCAGGATGTACCATAAGAGTAGGCAAATGACCTGGAATAGAAGGTGAAAGTCACTGGTAATATAGAGGTCAATGAAACGAGAGGCTAGCATGTTAGAAGAACCATCATTTCTTGAGGCAAGGAAAAGCGTAAGTTTGTAGAAATTTGTTACAGCAGCAATAGGAAACTAACGCAGGGGATAACTCTAATATTTTCTTCCCAATTGTTTTGCAGTTGTGTGTGTGAGTGTGCATTTGTGTGAGAAGAACACACAAACATCCAGGTCATTGTCCTTCCACAATTTACTTTAATAATGCTGCATTCAAAAAGTGTGTTCTTGATTACTCATTCCTGATCTGGTTTCTGGGCACTTTTTTTTCTTCTTGGTTAGATAGCCTGGCAAAATCACTTGTTTTTTTTTTTAGGTTCTAGGACCTCAGAGGAAGATTCAATGGCTCACTTTACAAGGAGCTAAATTGCTGGTACTGTTTTAGGGTACCTCATTTTCTCCATATGGGAAATTTTTATACTTCTCATTCACAAATTATATAACTCCTTCCCTTTTTTTGATTTTTATTGCTATGAATTAGTGCCATGTTTTCCTGAATACCACTTGTAAATACAGCTAATTTTCCTGTTTATTTCAGTTTATAAGGCTGTAGCCATCAGTTATTTAACATATTCAGAGGAATTTTAGATTCTGAAAGAAATAAGCAGAAATTTCAATAACACAAAAATCTGCTGACAAACTGAACCTCTAAAAGACTGAGCTCAGCACACATTTCTTGCCGAAAATCAAACATTCTGTTTCCAAAAGGATATGTTTGCCATTCATGGACTCAGAAGAAAACATTGCCTCTGCTTATTTCTCTGTGCAAAGAAAAGCCTGCATGAGTTTGCTGACTAATTCACATTTGGAGTCTCTGGTTCTGATTCTGGTTTTTGAGCAAAGAAGCAGCATTAAATAGCTTAACTTGAGGTTAAAATATTCAAATACAGTAAAGACCATCTGAAGGCAATCTTTTCAGGGAGACACCTACTGAAAATATGTGAACTGGAAAAACTGCCTTTGATCAGAGAAACAAAAGGCTATGAGACTATCAAGAAACAGAATGTGTTATTGCATGTGGAAAAACTATCAGGTGAAAGGCTCTACTAAGAGAACTGAAGTGTTCTAGATGAGAACACAGGCTTAATACATAATAGAGTTGTCTGCCTCATAAATACTGAGGCTTACATGCTCCGAAGATTGTGTCCTCATTCAGGACAAAGATTCCGCTTTCAACGGAGATACTGTTAAGGCTACAGAGAGATGAAAGGGCTAAAGAAAGCATCTAGCTCAAAGTGTGACAATGAGACTCAAAGCCATCAGTGAACCTAATGAAAGCCACATAGGCATTCAAGCACCCGCGAGGTCCCCTTAGTCCTACCACCCATCCCACACTGAGTATTCTTCACTCACTCAATGTCCCTCCGTGCTTACAGTGCCCGACACCTTGTTCTGGCAAGAATGGCAAGGGGTGGGGAGGGGATGACAGGGGCTACAATATAGCCATCTAGAGGCCCATCAGGTTGGGAAGCACATATTTGCCAGAATCTAAAATAATAAAGTTCACCAAGCAGAAAAAAAAGTTGAGTTTGGACACATAATAACCTCTCCCTGGTTATAGTTTGTTTGTTTGTTTTCTGTTTATATCCTCATTGAGCAAAGACAGCAAAGATTTTTTTTCAAATCAGAATAACCCTTGGGGCGCCTGGGTGGCTCAGTGGGTTAAAGCCTCTGCCTTCAGCTCAGGTCATGATCTCAGGGTCCTGGGATCGACCCCCACATCAGGCTCTATGCTCAGCAGGGAGCCTGCTTCTCCCTCTCTCTCTCTCTGCCTGCCTCTCTGCCTACTTGTGATCCCTCTCTCTCTCTCTGTCAAATAAATAAATAAAATCTTAAAAAAAAAAAACATCAGAATAACCCTTTTGAGTCAATGATGAAAGAGCTCAACATTATTCATGTTTTCCTAAGCTTTTTTTTTTAAGTCATGATAATATTGAAATTGGAATAACTTTCAGTTAGGTTATTGTTAAAATAGAGAATGGTTACATTTAGATTTTTACTCAGTTTAAAATAAATCTCTTAGAGAGGAAAATATATTTGCTATTAATATAAGAAGTATTTGTTTCAAAAGTTAACACATTAATGTTTTTCTCTGAAACATTCAGGGAAGATTATGTTAAAAATACAAAAAAGCAAAAAAGAAATCTTGTTTTGCTGAGAGATGAGTTCTTGACATAATTTTTTTCCAACCACTTTCCCAAAGTCTGTGACTTATCTTGTCACCTTGTACAGTGAACCTTCTCCACTTAAAGAAGCTAATCAATTGTCTGGTTGACTCTATGTACTATATTTATTTACTTATTGTTATTTTTTTCCATGCACTCCCTTTAAAATACTAGTAACGATAACCAACCGGAGCATGAATATACATTATACCGTATGAATTGCAGCTATTTGCAGTATAATGTTCCAAGTACGTATCTTTTGTTTACCAAATATCAAATATGACCCATATAAGTTTCATTACTAGCCATCAAAACTTAGTTTTCAATAGTTTCTATAATATGAAAAAATATTTATGAAGTTAAGCACAGCAAATTAGGATTCTCTAAGCTTTAAAATTTAAAATGGATCAACGATGATTTTTATCATTGCTCTAAAATGTTGCTTATAAATATTTTCAAGAGCTTACATGGCTGCTTTTAGGCCTCCTCCCTTACTACCCACGCCTAACATACATACACTGAATACACACACACACACACACACACACACACACACACACACACACACACACTCCGGCTACCAGATGTAAGAGTAGAAGACATCTGTCTTATAAATCAGTCTTCGATTCTAGCTCATTACCCTGTCCTCTAAGCTAGTGAAGAAGATATGTCCTTCATTTCCTTCAATAAACAGAAAATGTTAGTATTTCTTTAATCCAACATCCTTTAGATTACTATGGCTTTGGGCTTTGTTATTTCTCTAGGATTTCTTCAAAACCTGGCAACCAATTTTTAGATAGCTCCTTATCAGTTCAAATATTTAGATAAGCTATTATCTAGTCAGAAAGGTAACAATTTGGGGTGCCTGGGTGGCTCAGTGGGTTAAGCTTCTGCCTTCGGCTCAGGTCATAATCTCAGGGTCCTGGGATCGAGCCCCGCATCGGGCTCTCTGCTCAGCAGGGAGCCTGCTTCCCCTTCTCCCTCTGCCTGCCTCTCTGCCTACTTGTGATCTCTTTCTCTCTGTCAAATAAATAAATAAAATCTTAAAAAAAAAAAAAGAAAAGAAAAAGAAAGGTAACAATTCAGTTCACTGATAAGCAATTTGATTCTATTTAAGAGACATTTACGGAATATCTGGTTATGATTCAAGTACTTCGCTAGGTTCTGGAGAGGATAGCATATTGGATAAGACACTGAAATTGGCATTAACTAATCCTTTGGTAAAATATCAAGGCACATCCTTACCCCTACCTTACTTTTTATATCAAAATAAATTTCAGCCTGCCCACAGATGGGGAAAACACCAAAAACAAACAAACAAACAAACAAAAAACAATAAGTCAAGCGGAGAAAGTCAATTATCATATGGTCTCACTTACGTGTGGAGCATAAGGAAAAACATGGAGGACATTGTGAGAGGGAAGGGAGGGATGAATTGGAGGAAATCAGAGGGGTGAAGAACCATGAGAGACTGTGAACTCAGAACAAGGGACTGAGGGTTTTGGAGGGGAGGGGGTGGGGGGATGGGCGAGCCTGGTGGTGGGTATTAAGGAGGGCACGTATTGCATGGAGCACTGGGTGTGGTACATAAACAATGAATCTTGTAACACTGAAAAAATAAAAGTATTTGGGAAAAAATAAAAAAAAAATAAAAAAATAAAATCTATCAATTTGGCTTGCTGATCATCTGGAAAGTTCTATAAGAAAGGACAGTTTTAACAAATATTGGAGCATGTTATGGGTTGAATTGTGCCACCCTCCAAATTCATATGTTGAAGTTCTAACACCCAGTACCACAGAATGCGACTTAATTTGGAAATAGGGTCATCACAGATATAATTAGTTAAGCTAGGTTGACGTCATACTAGAATAGGATCTGCCCCTAATCCAGTATGACTGGCATCCTTGTAAAAAGGGAAAATTTGGACAAAGAATACACATAGGGAGAATGCCATGTGAAGATTAGATTTATGCTGTCATAAGCCAAGAAACTGCCAGAAGCTAGGAGAGAGGCCTGGACGTGATCCTTCCCTCGGGACTTCAGAGAGAATATGATTCTGATGACACCTTGATTTTTGATGCCTGACCTCCAGAACTGTGAGACGATAAATGTCTTCTGTTCAAGCCAGTTTATTTCTAGTTTGTGGAAATTTGTTACGGCAGCCCTAGTAATCTAAGAAGAGAGTGAGCAAAGCCATTCTAAGCAAACATAAAATCTAGAAGCCATATGGCACAAAAATAGACACACAGATCAATGGAACAGAAAAATAAACACACAATTATATGATCAATTAAACTTCAACAAAGAAGGAAAGAATATGTAATGGGAAAAAGACAGTCTCTTCAACAAATGGTGTTCAGAAAACCGAGCAGCTACATGCAAAAGAATGAAACTGGACCACTTTCCTAAATCATACACAGAAATAAACTCAAATAGGTGAAGAACTTAAATGGGAGATCTGAAACCATAAAAATCCTAAAAAAGAGCACATGGCAGTAATTTTTCTGACCTCAGCCATAGCAACATTTTTCTAGATATGTTTCCAGAGACAGGAAATAAAAATAAACTATTAGGACTACGTCAAAATAAAAAGCTTCTGCACAGTGAAGGAAACAATCGACGAAACTAAAAGGCAACCTACTGAATGGGAGAAGATATTTGCAAAAGACATATCTGATAAATGGTTGGTATTCAAAATATATAAAGAACCGTTACAACTCAACATCCAAAAAACAAATAATCCAATTAAAAATAGGCAGAAGACAAAAACAGACTTTTCTCCAAAGAAATCATACAGATGTGCAACAGACACATGAATAGATGCTCATCATGGGAAATGCAAATCCAAACTGCAATGAGATATTACTTCACACAGTTCCAAATGGCTAAAATAAAAAACACAAGAAACAACAAATGTTGGTGAGGATGTGGAGAAAAAGGAACCCTCATGCGCTGTTGGTGGGAATGCAAACTGGGGCAGCCACTGTAGAAAACAGTATGGAGATTCCTCAAAAAATTAAAAATCGAACTGCCCTATGATCCAGTAATCACACAACAAGGTATTCACCCAAAAAATAAACAAACACTAATTCATGTTTATAGCAGCATTAATTACAATAGCCAAATTACAGAAGCAGGCCAAGTGTCCATCAATAGATGAATGGAAAAAGATGTGATATACATACATATGTATATATATGAAATGAAATATTACTTAGCCATAAAAAAGAATGAAATCTTCCCATTTGCAATGACACAGATGGAGCTACAGAGTATTAGGCTAAGTGAAGTAAATCAAAGAAAGACAAACACCATATGATTTTACCCATGGGTGAATTTCACCCAATGGGTGGCTCAGTTGGTTGAGTGTCTGCCTTCCGCTCAGGTCATGATCTCAGGGTCCTGGGATCGAGCCCTGCATCGGGCTCTCTGCTCAGTAGCAAGTCCACTTCTGCCTCTTCTTCTCCCTCTATAATCTTTCTCATTCTCGCTCTCTCTTAAATAAATAAAACTTTTAAAAAATAAATTAAAAAAGACAGAGAAACAAACCAAGAAAGAGACTCTATTTAACCAAAGAGAACAAACTGATGGTTCCTCCGGGGGTGGGGGGTGGGGGGTGCCTGAAATAGGTGATGGGGATTAAGATGGGCACTGGTGATGAGCACTGGGTGTTGCATGGAAATGACGAATCGCTGATCGTAAACCTGAAACTAATATAACACTGCATGTTAACTATACTGGAATTAAAATTAAAAACTTAATTAAAAATTCTAGAAGCCATAAAAATCATTGATAATTTTTTTAATTTAAATTCAATTAGCCAACATAGAGTACACATTAGTTTCTGATGTAGTGTTCAATGATTCAACAGCTGATAATTTTAAGTGCATAAAATTTTTAAAAATGTGAATGGTGAAGGAAAACAAGACAAAAAAACTTCCTGCTTGGGAATTTCACTTGAGTGCCCAAAGCTGAGAAAAGGAGATAACAAGTGGCCCCACATCCTCATCAGGTTCTGGGTCATCAATCTAGGGCCTACAAAAGGGGTGATCATAACCATGGCAGGAATAGCCTATTCCTCACCAACAGTCTATACAAGCAAGCACTGAGAATCCAGTGTGGAAATGGGTTCTTTAGAGGTAGATAGAATGTTGTCAGAGTGCTATGGCGTTTCCTTGGTCCTTGACAGAGATGGAATGAGGGAGGTGTCAGAGAACACCTCAGAAAGAGCAATCTAGGTCTCCTGGGGCTTGGAGACCACAGGGACATTTTCTTTGAAAAGAGCCTAAAAGCCAAAGGCTAATGGAAGCAAGCTGCCTGGCAGAGCCAAGAGCCAAGCTGTGTCAGGACAGTAGTGAGGACGCAGAGGGCAGTTTTTTGGGCCAGATGGAGATCTGCTACAAGAGCAGTGCTGGAGCAGAATGGAAAGGAACCCAGCCCAAGAGCCCCACCTGGAAGAGAAAACTGATGCCAGCTGAGGGGTCACAGGAAGAGGAACCTAGCAGGCTAAGAAAGGATCACTAAAAGCTTAGAAGACACATTCATCTCAGATTCTCCATGAGAAATAATCTCAGTAGGAATCCTAAACTTTAAATGATCAAATCCAGTAATTTGTGTAACAATGGCTGGAGGTGCTACTGACTTGGGTTCTGATTTTTCTTTGGTAGTCATTTGCTTAAAAGGCCAAAAAAAAAAAAAAAAAAAAAAAAGGCAGAAAAGACAAACGGTGGGAGATTCTGACAGGGTGTTGGGAAGCACATTTCCTTCTCATTTCAGTGTAACTGTGACTCCAATTCGCTATGCTTGAATGCCTGCCACGTGTGGAAATGAAGCGATGGCAAGGTTTTCTTTGGAGAAGAAAATTTAAATAGCAGATGGGAGAAAGAAACAGAAAATTACGATATACAGAAAGTTTAAAATGTATCTTTACAAAGGAATCTTAGAAGTGTTATTATGAAAAGTGTTATCACAGAGATGGGAGTCAAATAAGGGTAGAGCCAAGGAGGTATTGATAGAGATGAAGAAAATAAGGTTTGGAGGTGAAAAAAATGTTTCTTCCTTTAAGAGATATTTAATGTCATCTGAAATTGAGTTTCAAAGAGCCTAAATTAATGAGATATGGATGGACACACAGCCATTTTCATGGCAAGGTTGCACAGAAAGGTAACTGAGCCCGAGAAAGGTTTGTGGCTGAAGCCAAGCTCGTGGAAGCGTGAGAAAGCTACTTCACATGAGTAAGCTGTGATGATAGGGTTTTTAGGCTCAATTCAGAAACTTCAACATGATTCTGAAGGTGCTGGATTTGCCACTAGGTCTGAGGAACGCACTCAGAAGAATCCTCTGCTTTAGCCCCAGGAAAACAAATGAAGCTTCGTAAGGTCATGGGACTTTGGTTGTTCACCATGTGATTCAGAGTGAGTCAGACTTCAGACTTGTAAAGGTTGACTTTTTTATGAAGATGTTTCATCTCAATCCCTCCCCAAGTTCCAAAGAGAGTTCAAATCTCTCAAGAGCAACAAAAAGGTCTTATACTTTCTATCTTTACCTTCTTTGGTGTTTTTAGTCGGCAACGTACTTTCATATCTTCTGACACATTGCAACCTATAGGAAAGATCTCTACCCATTAAAAATACACTGCATTACAATGTAAAGCACCTTAACATGGATGTTGAACTTCACGCTAGTGGAAACTAGGTTGTAGTGTTAAATCTTGAATTACTGTACTGTATTGACTGCACAGTCTCCTGTATCATCTGAATTTGTAGTTCAGCAGATCTTTTTGACAGTCACCCATGAACTGTTCACCTGGAAGGAGCAAAAAACATGACTTCTGGCACGAGGCACCATTCCCCACTGTTTTCTCTTGTGTAGGAGAAAGAAAAAACTTTCCAAGCAGCATCCATTCGACATTGGTGATTTATATTTAACCACATTCTTTAAAGAGCTTTCAATTAAAAACCCAGGACTCATCAGATTTACTGAAAAACACATTAATATAGATTTTAAAAAGACGAGGCAACAACTCAAGTTCTAAAGTTGTTTCCTGAAGAATGAGAGAAATTATGCCTTGAGGTCTAAATCTACGTGTCATATACATCAGGATGATTCACATAGAACATACACACTCATTGTTCGCACTACATAATACGCATCACAGCACATGAAATAATCTCAATCCTGATCCCAAGACACCACTTCTAACTTCTCTGTTTAGATTCTCTAAAATGTTTATGGAGTAATTGCTCTGAAAAACACCAGTGCTCTGCATCTTTGCAAAACTAATAATCTATTATCGATTCTGCAAATAGTCTGTACTGTCCTGACCTGTTCTCAGATCTAAGAATGTCCTTTAATAATTCGTTGATTTATGTCATCTGTAAAATAATTTCTATATAAAGGATATATTTCTTTGATTCTATATTTCTGGTGTGTTTGTGCCAGTGCTGGAGAAAGTATCTGCATTTTACTGCAGGAGTCATGACCCCCCATTGCATTAACTCCAAATGCCTCTAAGTTAATCAGACAGGATCAGGTCGTGACACAATTAAACCTTGCCAAAGAGATGCAGATAAACAAAAAGTATCTGAATATAACTGAAATTTTTGATCCTCTTCATTTGAGAACATTATGTAAGAGAATCAAATCCAAAGCCCCTTCTCTCCTACACACCCCAACCATGTGGGTAACTGAAATTTTAAAGGCCACACAAGGCAGTGAGAAGAATGTGCTCTAAAATCAGACATCTTTGAGTCAAATCCTGTGAAATGGGTGGGGTTTTTTGAGTTTAACTTCTATGACATGGGAATAGCCAGACCAACTTTGAGGCATTGTCAAGAGCATTGGAGATAACATGTATGTAACTAGTTTGTTGAGGAGAAGAAAGGAATAGACTCACTTCCCTGCTACAGTTCTCCAAATTCAATCAGGCTTGCTGAGGGGAAAAACTGTGAACTGGATACCAGATGAACATTTTGTTTTGGATCAAGTTAAACTTTCTAATACCTGAAAGTTACATTACTCCATTACCTAAAACTAATGAGAGAATTCATGGAAGCTGACAAAATATCACACAAATCCAGGGAAAAGACATAAACAGAGCATGTTTTAAGGGTTGTACATTCTATCATGTCCAGTCTATTTACCAAATAGATTTCTCAATGCAAAGCACCTTGCCTAATGCCGAGAATACAATAAATGTTTAAAATTTCTCCTTGTCCCTCTCAAAGAACCCAACTTCAAGAACTTAATATGTTTATTAAAATTAAATACTAACATATTCTGGGAATATACTTAGAGATTGCTTAAAATAGTAGAGGCTAGAACATGTGAATAACTGAATGAGGAGGGAGTCCAACAAATTACAACTATCACATATAGTTTAATTTTTCCTAGCACGTGAAAGCGGCCAATAAAGGAGAGAAGAACCACAAGGTTTTACCAAAACTAAAGTCGGCTGTGTTTTCGCAGAGCACCCATGGACTTACAAGAGAGTTACAGGCGAAACAAAAGTTCTCCAAGAAGAAACAAGAATTATGACGCGACGAGGTCAAATTTGCCACAGTTTGATTCCTTACACATTTCAGTCTCAAGACTGAGGAATGCTGGAGATGGTATGACCTTCAAGAACCATTTGGTCTAGTCTCCTGTATTACAGATGTGGAAACTGAGACTCAAGGAGTAACCTGGCAAATTGACGGCAGAGGTGAGGGAACACAGGACTCCTGGCAACTCATTCAGATGCAGTTTTTACTCTGTTCCATTGTTCTGAAAATGCTGGAACATCATACCTTTAATACAGTTTGTTTTAATTTGCAGCCCCACTTGAAAGCTCTATAGTAGCACATTTTAAATCTCTACCATAAAGTTCTGGCATCATTGCACCCAGTTTATCATCCACCAGGCTGAGTAAAGAGCAAATGGTGAGTATGTAAATAATCCCTAGTTAACATTAAAGTTATTTCTAGAAGCTTTCTTACATGTATCACGTCACTATTTTTTTTCATGTATTTTAATTCACTTAATTTCTCGGCTTCTGTTCTGGTAGAAGTAGTATATTCTCAGAGTTTCTGAATAACAGTTGTATGTCACTACTAAGTTATTTCTTATGAAAATGAACTTGTAAAGATTTTGGATATCAGCATACACAAAAACAGATGAAAAGTAAAACTTCAATTAAATTTGAGTCACATAAAACAACAAAGACTCATTAGTATAAATCATACTTTATTTTGAAATTCTTTTTTTTTTGCAATACTTACATTCTTTTTGTTATTATGTTGTTAGTCAACATATAGTACATCATTAGTTTTTGATGTAGTGTTCAATGATTCATTAGTTGTGTATAACACCCAGTGCTCATCACAACACGTGCCCTCCTTACTACCCATCACCCAGCTACTCCATCCCCCTACTGCCCCTCCCTTCTGCAACCCTCCGTTTGGTTCCAGGAGTCCAGAGTCTCTCATGGTTTATCTCTCTCTCTGATTTCTTCCCATTCAGTTTTCCCTCCCTTCTCCTGTGGTCCTCTGTGCTATTCCTTATGTTCCACATATGAGTGAAACCATGTGATAATTGTCTTTCACTGCTTGGCTTATTTCACTTAGCATAATCCCCTCCAGTTCCAACCATATTGATGCAAATGGTAGGTATTCATCCTTTCTGATGGCTGAGGAATATTCCATTGTATATGTGAACCACATCTTCTTTATCCACTCATCTGTCAAAGGACATCTTGGCTCCTTCCACAGTTTTGCTATCGTGGACATTGCTGCTATGAACATTGGGGTGCATGTATTTTCACTCATCTGTATCTTTGGGGTAAATACCTGGTAGTGCAATTGCTGAGTCGTAGGGCAGTCCTATTTCTAACGTCTTGAGGAACTTTCATACTGTTTTCCAGAGTGACTGCACCAGTTTGCATTCCCACCAACAGTGTAAGAGGGTTCCCCTTTCTCCACATCCTCGCCAACATTTGTTGTTTCCTGTTCTGTTAATTTTTGCCATTGTAACTGGTGTAAGGTGGTATCTCATTGTGGTTTTGATTTATACTCTATCCCGTTAGTGACCTATATGTCCGTAGCCAGGGAGGATGATAAGAAGAGATGGGAAGGACTTAATTAATTGGAGGAAATCGGAGGGGTGAAGAACCATGAGAGACTGTGAACTCAGAACAAGGGACTGAGAGTTTTGGAGGGGAGGGGGTGGGGGGATGGGCGAGCCTGGTGGTGGGTATTGAGGAGGCCACGTATTGCATGGAGCACTGGGTGTGGTACATAAACAATGAATCTTGTAACACTGAAAAAATAAAATAAAAGTATTTGGGGAAAAAAAAAAGCAAATGTGCTTGAGAGGAGACTAAAAATACCAACTATTTCAAGGGTGCAATTTTTTAATGGTTCTGATTTCAAAGTATATAAATTTTGGTTAAAAGTCTCAACTGGAGGAAAATACACTGGAAATAAACAACTTGCTCTAGGAATCCTAACTTGAAATATTCTATTGCTTCACTCCTGCAATAGTCATTATGTGTGCTCGCTCTGGAACCAGACAGCCTCTGTGAGGTCTCACTCTGCTTCTGGCTAACTGTGTGGCCTTGACCAAGATATTTACCTTTTCTGATAAGCTGTTTATTCATCTTTCAAAGAGGGATAATAACAGTACCTACAACATTAGATTGGTGTGAGAATTATCTTTTTATTATTATTATTCAGCATTGAGAACAGTGCCTCGCATTAATAAGTGTCAGGTTTTGGGTAATTACTATAATCATCTTCAGAACAGGAAACAACACATGATTAATCAAGAGCACACTGTTGATCAATCATGAAGAAGAGGAGAAGGAGCACTGAACAGGGCTTAGAGGTAAATGGCTTAACTAGCCACTTGATGGAAGAATGTCTGGGGTCCAGAGAGACTGTCCTTGCTGAAATAGAACAAGAGTCCAGCTTTCCTCCGCTCTGTCCACCTGAAAAACGTTATGATGGCCAGAACTTTCATGAGTTTGATTTCACAGATATCATTCCATTGAATAGACAGGGCAAATGGAGTGCACTTTGTGACTCATCAAGGCAAGGTTGGACTGAGTCAGCAGTGGAAGTGAGACCAGGATTTCTGACTTTGACCATGAAGTTGGCTGGGTTCTACAACATAGTCAATAAAATTAAAATGTCCCTGCTGTCACACAGAGCAGGCATAAGGCCTCTGCTTAACTTATTTTCACCTAGTTATACATCAGGGATACAGTTTAAAAAATAAGAACTGAAATTCTATTTTATCCAGATTTTAAGGTGATAAATACATAATTTGTCTCTGATAACATTTCCACATTTCAACCTTAACTTTTTCTTCTGTTGGAAATGCATAATTACATAACTTTGCTTTGAAATTTGGCAGATCCTTAAGAGAGATCTGGCTAACTTAGAATATTATCACATTTAGCATAGCCCAGGAAGTCCAAAATCACCAAAAAGGGAAAGATAGTTGAAAAGAAATGTGTTTTTTCCATAGATGTTGAGAACAAATCACTTCTGTTGTTTAGCATTTTTTTCTCAAGTTATATCTGAGCCAAGGTTTAAAAAAAATTTTTTTTAAAGATTTATTTATTTGAGAGAGAGAGACAGCAAGAGTGTATGCATGTGTGAGCAGGGGGGAGGTACAAAGGAGGGAGAGGATCTCAAGCAGACTCTGTGCTGAGCACACAGCCTGACACGAGGCTCGATTGAATGACTCGGAGATCATGACCTGAGCTGAAATCAAGAATCAGACGCTTAATGGACTGAGCCACTCAGGTGCCCCTAAAAATAATTTTAATCCATCCTTTGGAAACGTGCTTATTTTAAAAAGTATACACAGGCTTGGAATAGAGGGCTTTATCACACCCAAAGAACACTGAAAGGGCTGTCTGGGTAACTAAAATTGCATATTAATTGTTTGGATATGTGTGTGGTGGTAGTGCTGGTGGGGGAGGGGATGCTGATAGGTGCCATCAGATTCTCAAAAGGTTTCGTGACTCCCTCCCAGAAAGATAAACCAGTTCTAAGATTAGAGGAGAAAGATGATCCACGGACATGTGCGTTAAAGGGAAATACACACGCAGATGGTGTGTTGCCTCGCCTCCAAATTTTCAAAACAAAAGAAGATGAGAACAAAATAAGATTATACTTGCCAAAAAAAAAAAGATAGATTATACTTGCCAGCAATCTCCAAATCATCCCATACGAGAAGTGTCGGTTGGATGGAAAGAAACATGAAGAGTTCATCTTTGATGAGAAGAGAAGGATGAGTTTTTGGTTGACTCAAGATTGGTCTTACCCGTATGAATGTATTTAGGATTGTGACAGTCTAGAGCTAACATCAAGCAGCGATCACACAAGATTCATCCATTTGAACCTTTTAACTCTGTGGAGGTGGTATTATTAGAACCATTCTATAGATGAGAAACCCAAAGCACAGAGAGGACTAGCAACTCTCTCAAGATCAATTTTACAACTAGTTATCAATTGAGCTAGCAGGTGACCCCAGGCATTCTGACTCCCCGAGCCAATGCACCAAACATCTACGTCTTCCTGCCTTCAGTGACACCCTCCTGACCTTGGAAACTAGATTTATACAATCACTGTATCAATGGCTGAGGGAGCCGGCTGGGAAGCAGGCTGAGTGTAAGCTAAGCCCATCCCTTTGTGCTGACTCCCCTCCATGTTCTCGAAGCCTCTGAGTGTGGATTACTGTGACTTGAGCTCTTTGAACATAGGGATTTTCTCTATTTCTGTCGAGGGGAACTGATACCATCTGTGACCACCTGTGGGATGAGGATTTGATTTTAACAAGAAAGACACATTTGAATGTCATCAGTTGCTTGAGCCTATAGCTAAAAAAATCCTACACATCTACTGAGACTTATAATGTAAAAAAAATTCTAGGGGAAGCTTTCACCAGAGACTAGAAAGAATCTTAAGTGAAGAATTAGGAGCCTCTAATTCTAGTCTTGGTTTTGATATTAGCACGGATGACTTCCACTTCTCAGTCACAGTGTTCGCATTTATAAACTGGTATATTAAGCCAGTTTAATGCCCTGGGGTCTTTAAAATTTAATGATTCTATGATTTGATCCTGATTATGCCTCATGACTATACACTTCATGTTGACTAAAAAGATAAGATTTTGTAGACTTGTATGATCCTCTCCATACAAGGAACTAGGCTGTGGGATTCATTAAAACTATTACCTGAGGTTTAATAATGATTTTGTGGAACACTCAAGTGCCAAAGAAATTTACAGTCATCCTGAGGTTAACTAGAATTCCAGACTGATATTAAAATCTAATTTAAAACTAGATTCTGAATTTGTCTTCCAGGCTGCTAACCTCCCACCCCCATATACAAGCAGCAAATAAATTCTAGATAGTGTGAACCGTTTCTCTGCAAGCTAATTTCTCCCTTTATCTATGAGGTTCAGGTCAATTTGCTCTACTTAATGTTCTAATCACTTTTCTCTAAAGAGGAAAGGAAGGAACATGACTTAGCGCAGACAGGCTTTTAAGGTAGGCAATTGCAATAAAAAAATTAATGAAACCATCTGTGCCACTAGGATATAATACTCATTTCAGGATGTGCATGGGGGAGCTCTGCTATATACTGGCAGCATCGACACTGGGGCCAGTTCTGCTCAAGCCAGGGTTTCTCCATAGTCTACATCCACATTACAAGAATCAAAACTGTTTCTAGTAGAAGTTTCACCTGATTTGAGCCCGATGGGAGGTAGAGACTGATAATTAGAAATCGATATAATATACCTAGGACAATAGCACTATAAAGTAGGTGTCAAAAGACTATTTTCAGAGTTAAAACAAGTTAATATAAATAAATGTCAAATTTACCCCCAGTAAATTGACACTGGCATTATTTAAGGTGGATATTCTTTTTTATGCTATTTATGCTTCTTAGAAGCTTTTGATAAAATGGAACAATATACCTCTGGGGGCTCTATGGAGGTTAAATGATACAATACATATAAAATTTTTAGAAAAGTAACTGAGATATATACACACACACACACACACACACACACACACACACACACATATGTGTGTATGTGTATATACACATACAGTAAATTCTCAATATATGATACCCATTTCATCCATTAGGAATTTTGTTTGGCTGTGTGAAAGAGGCACACAAAAGCAACTACTTAACCAAAAGAGTACACTTTCCTTATGGAACAGAAAGCTGGGGCTGGCAGCCAAGGGATGGTGTAGAAACTCCAGGATGCCAGGGTCCCAGATTTTTCCATCTTTTCATTTGGCTTTTGTCCCAGCGCTTCCAAAGATGGCTCTGACTCCTTCAAGCCTCACAGCTACATTCCAGAAAAGGAGTAAGAAGAAATGCCGAAGAGCATTATGCAGCTGTCTGTCCTTTTATTTCTTTAAATCGGGAAAACCAAAGGACAACCAGAAGCCTGCCTGGAAGACTCCAGGTCATGCCCTTCTTGCTAGAACACAGTCACATGGATCCACATGGCTATAAAGGAAGCTGTGAAATCAAATTTTATAACTGGGCATACTGCTATAACTCAATAAAATCTGCCACCATTGTTAGGGCCATCAACAGTATATAAAACCAATCCATTTGGGGGCACCTGGGTGGCTCAGTGGGTTAAGCCTCTGCCTTCGGCTCAGGTCATGATCTCAGGGTCCTGGGATTGAGCCCCACATCGGGTTCTCTGCTCAGCGGGGAGCCTGCTTCCCCCTCTCTCTCTGCCTGCCTCTCTGCCTACTTGTGATCTCTCCTCTCTGTCAAATAAATAAATAAATAAAATCTTAAAAAAAACAAAACAACAACAATCCATTTGTCCTCAGTTAATATTATACCACGACTCTGTTGGCAATGAGGAAAGGTGAACAGATACTGGGAAAGCAACCAGGAGCATCTAACATAGCTATTACCACCTTATGTTTATATATCACATAATCTCTCAAAAAGCATCATACAATTTTATTTTCCAAGATGCATGGCAATTGGTTGTCTCCTTAGGACAAAATACCCATAGGTTCAGAAGCAATAAAAGAAATCTTTGGCTCTGGTCTGACGTTCCACATGCATCACTAGTTCAGTGATGCTTCCACGTCTCGTTCAGTTCTGCTGTACCACTTTCCCTGAATCATCTCTATTATCCTATGAGTCATCTCCCACATAATCAGCTTCACATTCCTCATCTGTCTTCTGAGAAGTTGTAGTTTCTTCCCACTCCTACCTCAGCTGAGTTCTTCAGCTGATCCCCTGCCCACCCCCCCAAGTTGGCAGCCAAGTGGATGACTAGCAGCCCCTAACTCTAGTTCTAGTTTTATGGCCAGCTCTGGTAACCTAGGGGGGTGCTCTAAAGTCTTGGGTGTGCAGACCAGCATCATCTGGGGGCTTGTTAGAAATGCAATTTTTTGTGTCCCCCTTGGATCTGGGGAATCAGAAGCTCTGGGAAAAGGGCCCAGGAATCACTTTTTTTCCCCCTCCAGCTTAACTGTGGTATAATTAGCTTCAATATAAGAATGTTGGGCTTTAACAAACTCTTTATGATGCTGATTCATGCTTAAGTTTGAGAAACATAGTCTTCGTCTGCCAGGGGTTTTCAGCATATCTCTGGCCTAAACACGGAGCAGAAGTAGAGACACTCACACTTGGGCTACCCACACATACAGAGTAATAGCTTCTTCACCCTCTCTGTCAACTACCACTTACAAGCGGAAAATGCTTTAAATATTTTTGATTTAACTGTAATCGGATAGAGCATCGCTGGCTTGGGGAAACATGAACATTCCAAACATAACAAAATACAGTCAATTATATTTGGCTGAGCTGATTTCCTGAGGGACAGTGAATGTCATCTTATACAATCCCTAACCAAGTAAACAGAGCTGCCTACTTTTTGTTTCATACTCTCACACCTGTGTGTTGGAACCTGCCAGAAGCATTGAATTAAAATATAATACAGCCTATCATCTATTCATAAAAATCTATTGCAGCAAATGCAGAGGAGTCTGCAATGCAAGGCAATAAAAAAGGTTCTCTGCATCCTTCAAGAATTTAGCACAGGGTGTTGGCCATCATGGTCCTCAGTGGAACGTGCACATTTCTCATGAACTCCTTTAAGAATTTCTAGAAGTGTAGTTTTCCATGACTTCATAGGGTTTCAGAGGACATAAACTTATCAAAGGTTCTTATTCCCAAATATGTGAAATAGAACCAGACATCCTTTGTTTATTCATTCCCTGATTTTAAGATGCATTTATAGAAAGCCTATAGTATGCAGGGCACTATGTTGATATCACGAAGATAGAAAATGAATAATACAGAGTTTGAGTAACCTCATGGAAGAGCAATCCCAGGGCTCGCACTGAGAAGATGATTTTTTCAGAATGAGAGTCCATGAAGGAATGAATCCAGTAACAGCAATGAAATGAGTGCACATAGATTTAAGACATTTAATTGATCTGTTATTACACTGTTTTGATTTGAATCTCTGGTACTATTCTTTGGAATTCATAAACACATTTTGTTGCCTGGTAGGGCCCAGGGTTTGGTGTAATCTAATACAGACAGCTCATAGCTGCTAATTCCTCAATAGCCAGAAAAAAACTATGGCAACTGAAAGGAGTTGCTAACAAATTTGTATGCATAATTGTCCTTAGATCATATTCCCATGTCTTCTGCAAAACACTAATGGCCACCAGGTATTATTTATCTCTTTTCTCACTCTTGATGTAGTATCCCTATTCCCTCCCCACAACAGCAATATCCATTACCTGCCTAGTAGGACTAACTACTATATAATGTTTTTTTGTGTTACATTTTACATACAAATTCTCTCATAGAAATATATGTACTTCCCCAACTTGCTTTTGGTTCACCCACTCATTCATTCATTAATTTAATAACTATTTATTTAAAAATATTTGTTCAGGTCCAGGGGATTCAATAGTGAATAGAGAAGATGTGGCCTCTACCCTAACGGAATTTAACTGCCAATTACTATAGTAAATAAACAAATGAAAATTATAATGGTATAATGCTAAATTTTATGTGATATGTATTTTATCACAAGAAAGCAAGTGGACAAAATGATTCTATAACGTCAGGTAAGGATGAATACCCAAAAAGGAAATTAAGCAACATCACAGAATAGAGAATAATACGGGAAAGGGAAGTGTATTATTTTAGATACAGTAGTAAGACCAGTCCTCTTCGATGACGTGATATTTTAACTAATGACATTAAGAGAGCAAGTGAGATTAAAGAGATGACATGCGAGCAACTATTTTAGGGGAAGGTGTAATCCATGCTAAAATCGAGGAAAAAGAGTATTCCAAAGACTGCAGGCATCACATTCAAAAGTCCTGAGGTAGGAATGGTCTTGGAATAAATGAGAAATGGAAAGACGTCAAGTGTGATTAGACACATGTCGGAGAAATAATAGTAAGAAATGAGCTGGGAGGGGATGCAAGAGGCCAGCTCCTGCAAGGACTCTGAGGCAAGAGTGAGGGGTCATTAGATTCTGAGTGTGATGGAAAGCTAAGGAACGTTTTGTAAGAGGAGAGTAATATGATTTGATGTCTTTTTTTTAATTAAACTTATTCTGAAACAGTTATAGATTCACATGCAGTTGTAAGAAATAATACAGGGGCACCTGGATGGCACAGTTGGTTAAGTGGCTGACTCTAGGTTTCAGCTCAGGTCATGATCTTAGGATGGTGAGATGGAGCCCCATGTCGGAGTCTGCTTAAGACTCTCTCCCGGGGCGCCTGGGTGGCTCAGGTCATGATCTCTGGGTCCTGGGATCGAGCCCCGCATTGGGCTCTCTGCTCAGCAGGGAGCCTGCTTCCCCTCTCTACACCTGCCTCTGCCTACTTGTGATCTCTCTCTCTCTCTCTCTGTCAAATAAATAAATAAATAAATCTTAAAAAAAAAAAAAAAGACTCTCTCTCCGTCTTCACCCCAATCTTTAAAAAAAAAAAGAAAGAATATAGAAAGATCCTGCGTGCCCTTTCTCAGCATCTGCTATCTTTCAAAACTATAGTATATCATAACCATTGATACAGTCAAGTTATAGAACATTTGTATCACCTCAAGGATGCTTCATGTTGCCCTTTTATAGACATCCCCTTCCAACTCCCTCCTCTGTCCCTAACCCCTAGCAACCATTAGTCTGTTCTCCATTTCCATAACTTTGTTATCTCAAGAATATTACATAAATGGAATTGTGTACTATCTGACCTTTAGGGATTGACTTTTTCACTCGGCATAAATTCCTGGAGAGTCATCTACATTGTAGTGTGTATCAGTAGTACATTCCTTTTTATTGCTGAATAGTATTCCATGGTATGGATGAACTACAGTTTAACTACTACCCCCGAAGGACATCAGGGTGGTTTCCAGTTTGGGGCAATCAAGAATCACCATGCTATGAACATTTGTGTACAGTTTTCCATGTAAACATAAGTTTTCGTTCCTTTGGGATAAATTCTCAGGAATGGTATTGCTGGGTGATATGTTTAAATTTTTTTTAAAGATTTTATTTATTTATTTGACGGAGAGGGAGAGAAAGAGAGAGAGAGAGAAAGCACAAGCAGGGGGAGCAACAGGCAGAGGGAAAGGGAGAAGCAAGCTCCCCACCAAGTAGGGAGCCCGACTTGGGGCTCGATCCTAGGACCCTGGGATCATGACCTGAGCCAAAGGCAGATGCTTAACCGACTGAGCCACCCAGGCACCACTGTTTGATTTTATAAGAAACTATCAAACAGTGTTCCAGAATGGCTGTACCATTTCACATTTCCATCATCACAGAATGACAGGTGTAGCTGCTCTGCAACCTCGTCAGCACTTGGCATTGTCAGCTTTTTGATGGTGTTTTTTAAATTTTTTTTTTTTTAATTTTAGCCTTCTAGTAGATGTGTAGTGGTATCCCTAATGACTAACAATGTTAAGCATCTGTTCATATCCTTATTGGACATCTGAATATCTTCTCTGATGAAGTGTTTGTTCAGATCTTTGACCCACGTAACACTTACTTTAGCTAATACTTATATTTGCGTTAGTCTAGAATCTTCCCTTTCTATTTCACCCAAGTAAATTGGGTTATGCTATAATATATTTTTTTTAATTTTTTAAAAAGATTATTTATTTATTTATTTGACAGAGAGAGAGAGATCACAAGCAGGCAGAGAGGCAGGCAGAGAGAGAGAGGGAGGCAGGCTCCCTGCTGAGCAGAGAGCCCGATGCGGGGCTCGATCCCAGGACCCTGAGATCATGACCTGAGCCAAAGGCAGAGGCTTTAACCCACTGAGCCACCCAGGCGCCCCTGCTATAATATTTTAAACTTGAATTTCTTAGGAGGAAGATGACTAATATCTTTGAAAATTAATTTTCCAACAAGTAAGAAAGAGATTTTATCCAAACATCTTTGTAAAATGTGCTTACAAGGCAGAATACCTGCCAAATATGGGTTTGCTAATACTATTCCTTTGATCTGAACTAATACTAATTTTATAACCCACATTTCCTACTGGGTTTGAGCTAGGCACTAGTCAATAATACCTTATCTTCACATATACACTGTCTACAGATGTAAGATAAATAAAAATTAAAGCAATCATCTGAATATCTTAATTTCATAAAATGTGCTTTCTTTTTAATTTGAAGAAGAAAAGTAAGCCAAAGAGTGTCTGGATTCTGAACCCTGCATACTTTGCATGCATAACTTTAATAAGTGTCTATTAATTAAACACAGTGAAATATGCCAGTATTAACTAGAAAAATACAGACGTACTAGTTGGATAATTCAGCAAGAAGAAACATAAATAGCTCTTTCTTTACTATTGAGCAATTCTGTGCTTATTTGCTCTATCTCATTTTCCCTTATGTAGACATAAACAGATTCTTTGTGGCAGTGTTTCCTCGAGGAAAGATTATGCCGTATTGGTTGCATCACTTTTAAATCAACCTTATTGGATTAAAATTTAAATACATTAAAATACATCCATTTTTTGCATGTGGTCCAATGAGTTGTGACAAACATACATTTGTGTAACCACTAACACAATCAAGAAATAAAGCATACTTATCCATATTTATCCTCCCCAAAAAAGTTGCCTTGTGCCCCTGTGAACTCAGTTTCCTCCTGCCCCTCACCCAGGCAACAACTGATCTGATTTCTACCACTAAAAGCTTAGTTTTTGTTTGCTCTAGGATTTCGGATAAATGGATTCATACAGTATGCTCCCTTCTGTATCTGGCATTCTTTGCTCTGCATAAGGTTTCCGAGATTTATCCAGCTTACTGGATTTGAATCTCAGCTCCTCTTTATGAGCTCTGTGACATTTAGACCAATTACTTAAACTCTGTTTTCCTAACTGAGAAATGATCTTACGTGTACCTCTCTGCTGGGGCTGTTCTAAGAATTAATTGCAAGGCGCTGGCTTGGTGCTCACTGATTCTATCAATATGGATATAACTAATAGCATTTACATCACTGTACATTTTTCCCTTACCCCCTACTACTACTAAAAGAAGAGAATAATTCTGAAGACGCTACAAGGCTTATGAAATCAACACCAAGAAAACTTTACAGTTCTATGTTTTATTATTGAACGAAGATGCTCCCTTGAATTTCTGCCTCCGTCTTCCCTGTCTCCTTTAGCCTTGAACAAACTGGCAGCAGACAGTACTGCTTTCTCTGTCCTAGGCTCCATTCTGCTTCTGCCAGAGTCCAGAGACTTCCAAGAAAAAGGGCTCACTGTCTTTTTTCCCTGATCCAGACAAAGAGAATGTGAGAACAGGACAAAAGACCCCCAGGGGCCTTTCTCATAAAGGGTCAGTGTAAAAGACTAAACATGAAAGGCCTTCCCTTCTTCTAAAAAGGATCTCCTCATTCCTTACCTGAGTCCATCAGGGTGGACTCAGGGGATGTGGAAGAGGAAGAGCAGGAGGACCGGATAAATATTTCCTCCCTGATTGTTGACCTCTATAAAATCTCTACCTGCAAATACTGGAAACTGACTGATAGTGTAGCTTCTGTTTGCTTTTGCTACTGTTCATCCCATTTTGCATGTGTTCTCTCACTTTTCTGTCCATCCCTTCCTCTGTTGTGCATCTATGATACTATAATATGAACACTCATTCGGAGGAAGCAGAGGTGACAGGAGCTATATCTCCAGCAACTAGCAACTCTTAACAATAGGGTTAATGATGTAGTTAATTAGCGTTGCTTCCGGGTTCTAAAAGATATCTCTCTCTTACCACTGCTCCCTGCCTTCTCAGGCACGGCCTCCTACTGAGGACACTCAGGTCACCAAATGAAAGACAGATTTCATGCATTCGATCAAAGTTAGATCTGTCTCATC
The DNA here is from genome assembly GCA_028534135.1 of Potos flavus. Lineage (NCBI taxonomy): Eukaryota > Metazoa > Chordata > Mammalia > Carnivora > Procyonidae > Potos > Potos flavus. The sequence continues at coordinate 34,140,562 of CM052895.1, read as the reverse complement.
TAGGGCTTTTCCAGTCAATCAACTATAGTTCCATTTGCTTATATGGGTCTTTAACACTTGAATTAATAGAGTGGCATAGTCAGGGATATAATGACAAATATGAAGAAAAACGTGCACAAAGAATGGTTTTGAGGAGCCAATGTTTGGCCCTAGGAAATTATAATTCCTTTGGGGTTTTTTGTTTGTTTTGGTGAGGATTTTTGCTATGGTCAGAAAAATACATGTCTAATTAAGATGGATATGTGTATTAGAAATAACATGGTTGGGGGAAAAAAGTAAGATATACATACATAATTTCAGATGAGATTTTGATGCATTAATTTATAATTCTTGAACTCATTTATTTCACTAGGTATAATGATACTTGCTGTAGGTAGCAAAATTCTAATGAAAAACCCTTAAGACATGACTGTACTTTAAGGTATACTTTAGTTTCTATTCTTTCACATGCTAATAAACATCCTATTGTTTATTTTATGAGAGGAATGAAATACTCACAATTAAGACTTCAGTGGGACCTTGATATGAGATGAGTTGTAGAAGGATATTAACATTATCATGTTTTAATTTTGACAGTCCATGTTAATCGAGTTTCTCTGAATACTTCTTTGTGTCAGAGGTTGCTTGAGTTCCTCTATATTCCCCAACTCCATGGATCCATTCCAGATGAGTGCTATGACTCACCTTTACCAATGGAAAGTGAGAGAAGTAAGTCTTATCCACGGTAGGTAAGACTGTGTGTGCCTCCTCCATGCTCTCTTTTCCTTATGGTTAAAAACAAAGGAATCCACAATGGTGGACACAGAAAGATAAAAGAAGCCTGGGTCTTGTGCTTCAAGGAGGGCCACACAGAAGAGCTACCCAACCTGCTTCAGACCATGATGTGAAAAAGAAATAAGTGTTTTGCATTGTCACTAAGATTTTAGGGTTGGTCTATAATATTATCATTAATTATTCTGACTAATGTCGTTTTCCTCTCATGTCAGATTTATGCGACAAAATGAGGTTGGTATTCACATATCCAACTCCAGGAAACCACAGACAGATATCTTTGCAAATCCATTTATATCCTCATCTTATTGTTGCTTCTGCATGGGGTAGGGTGAGGGTGGGTAGGAGAAGGGATAAATATAGTCTCAGGGACTGTATAATCTCTTACTTTTCAAATCCCGGGCAAGGCATAATGATTAGAATTTCCATGATGGACTGCCAAGATCTCACGCATTTAGAAAACCTTATAATAAGTTTCACGTGTATCAACCCTGCATAAATAGGGACAGAATATTATATTTTTTGTTTGTTTCCTTTTTGTTTTTTGCACCCCGAGTTAGTCATCATATTAAGAAATTAAGGAAAGAGGTAATAATCATGAGGTCAGTGGCTAGTGGGTTAGAACCAATTTTCAGCTGCTTGAGAAATAATTAATTTTATTATTTCTTTCAAAGTCTAATATTGGCACATTTTAAAAGTATTTTTTGTCTTTAAAAAAGCCAGCTGGAGAAATAAAGCTTGATTCTGCCAGAGGAAATAGTGGACTAATTAGTCTTCACTATGAGCACCCATGGTGTAACTAAATGTTCCTGCCTACTATAGACTCTGGAGGGGTAAACTATCTGTTATCTAGAAAAAAAAAAAATCATGTCATCCCCCTCATTGGCAAACATGAGTGTTACAAGAATAGATAATTGCTTCTTTTTCTCTGGGACTAAAGGAAGAAAAAGATTACATAAAGCCTGCCAAGGATTATTCACCCAATGTTTCTTTGGAGTTTACTATGGGACAGGCATAAACTTTTACATGGGACCAAAGTAAATGCAGTGAAGACATTCTCTCTTCCAAAGGAAGAGATGTAATTTCAACTTAGCATATTTACTCATTTGAAATAAAAGTACATCATGTGGAAATACAACTTAGATAACATATATATGTATAGATATATATACACGCTTGGATGTACACAGACATACGTGTGCATGTCAAATAGCAATAATGGGAATTATTTTCCTATGTGATTAACTCACTCTAAAGGAAAAAGTCTTTGCCTAATGTGGTAGACTGCAAAAACAGCCACAATTCCTCAAACCTACCTTTCTGCCTGTCCCTTTTATAATGTGACTTTGCAGCTTCTCCCATCAAAAGGTGACAGCTATTTCTCTATCTCTTTGAATGTGAATCAGCCCTGTGACTTGCTTTGGCCAAGAGACATGACTAAAGTAACAGTACGCCAGTTCTGGATCTAGGTCTCATGATACCTTGGATGCTTCCTTCCTCTCTCAAAACTTTGGCCAGGTAACATATAAACAAACTCAGGCTACCCTGTGGATGATGACATGCGTATGACCCAATAGGCTCATTGTCCCACTGCTCAGCCAACAGCTAGGCAACTCTCAGAAATAGAGTCACACTCTGCGTGAGAAAATTTGATCAGGACAGGAAGGACTGCCCAGCTAAGTCCAGTCCAAACTGGTGACCTACAGAATAATAGGTTAAATACACTGCTATTTTAAGACACTAGCTTTAGCATGGTTTGTTAGGCAGCATAAATGATGCAACCAATAAGGGACATTTTAACCTTTGCATTAACCATGGCAGAATTTTTAGTAAATAATATTCTACATATTTTTAAAAGTAAAGTCCTTATTCCGAAACCATGATTCTCCTTTTCTGCAATAATCACCTAAATGGATATAGAAGTAGGCTGGAGTCTAAATCTCAAATTTGCACTTATTTACTAGATAGACCTTGGGGAAGTCACTTGGTCGCTCTAGGTTTTAGTTTGCCTTACCATGAGATGAGGATAATGACATTTTATAGAGTTTTGTTGGAAGGATTAAATGAACCACTACAGGTAAAATTTCCATTACCATTACTATCCCAGCAACATAATAGTCACATATAAAGCAGTTCTTATTCTCTCCCAAATTTATCTATCTTTAAGTGTGCAATGATATTCAGTGACCCTGTCACTAATAAGTTATGAAACTATTACTCTGAGATAGAGTTAACTAATTTCCATTATAGTAGATTCTTCCTTGCATTTAAAAAATATACATTTTTCATGGGTCTTTTCACAAACTAGATTTATTAAACATGTAACACCAATCATTAAAGAAATTATATAGATTATATATATTGACGTTATCTATAATTATACATAATTATAAGTTATATATTACATAGTGTATGTATGTATATATATATGTAAAATATGTTAATCACTACCTGAAAATTATATGAATATATTTCTATATTTGATTACTTATTATTTATCTCACTCACATGAATATAAATCCTCTGTGGTATTTTTGTTTCATATCTTCACCACCTGGGACACAGTAGGCACTCAATAAATATTTCTTGAATGAGAGAATAAATGAACAAATGCTTCTGAATCATTTCCGTGAAATAAGCTGAATCATTCTTGAAAAGATACTCATAAATTCAAAGATTTTTCAAATGCAATTTGAGATATTGGAGAGAGAGAGATAACATGATCCAAAGGGATTTCATTATTGGTTTATCATTGCACTAAGAATTTCTGAAATATTTTCTCATCTAAATTTGAAGATTCCATTGAAAATTTGGAAAATTAACTATAATTCATTATGGGAGTACTTTCTCTGTAGTATAAACTGTTCCTAAGACTTAGGACATTTAAGTTATAACTATAAACAGCATAATCAGATATATAGTCTGTCATATAACCTATCTGAAAAGTGGATTTGAATCTTGTAGGGTAAAATAAAACTCTAAGTAATTTCTTCTTCTTTTCGGTTTAAAATTATGTTCCAACTTACCAAGCTCCCTAGAAAGATTCCATAAATCTTTGATCATGAAAAGCCTTTTTATTATGTTCTGCTAAAAATGATTTCCTTCAGGTAAATTGCACTCTCCAAGCAATACTTCATTACCTATGTGACATATTATAGTTCAGTAGTGGATCTAAGAATGCTTTGGAAACCCTTAAATTGCTCTAAGCTTTAAATTCAAATGCTTAAACTAAGCTAGCTCATCTAACAAAAAGAGCAACCAGAAGAAAATCAGGTCAGAAAAAGAGGGAGAAGTGAATGCAGAAAACATTAGCCATAAAGTCAGAAAATATGAATTTTTATAGTTTTGGGTTTCATTTCTGGGTCATTTAATCTAAAATGCTTCATTTATTCTTCAGTCTGCTGGCATGATATGAATAATGGACATCCGAAATAGATTATATATAAACGGAAGATCATGGGACTTACTGAATATGTACAAAACTCCATCACAATTTTTTTTTCAATTAGGATAAAATTTATCTTTCTATGGCTTCAACTATCACCTAAAGGCAAATGATGACCAATTTTTGTCACCTGTTCCCATCTCTCTCAATTGCTCCAATGGGCATCATCAACTACGTGTCTTATCACCATCTTATCACCTACCACCAAGCTAATATGACCCAAACAAAACTCAACATTCTCCTGTATTATTCATCTCATCCAATGACACTATCATCCACCAGGGTCCCCAAACACATGTGTTAACACTTTTCCTTTCTCACTTTCTTTCTCTCTTGTAACAAGTCACCAGAGCCTGTTGTTCCTACCTTCAGATTCCAACTTCTGATCATCTTTCACAAAGTGGTCTCAAATCATCCCCCCCAAACCATGTCCCATCATTTTCCTTCCATTCCTTCAGGCTATTGAAGATCATACTTCTTGGGAGGATGTTGATTTGTTATGGAGAAATATTTCCTGAACTCAGTATTCCTCCTTACATCATTAAAACTGTAAATAAATATTAGCCTTCTATACTGCTGTTTTATAATTTTATATATTATAAAACTCATTTAACTTTTAGACCAATTGCTTTTGGGTCTATACATTTGTTAGTTGAGTACATTTGCTTTATGAATATATTAGAAACACTTATAATGCATAAGTAATGATCTGAAATTTTCCTTCCAGATTTACAAAAAAACTCACCTTATCAATTTTAATAACAACACAAAAAGAAGACCCTTTGAAAAACCAATAAAAATCAACAGCTTTTCTAAAGAAACAGAAATTTAGAAATGAAAGGTAAAGTTCCAACTCACTCTAGCAACAAAAATCTTAATTTGATGAGAAATGTGAAGATCCTATTGAAGGGATATTATGTAACTCTATTGAATAATGCAATGTAAAAGAAAACTGAATAAATGAAGAGCTAACATTTTTTCTTTACTCTAAGAACTCAATATTGTGAAACTATCAATTTTCTCCTAAGTCAGTTTATAAATCCAATGTGGCCAAAGTAAAACCCCCCCAAAATGCTATTTTATGTTATGTTTAGAATTTTTCTAAAATTTGTCTGGAAGAGCAGAAAAGGAAAATTTTAACAATAAACAAAGATAGAGATTATCCTTTCAAATATTAAAATATATTATAAAGCTGGAGTAATTAAAATTAAGTTACTGGAAGAGGATTAGATAGAGACCAATGGAAATAGTGTGTAGAAATCTAGCCAAATATACAATGGGTAAACTTGGCATTCCAAAACAATAAGGAAGAAATAACTATCCAATCAACAGAACTGGACAACAAGCTAGTAATTTTGAAAGAAATAAATCTGGATTCCTATATTCTTTCCCAGAAAAGTTTCTATATGAATCAAAGATTTTAAATGTAAAAAGCAAAAATAAAATCACTGGAAGGAAACACAAATAAATTTTAAAGCCTAGAAGTACTTTCTAAACATTTTGCATGTTTGTAGAAAATGGAATAATAAAGGAGATCATGGAAAAAATTTGCAACGCATGTAATATAATACATGACAAAGAATTAAAATCCTTATATATGAAACAGATTTAATACATGTAAAATACTGAGTAAAATGGCAGATTCAAGAGTAATGTGTAACATGATGCCATTTATAAGATTGTGCATCGATGTTCACAAGTCTATAAATGTATAGAAAGGTCTAGAAGAATATGCTACAAAATAATAATAATTATATTCTCGTCGGGGGTATGATTTTTAAATATTTTTTATATTCTTTGACTATATTTGTACTCTTTTGACTTTTTATAACAAACATTTATAATAATTATAAAAATAATAAACCTATCTTAAGCAAAATAAATTTATACAGAATAAATATAGAAAATAGCCAAGAGAGCATTGCAAAAGAAAAATAAACAAAAATTACTATTCCATATTTTTTTAAAAGAGCATATAATGAATATGTATATAAAAAGAGAAGGGCGCCTGGGTGACTCAGTGGGTTAAAGCCTCTGCCTTCGGCTCAGGTCATGATCTCAGGGTCCTGGGATCAAGCCCCGCATAGGGCTCTGTGCTTAGCAGGGAGCCTGCTTCCCCCTGCCTCTCTGCCTACTTGTGATCTCTCTCCCTCCCTCTGTCAAATAATAAATAAAATCCTAAAAAAAAAAAAAAAAAAAAAAAAGAGAATGTGGATTGGTGTTGAGGGAAAAGTTCACTATTTATTTATTGTTTGTTATATTTCATTCTCAATTCATCCTCTGGTTTGCCATGTAAATAGAATAATCCTTTAAGATACTATGAACTGAATTTATCTATTTATGACTGATATAATTAAAATATAAGGAACTGTATTTTAGGCACAGTATAATGATTAATAACACTTTTACTCTAGTAGTTTAAAACTAAAATATCACTTACTTTTTGAAGGCCATTTTTCATTTAAAATTTTAATTATATTTATCTAACTTAGATGTTTAATATTCAAACGTTCAAATATATTTCTATCAGCAAATTTATCTCATCTTTTTTCTTTTTCTTACCAAAAAAAAACCTTAACTGTTCTATATAGGTGTATGTGTGCATGTGTGTGTGTGTGCATGTGTATGTGTACGTCTGTGTGTGTGTGTGTGTGTAACAGCACCAGAGGGTTGGAAATGCAAGTTGCAATATATCATTAGCATCACCTCTCCTGTGATTTCTCAGTAGAATGATGGCAACCTCGGCCCTGCTCTAACCTTAGATATAATACTACTTCTGACTAAGCGCTCATATAATAACTATTTCACCTCTACAGTAAACAGTGGAGAAAAGGAAATATATAAAATTAAATTTTATGAGGAAAAAGTTACATTCCCTTTCTTAAGGAATATAAACTGATTGTAAAAGCTATACCCTTTGGAACAATTCATTAGAGAATACTATAAAATGTATTCCGATTTCAAAGAAAAGCCATAAAAGAATGATGTTAAAAGAACTTTCTTGACAACTCTTACTCCCAGACTAAGCCAGGTCCCTCTCTTACAAGCTTACAGCATTCATTACCCTAGGAACTAGTATTCCAAGTAGACTGTGATCTTTGAATGGCGGGCTGGTGTTTATCTTAGCTACTACTGTATTCTCGGGGCCTACCACAGTGTTGGGCAAAAGACACATGCTCAAATTATTTATAGAATGCATGGATAGTTAAATAAATGCTTTGGCATTGAAATTAAAATCCCTGGGGCACCTGGGCGACTCAGTGGGTTAAAGCCTCTGCCTTCAGCTCAGGTCATGATCCCAGGGTCCTGGGATCTAGCTCTGCATTGGGCTCTCTGCTCGGCGGGGAGCCTGCTTCCCCCTGTCTCTCTGCCTGCCTCTCTGCCTACTTGTGATCTCTCTCTGTGTCAAATAAATAAATAAAATCTTTAAAAAAAAAACTCTGAAATTAAAATTCTTCACCATGCCTGGTTTTCTTGTTTTATACACACAAATGTATAGTAGTTACGTACGTGTACTATTGTACCACTATATTATGTACATAAAAACACAAACATAAAACAGATTTTAAGAGCATAAACTCATTTTCTAATATTTCATGCTAATGTGTTATCTTGCACCCCCCCCCCGGAGTAAATACAACCTCTATCATCTCCATTGCCTCTGTCCCTTTGAAAACAACTGATCTAGAAAATTACTAGTAGTCTCATATATTGACTCATTTAATGGTGACAGAAAACACAAAATAGACAGGAAGCTAGAAAAATGGGGTCATGATGAAGAAGTGTTCAGTGGTACTGAGACCAGAGTGACTGGGACCAACATCTGGATCTCAAAACTCTGTGATGTGACATAGTCAATGTCAGGGCACTGGGGTCACTTCTGCAGCTGATCCTGCAGGTTACACAGCAGCAGGAAACAAGCTTGTTTTGAGTAGGGTCTGATTTGCCTAAGTTCAACATCCCCAGGTCAGTGACATTTTATAGACTAAGCTTTGATGCAAGCTACAAAGCAAACACATTACCCAGTTCCCGTTGAACCAAAATGCCCAAATCGATTTAGGCTCAGATAAAAGTGATCCCCCTAGACTGTGAATGATCCTGCTCAATCCAAACATTTCAAAGCTGTTCTATAGTTCAGTTCTGAGTTTTCTCTTCTGTGCCTTGGAGATTAGACTTTTTCGGACTGCAATGTAGAAGAATATTTTCAAAATGAGTCTCAGGGATTTCCTAGCCAACTCTCAATAATTCATTGGGAAAACCTGGCTGTTCATGCCTGCACTCAAACCATTTGCAGAAACACAGCTACAAGAAATTCAGAGATGATAATAAACAGAAGCTTAACAGATACGATCACAATTATTTTTCCAGGAGTAGCATCCCTAGTTATCCTTTATGACTATAATTATGAAAACTGATAAACTAAGGTATGAAAAGATTTCATTATATGTGAATGCAGAGTTGAGAACATTTAGCGTACAGACACCAATTACCACGTGTGTCAGACACTCTCGTGGTTTCTCCTTACTCAACTAGGGTTACTCGATTACTTGCTAAATTCATTTTTCATGACTCCTCGCTCTTCAGCCAAAAACCCAGGAATTTACATTTTGTTCTCTTAACCTTTCTTGACTTCTACTACTCTCTTGCCTTGCCATCCCAGCCCCTCGTGCCATTCCCTCTCTTGTTCCTTCACTTAATTTCTCTCCTTGCCACTCTTATTTCATGGACTCTGATTTTTGCTCTCTTACCCGATGTGACTAAGAATTAGCAAGAAACATCCTTTCTCTAACCCACTGGCACAAGACACATCTTGCATTTTAGATCCGAATGGAGACCAGAGTTAGAAATCCTCATGACGCATTTAAGAAACAAAGGCAGTATTTAATGTTTGCTCATTTAAAATGTTCTTGGCTACGTAGTTGCGGTTTTAAATCCGAGTAATTAGGGTTCCAAGAACAAGATTATATAATATTTGTTTTCAGTTTGGAATGGTCAGATGCCGAAAATTCTTTGCATATAAATTTGCATAAAGAGAAAGACAGGAAGTCAGGAATGCAGAGAAGACTCTATCAGGGCCTGTCACAGATGGGGAGGAACGGTGTAGTCTGAGGCCGTGCTAGTGCCTAGTGTTGTTCTCTGGAAGCACAACAGAGAAGGCTGTTTCCTGAGCTAAGGCTTTATCTTCAGCTGTCCCCAGTCGTCAGGCCAATGTGCTACCCGGGATGGGCGGACCATTAGAACATTTTAACCCGGATGTGTTTATTGCTTTAGCTAATCATGTTCAGAGTTCCCAGGAAAAGTAATATTGACCAGGCAGATTTTGAGAAGGTGGAGATGGGAAATACCTCTTTGTGGGAGGGAGCCTAAGGGGGACAGAGTAGGGAAGAAAGGCCAGGCTGTGTCAGACTTGGTGGGGAGTGACAGTGAGGGACCCAGAAAGCCAAGGGAGATCATGAAGACTGTGTGTGCCTTGGAATGTCAGAAACCCCCTCCCCCGCGCACACACACACACCTGTGTGGTTAGTATGCTCAGGAGGGGAATGGTGTGGATTAAGGGAGGGATGGACCACAGCTGTTAAGCTGGGGTTTGAGAGAAGATGGAGAATCCCATGAAGGATACCAGTCATCAAATCCAGAGGAGTTCCCAAAGAGAAAATAAACTCTGAAACTGGAGGTCAGGGACCATAACAAACAAGTTAGAGCCATGAGTTTAGAAAATGGTCCCTGGAAAGACACTTGGATTGCAGGTGTGATCTGTAAAATATTTAACAACTAGCACCAAAGGGGCACCAATCGATCAGAAAAGATGCCTGGGAGAATTAGTGGAATAGTGTCCTGGAACCCATTCCCATGGCCGTAGAACATTCTACAAAGAGTTTTAGGTAACTAAAGAAATACGTTTCTGGATCTTGTGCTAAAATCTTTCCAAGGAATAAGAGAGTTTTAATTTTTGTTTTCTGTTTTTTTTTTTTTTTTAATGTCTGGAGGATGATTTCCATTCACGTTAAAGAAAATTAGGAGAGTTTTCATTTATGTTGAAAATAGCCTCTCATAAATCCAGAAACTACAAAGTCACACATTGAACTCCGATCTCTCTAAGGGTAGATACCAAGAGGAGAGGCTCGTTCATCTTCGTACTCACATCATGGGATCTATAGGGCTCATCAAATAAGTTTTTAGTTTTTTTTTTTAATGCATGAATGAGTGAAATTATTGCTACCAGAGAAGGAAAAGTAAGTTAGAAGGGAATTATAGAGATGGACTTAAGGTCTTCTGATAATTAACTTTATGATGTGGAATTCTCTGTGAACCAGTAGTCTTTATTTCTTTGAATGACTTTGATGACTTTCCAATTTTAGCTTCTCATTTTCAAGTGAATCCTGGGAAGTGGTGATCTATTCACACCCATGGAACTACTTTGCCTCAAAACTTAGATGAGAACTCTGATTTTCATAATCCAAGAATGATAGTATTTTCCCTATCTTCATCACCTATTACTTTTGATTCTCAGGTTTTTTTCACGGGCAAAACATGGAGAATATTCATTTAACCTCACATCGTAGCTGTAAAGAGAACACGAGGCAGTATGAAAGCACTATTGTGTACTCAATATCAAAGGAATAGGCGGCCTTCAATCACTAGACCTTTTAAATCAATTCAGGTACATGTGAGGCTCTGTGCGTTATTAAATCTGAGGATTGACATTATCTTTAACAAGTGTGTCATTCAAAAAAATCCTTTGGTACTTATTTATCCTAGACTCAATACAATACCATCTGCTCTCAGATATCCTTGTGAGGTTGCTTGAAGGCATACATTGTCAGCCCAAGCAAACTCAAAATTTGAGGTGTGAGGAAGCTATTATTCTACCTTATTACCTAAAAAGCTAGGGTTTTTATCATCCTGAGTACTCTCTTTTCTTTTAATTGACTTCAGTGCCTTATTCAACAGCGGTTCAACAGAAACGGTCTGGATTAGATTTGAAACACAGCTTCTAAGGAGCAAAATTGAATCAACTAACACAATGCTCCTTTGATTCTGGATACTTCCTGGACGGACTCAGAGCTGAATAACCACAGCCCGCAGTGCCAGGTGAGGAATACAGAGTGGGATCATTATTCTCCTTAGCTGATTCGGCACTTTAAAATGATACAGCAGAAGGTGCCAAGGGGCAGCTTGAAGAGAATTATTTGCGCAGCTCCTGATTGAATGTGTCAGTCATGAGTGATCACTGGTCTCGCTATTTAATGAACATGATAAAACCCCAGATCGCGATGCCTAGGACCAGCTTTCCCTGCCCCTCCAAACAGTTAAGAGTCCAATCAGAGAGGTCTGGAGGCGAAATGAGAAGCAGACAAAATTGGTTTTGCTGCCTTTCTATTTCTATTGCATGACCTGCTCTTCCCTCAGAGCCCTCCTGGCCCACCTGAATGAGCTTGGTCCCCACCAAGAAAGGTATGCTCTTCCTTCTTACTATAATCCCGCAACAGGCCTGGAAGTCCGTCAATCACCTGCAAGAGAAAGTCACTTCTGCTTTGTTAGATAGGATACTGGTATGAAAGCTTGCCCTTGCTGACCAAGTTCTCCTACGAAACCTCATATATAATAGGTTTTGTTAAAACTCATCAGGAGAGCTAACTCAGGTATTCATAGGTTCATTCTTTCAAAGAATCTTTACCAAGTGCTAATAGTCAGGCACTATGCCAGGTGTTAAGGATGCAGAAGTACTGAATAAATACATTGCTTTATGTCCTTTGAGAAATGGAGACGCAAGCTATTTTTAAGTATCGGTTACAACATAATATGTTACCTGCAGTGAGAGAACGTGCTGTGAGAAGAGAGAGGGATCCCCGCCCCAGCCTTGGGATACACATGGATGGCGCCCCAGAGGATTCCTACAGCTCAAAGAAAACAGTCCAAATAGAAATCAAGGACATCACCATGGGGGAAAAGTCTTTAGTCTTCACCTTTCTTATAAAACATGTAACAAAGGATTGTTCATGAGATTCTGAACCTGTGCCGCTAGAAAATTCCATCAGGCTCCAGAGACCAGCTCCCATCCTGCCCAAATCACAACAAAGTGAAGGTGCATGAAGTTTGTTTCCAGAATCACTCTCTCGTCTCCTGGAGTAGAGCACAGCGGTCTCACTCCCTCAGCATCAGGCCCTGCCTGACCAGCGGTGTCAACAGCATCTGCTGGCTGGAGCCCCAAGCCCACCTTGATCTCATTCTGCTCCCTCTGCCTGGAATGCCCTCATCCCCAAACCTCTCACTCCCCAATTAATTCCTCCCTGACTTCAGGGCTCATAGAAATTACCACTTCTTCCAAAAAACATTTCTGCACTTTTCTCATAGAAGTAAAATTCTCATTTTCTCTTGCTTCCATGATACCCCCTGCTTGGCTATTTCCAGTCATTCACAAATCACACTAATGAAACCTGTCTTATATTTTTACTCTTGTCTGCTTTAAGAAGACAGATCTGTGTCTTTATCTTTGTATGTAGGGTCTGGCAAATACCAGGTGCTTGCTCATAATATATCTGTAGGCTAGATGGATGGTAGGCAGATGGATGAATGGGAAAGTGGTGTGCTCCTATTTTCCCTTGCCTTTGAAGCACCCCTAGAACTCCCCCAGTTATGTTTCTTCTCTATCTCCAGCTAGTTATATTTCATGCATCTGTAAAAATCTCAAGCATATTTTTTCTATTAGAAGGGAGACACATGATTGGTCATGGAAATATGCACTGTGCACATTCATTTAGGAGAGCTGTAAGAGAAAATGAGAATCCAGTGATCTCTCAATTTGTATTCTGCGGTGTTAATAATCAGCCTGTCGCACTTGCTAATGCACTGCGGCCTAATAAACCTTGCGGAAGGAGACCTGCTCCATCTCACTTGGGCCTGAGTGACTCTAATATGTCTACTGACTGCCCGGTAGCCACACTCTGGGTTCATCAAGAGGCTTCATCCGAATCCCACTGTCTCCGCTGCCTTTGACACCGACTTGGAAATCACATTCCCAAAACTACAACTGTTTTAATCACTTTTTTTTTTCATACTATTTGATTCTTGAACCACTCAGTTTGGCTACTAACCAACATGTAGCAACTCAGCCCTTCGTTTGTGTTGTGTGGGTGGGATGTTGAAGGAACAGACTCTGTCACCTGCAATCCTGTTCAGCTTTCCCAGTTCTGCTGCTGTGGCCCATTTGCAAATATGAAAAGACAGAGGGAACAGAGCCAGCCATAGGAGCTCAGCCAGTGCTGATTATAACAATTTTTTCTTTCTGTATCGGTCAAAATATTTTAAATAATTTTAATGCCAGAAATATATGGCATGAAAACGAGGAACTAAATTATAAATGAAAAGCCAGGAGAAATGGTTAAGATGGAAACATTTCTTCTCCATTTCTCATCTTTCCTTCCAACTGAGGGGCCTTCAGTGGGTGGAACACTCCTGACCTCTCTCTTTCCCTCACTCAACTCTGCCCAGAGTGACTTATCTAACTAGCGAGTTTGGGGAGTAAACCAAAAACAAACAAGTAAACAAAAAACTTTCTGGCAGAAAGTTCACTTTTTATTCCTCAGGGAGATGCCTGTGTGGACCATTACCTTCTGTGATGGGGGATAAGTCTGTCTAACTCTGGGGCTTTCACACAATGCCTCAGTCTCCAATATTTTGCCTTACAATTAATAAAGGTTTGGGTTTTTTTTTTTTTTAACCTCTGTTAACTGTTTTTTCTTTTTTTCTTTTTTTTTTCAAAACTCAGATGGAGAAGAGAATTATTATGTTATTCATGTTGTAAAATTTCTGGACTATCCCTGACCAATGGCTGGCTGGCAGGAAGTGTGGTAATTCAAGACCACAGGTTTCCCAGGTTCACATTTTGGCTTGCCATTGATCATCTGTGAGCTTGGGAAATAATGGCATTCCTCTGTACCTCAGTTTCCCCTCAACGAAATAGGGACAATAATACTAATGCCTACTGCTAGGGCTTTTGTGAGTATGCTACACCGAGTCTAACCTAACACTCACTTCTGTGAGCTATTTCTGTTATCATTAAGCCATGCCATTTGCTTGATGGGATGCCTTGGTTGTCAGATTAATAATTCAGATTCTAAACATGATAAACTGTATAGCTTGAGCCATTATAAGTCGCAGACTACTAGAACCCAAAGGAACCTGAGAAATCTTAGCTTTAGGAGCTAGTCCAGTGGAAGAAGAGATAGAACTCACCCAAGGTTGCACTTGGTGGTTCCCAGGCTGGATATTCTATCTGTCTGGACTCCCGGCCCATTGATTTTCCTTCTATCTCAGCTACCTCACCTATAACTATTTCTGTTAACTGCACTCCTCAGACTCACTCCACTTGCCCACATAATGTGGTTAGTGAGTCTAGTCACCAAACCCATCATTTCTGTGAGAGCTCAATACCAGACCTCAATAAAATTTGCTCCTGAGCTTCCCAGTATATTTTTCCTGTCAGAGAAAGCTGAAGTCTGACTTGCCTGGGATACTTCATGTGAAAGAAAACCCATTTAAAAAGCAGCATTGTTGATTTATTAGCATCCTTACATTGCTTTGTTCTTTACAACCCAAAACATTTTTAAAGCCAGATATTTACTTTTGATTGTTCTTCTAATCCTGCTGCTTCTCCCACCAGGGAGCTCACACTTCTGTTTGCACCATCCCAGGGAGTGCTAACTAAATATAGTATTGAAGTAAAATCCCCACAAAGCTAATGAACCACTTTATGGAGACTGAGAGGCAGGAAACCTTTTTAGGAGTGGTGGCGCAATTAATTGGTTATGGTCACACAAAGGCATGATTTCAGAAACAGGCAATTTACAACAGGGAATTTAGAAGGTTCTATGCGATAGCCTAAACGGTAGAAAATCATTACTTTCAATCACGTATCAACCTGGAAGCCAAATCAGACATTTTGATGTATATTTTCAACTGAGTGCAATTTGTGTACATTTCCAAAGTAAAAATGTGGCACATTTGCCAATAGTCTGAATCGCTAATTGCCAATTACATACCATTGAGAATCTGATACCTGTCAGGTTGGAACCTTAGATCTCCCAAGTATAGGACATGCGGTCGAGTACACTAGCAGATAAAGTCGTAACAGCTACAAGAGCAACGTTATCCTTTAAAATCCCCCAATATTACTTCAATAGGGAATAATTCCATAATTCATTAAATTTAGGAAACATGAAGCAAGTATCAGTTATCCAGATTATTTTCAGGTATGTTCAGCTCTTCTGCTACCAGTGGCATGCGTGGCTATTTTTATTTATTTATTTTTTAAAAACATTTCATTTATTTGAGAGAGAGAGACAGAGCATGAGCAGGGGGAACAGCAGAGGGAGAGGGAGAAACAGGCTCCCGCTGAGCAGGGAGTCTGATGCGGGACTCAATCCCAGGACCATGGGATCTGGAAAGACAGATGGCCAGGCGCCCCCCACCACTTTATTTTTTCCCCCTACCCCTTTTTAAAGATTTTATTTAACCTGTGGCTATTTTTTTTCTATTCTTTTTTTTTTTAAAGATTTTATTTATTTATTTGACACAGAGAGAGAGATCACAAGTAGGCAGAGAGGCAGGCAGAGACAGAGGGGGAAGCAGGCTTCCCGCGGAGCAGAGAGCCCGATGTGGGGCTCGATCCCAGGACCCTGAGATCATGACCTGAGCTGAAAGCAGAGGCTTAACCCACTGAGCCACCCAGGCACCCCTAACCTGTGGCTATTTTTAAGATCCAAGTTAAAGGATAACTTTTTTTTCTTTCTACATATCTCCAGGAATTTTTCTTCTATTTAATTATTTGTAGAAACTGGAATCCAAGTTAAATGGTCGGCAATGTTACCAAGTCATAGAGCTAACTGGATGCAGATTATAAAACTAAGAGGATAAGCATCAATTTCATCTATGCCAAGACATGTTTAAGTTGACAAAACAATGCTGTTTTTATTTTCCACAAATTACTGACCTTCTATGAAGTACTATGTGTAGAATAATTAGACAACAAAAGATCCCACCAAACATTTTATGAAAAATTGATTCAGACAGTAGCATGAGATCAATGAAGTGGGTTCGAATCCTAGCTCTGCCACTTACTAGCTGGGTGACTGTAAGGGAATGACTGAACTTCTCTGAGCTTCGGTCGCCCATTATGAGGATAGTGAAATGACTTCACACAGTGCCACAAGAATTTAATAATGTAATGTCTGTAGGATGCCTCACCCACGGCTTGTATGGTAGGTGGAAGGTAGTCGTTAAAGTTAGTCATCTCTGTGACATCTGAGGGCACCAAGGAACAGGAAGATAGCAGTTTTTAAGGAAATTTAGTTCTGTTTTAGACTGATAAGCTTGAGTGCCTGAGGACTGGAGTTGTCCAGGGGGTCTTATGCATGGTTTAAAGGTCAAGAGCAGACATTCACATTTTGGAGATATAAACAAGTCAAATGGATCACGTGGGATCCATGTAAAAGATCAAAGAAGAATGATGAGAGGAGCAATCCAGGGCATCCCAATATGTATGGGATGAGCAGAGAGGAACAACTAATGACAGAGAACTAGAAGAGATGGTCAGAGCTGAAAGTAGAACCAGGGAAGGCTGATACCATCGAACCCAACAAAGACAAAAGGAACATGTGGCTGGGTATCTGAGGATGACGTCTGGAAATACGTGTTTATTTGATATTGAAGAGATAATTTCCAGCCTTAGTGTGAACACATTCATTGACCTGTGGGGATAGATGCTGAACCAAATGGAAATGAAGAGTGACAGCAAGCCCGGGGAGAGGGGACAGTAGGCACACCCAAGAAGGCCTGCAGGGGAGGAAGAAGCAAGGGAGAGTGCTCAGCTTGGGAGGGGAATGGGCCTTGAAGAAGGTGAAGGTGGGGGAATGGCCCAGTCTACTAGCATTCACACACATTTGCTTTTGTTCCTTTTACGTGTACACACGGACTCCATTGCCCAGCCTCTCCCTATTACACGTGGCCCTGTAGTGAGTTCTTATCAAAGGAATGTAAGTTTAAAGTACATACCGATTTGAAGCCAATATTTTTAAGAAGTGGATGTGCCTTCTGAAAGGCCTCTGGAAGCAGTGCTTTCCTCCACTGCTCATGGCAGGCCCTGTGTCCACATGCTGGGATGTTCTTTCTCCTTGCAGCTCCATGGCCTCATTTGAGGCTGGCTTTGGGAGGAATGCCCTTGTTGGGAAATGTATAATTTGGGCAACTGACTTTCTATTAGAATCAATGGTTATTTTTAAAAAGTCACAGGCCTTTTTTTTTTTTTTTTTTTTTTTGGTGAGGATCCTGGTTTCTAGGGCAATACAATTTCCTTGAAAGCTAAATAGTCTTCTGATCTTTTTGTATCCAATCAAGTCCAAAGTTCTTATCCCGAAATGGTTCTCAAGACTGCTTTATTACTATTAATTTTTGTTGAAATTAAATATGAATGAATTATATAGGCTTTGTAGCTCTACCAGGAAACCAATCCATTTTGTAGCATTTTAAGATAGGAAAGTGTGTTCTAAATTCCCAATGATATAAAAATTAACATCTGCAAGTCTGCACATCTTTAAGATAGAGACTTAATATAAGACAAATGTATGGAACTTATTTTGAAATTCTGATATGACGAGGACATGGATTTCGTCTCCCTATGGTTCCCAGAATAACACGCAGACACGGAGGTGGTGATCGGTTAGGACACAATCACATAATCTCTCCTCTGGTTGTGCCCAGATGGATCCCTGTTTCTCTCAATGACTTTTTCTTGGGCTTACTGCACTATAGTTGGCAGGGCTCATTCTTATTTTTCTAGGATAAGAGAATGAGGAGGTGGGAAGGTTTGATAGCTAGGGAAGACTTCAAGTAGCCCTCCAAATGCCCACTCTCCAGACTCCTGAGCACAGCTCTGCCCGCGGCACATTCTGCCCTTCTATTTGCTTAAAAGTCAACTCACTTTCCACCCACACAGTAACCTTGCTCTGATAAAAATTTGACAAAGCATGCTGGATTCAATTATATGAAGTTGATTACAGGTGATGACAGACAGCCTTCAGGGAAGATCAAAAGCAGCAAAAGCGGTTTATTCACGAACATGACTCCAGGATGCTTGGTCTGATGGCATAAACCAACCCAAGGAAAGATCTGATGAGAATATTTATTTCCTTGACCTTGGAACAGTATAAAATACAAACAATGTAACTTAACTAAAATTATCTTTCTGAAGCTCCCCTATTACATTAGACAGTGAGTATAATCATAATGTTGTGCCAGATTCCTAGTTTACAGCAAAAGAATGGCTATTCTCATTCTATAATAAGTGAAGCCAGCATTCTACAGAAGAAGGCACCTTCTGGGATGCCTCAGTCGGTTAAGTGTCCGACTCTTGATTTCGGCTGAGGTCATGATCTCAGCATCATGAGATTGAGCCCCACGGCCAGTTCTGCGCTGGGCATGGACACTGCTTGAAATTCTCTCTCTCTATCTTCTGCTGCCCCTGACCCATCCCTCCCTCTCTCTCTAAAAAAAAGGGGGGTGGGGGCATCTTCTCTGACAGCGCCGTCGCTGAAAGACGTCTCATGTTTTATTCTGTTCTTCCATTTCAGGAATTCTTAGACCAGGCTTATGAGAGTATTTTTAGAGTCACATATTTCAGCTGCATCTTACATACCACCTTAAGCGGGGCAGCCCCAAATCACAATAGCACCGAGAGTCAGAGTAATTATTATTTATAATTACTTCCTCACAGTATGTTGGCTCATAAATTTTAATGAAGCTCTTTCCGCAATGGTGATTGTCAGTCTTCCTGGCATTTGTGGGATAAATGTTTATCCAAATAGAAATAATGTAGTCAAATAGTTTCATAGCCTGACTCTTCCCTTCCTCACTCTGCCCTAGAGGTGATTCCAAATGCATAGCCTTTGAGGGGAAAGAGAGAGGTGCTAGTTATCCTACTTTGGAAGTTCTGACATCCACACATGGCCTCCTGCTACTCAGCTGCCTGGCAGGGATATGGGTTGGTGCAAAATAGCTTCTGGGCAGGCAGACAAATTTACTGCCAGCAGCTGGAAACATTCTCTCCAAGAGCCAGGAATGAGCTTGACTCCAGGAAAGGCATCAGGAGAAGCTGCTCCCCTCTTCCTCCTCTGTTTTCATTGTTAGCTGGAAAGGACGAGGGTGAGAGAGAAACTGAGCATACTTTACAAAGACACTCAGAACAGAACGTGCCTTTGCAAAAAGAAGATGCAGCATGAGTGGATTTTTACATTATACATATATGTGTAGTAGATTCCCTTTATGGAGCAAACTTCTCTAAGTGCCTTTAAAAATCATTGATTATTTGACAGAATCTGGGGACACAGAGATTGGAAAGGCCAGGAATCCCTGACAATCAAACATCACTGGGGAATGAAGAGGAAACATCTCTATAATTATGAAGTAGATCTTTGAGAAAATGTGCTTAAATTTCATCCAGGGGCAATTAACATCTATGTTTTTGAGAAGATATGGTTTGAATCTGAGTTCCTCCAAAATCAAAGCTTGAGAGGACTTGGGAGCAGGTGGTTTATTTGGGGCCTAATCCTGGAAACAGGAGGGAAGTCTTACGGAGAATGAGATTGCAGAGAAGAAAAAGACAACATAAAGGTATATTATCAAGGTCACTGAGGTTGAGTAAGGGGGTCTCAATGAAAGCACACAGAAAGCTTTCCAAAATTGTTTATCTGAAAGACAAGAGGCTGGAGGACTCATCTCCTGGCTCTGGTCCTCTATTAACTGAGGGTTGTTGCAGGTTGAGGTCATTCGTGGCCCTGTACTTACTTCCGGGTGTGCTTGCAAACAGGAACCTAGTGAGCTGCACTATAACAGAAAGGCCGGGGGAGAATGCAGAAAGGCAAGCGCAATGTGCTTGAGGTGGAAGAGTGAGCATGCATAGATCTGCCCACAATTGGAAGCTCACAATAGGAAGTGGGCCAAGGCGATGGGCAGGGACCTAAGAGGCATCTGCTACATACATCCACTGAACAAGGAAGCACCCTTTCAGAGTGATGTCAATGGCATGGCGTGCTTCTAAATGTTCCATATTCTTCCTTTTTAAGGTGTATACACATTTGATGCTCCAGGTGACAAATAGTATCTGTTTCCTGCTATTTTTATTTTTTTAATTAAAAAAAATTTTTTTTTAAGATTTTATTTGTTTGAGAGAGAGAGAGAGAGAGACAGCAAGAGAAGGAACACAAGCATGGGGAGTGGGAGAGAAAGAGAAGCAGGCTCCCCTCTGAGTGGGGAGCCTGATGCGGGGCTTGATCCCAGGACCCTGGGATCATGACCTGAGCCAAAGGCAGATGCTCAACCTACTGAGCCACCCACGTGCCCCTTTCCTGCTATTTTTAATTCTAAATTTTGTATCTGTTCTTTGCTGTGCAGTTTCCTTAGTCTTTAAAAACTTCATCATACTTAACAACTAACACATCTACTTGTGTCATAACATGGGTTATAATTTCAAAAGAATGACATATTTAGTATTTCCAAATGGTTTGATTTTAGGATGGCTTGTCCTTTGATCCATCTATTTTAAAGGAAATAACTGAAACCTATAATTCCATAAAAATAAAAGGAAAAAAGTATGCCCAAACCATGCCAGAAACAAAATGAAAGGCAGTTAGGAAAACAACTTATTTGTGGAGGAAACAGCTTATTTAAAAAAAAAAAAAAAAAAAGTGTCACAAATCAATTAAGAATAAAGATACACAGCACAAAGATCAGTAACTTATGTAGGAAAAAGTGAATAAGGCAAATAAACACTGGAAAGACACTCCAGCAGATGAAGGTGAAAATATAAGAAATTTAAAATTGGTAATTAAGAGAATGATCATGTTGACTATTTCAGGGTTCAATGAAATAGACATCTCTTGCCCTGTTGCTGAAAGTTTAAAATCATATTACTTAGGGCGGCAACTTGGCAACATAATTTAAAAACCCCAAAATCCTTTTTCCTAGGACTTATCCACCCACAGGAAGGAATAAATGAAGAGGAGTCAGTGCAAAGTCCCATTATTTAAGATGGCAAAAAGAAAAATCAGGCGAAAAAGAAAACTAGCAGTAAAGGATTGGGTAAATGAATTATTCCTACATTGCTACTTAAAATCAGGCTTTCAAAGTGTATTTAAATATTTTAGAAAAGGTTCATAACATACAAGTGAAAACACAGTTGGTAATACAGTGTGTATTTTGTTTTTAAAGTATGGGATATACATACAGAGAAAACTTGGAAACTTATACATTAAACTATTAATAGCTATCTTTGGGTGGTAACATTTCTGGTGATTTCCTTTCTACTTTTCTTTATTTGCATATTTTCTACATTGCACATATGTACTTTTAAAATACTAATCAAAACGCTTTTCCTTTTCACAAAATCTACATCAGTGTTAAAATTAATTATGACTAAGCCTTGAGCAGGTGGCTCCAATAACTTTTTCTGTCTCCTCCTTTTCTTTCAGGAATTTCTATCTTCTAAAAGAATATATTAATGATATAGTCAAAGCTTAAAGAGTTACTCTAAATTCTATGTTTGTTCTTCAGTTAAATCCTTTTATAGGAAAATTACAGAAAGAATTTGAAGGTCTCAGGGATAGAAATCCCAGCTCTTTTATAATCTAGCCAGAATATACAAGGATAGTGAATATTTAGTCATTTAGAAAGAGAGTGATGGCAGGAGAGGACAAGGGAAAACAGAAGAGAGAATGTAGATGAAGACAAAGAAAAGCAGGTACAGAATTACAGAACAGAGCATGGATTTTGACATTGTTTTTTTGTCCTAAAAATAAGGAAGACTATTGAAAGAGTAATATTCATTTCAGTTTTCCAAATATGAACTTCTGTGTATAAGAAAACATCAAGTGTGGGGAAGTGAAAGAGAAATATTTAAATCCACTCAAACTAGAAAGTAAAAATGGAAAAATCATTCTTTAAATAGAAGCAACTTAATGATAATGCTTTCCCCACATGCCCACATCCTTTCCATGGGGTCAGATCTTTAATTGGAAATGTGACCAAAAAAGTCACTTAATTTGTTACCAGAAGTGTCTTTCCTAATCATACTTCTGATTTCCATATGCTCTTGTCAGTTTTTTCAACATATCAAGGAGATGTACTGATTATACCAAAATTATACAAAAGCATAAAATTAAGAAGAACATATATCAAAGGTTCTGACATATTAAAAAATGAGCAGAAGTTTGAAATTCTCATAAGCCCTTTCTTTTTGGTGGTCTATTACTGCCAACATTGTCAACTCAAATTCACTGCAACAGTGTTCCTGTGGGAATTGAAAGGGAGATAGCTCCAAGGATTATGATTTACCATATTGTAAGTGATTCATTTGTCACCATGGTCTGGCACTTTCTTTTCTTGCGCAATCTTTCTCAATAGAGGAGCTGACACAATGATCTTAAGATAATTGAAAATAGAACTAGAGGATAAATTTGCTGAATGTGGAGTCCAAATAATGGATTGAAACACGGAGAGTCAAATCAGAAAACTCAAGAGCATAAGTGCAGGCAGAGCAATAAAGTGAGGCAAAACAAAGGAACAAGAGTGCAAAAGCAAACTGATGGCCAATTAAGAGGCATACATACAAGGACATATGTCCAAAAATAGGACTTAAAGTTTGGGGTATGGTGGACACTTACGTAGAACCTAAACTATATACAGACATTAGCATTTAGGGGCAGGCATGCAGTTTCTAAAGGGACTGAGATGCTGAAGAAGGAAATCTGGGCAGGAACCTACCTACTAGAGAATTGGGGCAGTGGATAAAGGAACCCAGAAATTTCCAGTTTTGTAGGAAACTGGGATCCCAGGAAGACCAGGTCGAAGATCCATCTGAGACTGAGCAAGGGAACAAGTATGTTTGCATTTCCTATATTCCCTTCATCCAGGGAAGCCTGGTCTCAAAGAAGGGGTGGAGTCAAAATAATAAGTAATTATTTCAGCTGTTCCAAATTCACAGGTTTGAGAGCTATAGGAGCAATGACACAGATAATTAACATGGGTTGCATTCTCTGTGGACCTCTCTCGAACTTTCTGGTTAGACATTTTCTTTTCCACATACTTAAAGACTTCCAATGTCTTCTTCTAATCCACTCCCAAAATGCAACAATAAATCAGACAAGCAGAATTAAATAATGTTAACATAAAGTACCACATGTTTCTTGCTATATTTCCCACTGTTCCCATTGCTAAATGCTACGTATTGCCCCCCATCTAGTGAACTGTTCTCTCCTGAGTTCCCTGTTAGCTATGCTGTGATCATGGACTGGCTTCTTGAACTATAGCAGAAGATTTATCTCATTTTCCTTTCTGTGTCAAGAAAGGAAGCAGAAGTTAGGGGACAATCATTCAAGAGGTAAAGTATGCTATAGAGGGCAACCTCAGAGTTTAGAAGTCAGGGACGATCTGGGGACACACAAATGCTGGTCCTGACAGGTGCTTGCGCCTGCCAAGATACAAGGAGTTTCAAGGTCCAGTCTGATCAGCAATTAGTCTGATTTTGATTCCTAGGATGACAATTGTGTGTCTAGCTAAAAAAATACCCAATTCTTTAGAAATTGTTCCCATAAATGCAGAGATCTGTTCTGCATGCCAGATGACACAAGTTTACAAAAAAGCTTTTCTTGGGGACAGGAACAGCCCTCATAAGTCATCAATTCACCACTCTTTCTTTAAACTATTGCACCCAGATTAAGATGCATTCATTTACAAAGCTTCTGTTAAGGATGGAAAGCAAATCCCCAAAGAAAAAATACCATGTTTGACAAAACAAGACATTTTTCCTTATGCATGTGACTACAGCTTTTCATTTGGCCATTTTAGTATCATTCTTCCTACTTTGTCATCAGAGAAAATGGAGAAGAGTTGATCAACTTCGTATACACATCAGTATCCCAGCATTGTATTTCCAGGACAGATGGCTCAGAAGGCTCATCTATTCAACTCATAATGAACATAATCACCTCTTGGAATATTCTTACATCAAGTATTCCTCTTTTCTGTGGGCACCCAAATTGAATTAAATTCAATAAAATTAAATTCAAAAAAGTGTTACTCTTTTGCAAAAGTCCACCCTTCCTATCTCTATCAATAATATTTTAGTCTAGGGGTGCCTGGGTGGCTCAGTGGGTTAAAGCCTCTGCCTTCGGCTCAGGTCGTGGTCTCAGGGTCCTGGGATCGAGCACCGCATCGGGCTCTCTGCTCGGCGGGGAGCCTGCTTCCCCCTCTCTCTCTGCCTGCCTCTCTGCCTACTTGTGATCTCTCTCTCTGTCAAACAAATAAAATCTTTAAAAAAAAAAAAAAAATAATAATAATATTTTAGTCTAACTCTAAGCCTTGATCTTAAATGACTATGCCTTCTGCAGTGAGAATCAGCAACCGCCAATGTACTTTCACTACACTGCTTGGAGTTTCTTCCCTCTGCCTGTGAAAGCAAGTCTAAACAGGGGTGGACCTAGGTTTTGTGAGGCCTGAGGTTTATACAATTTGGTGGTCCCCTAGCATCTTGCAGAACTTCCAACATTTCTCACACGGGAGGTCAGAGAGGTATGTTCCTACGTGGTGATAGTGGGGAATTCTGACTTCATAATCTTACATTGACAGAGAAAAATCTTTAAATTATAGAGTACAACTTCCTAGATTGATTGTTGAGCTTTTAACTTGGTCCAAGACACAAACATTAGTAAGAACAAACCTTCATGGAGTCTTTCTATCTACAAGCTACTATGCTAAGCAATGTACATTTATTATTATTCACAACCATATTACGAGGTAGATATCCTAATTGTGCTCATTTTATGGGTAGAGAAACTTGGACTGGGAGAAGTTAAGAAGCCATGATGCAGGATGTGAAGTCAAGCAGTCTGATATCAAGGCCTGTGCTCCCAACCAGAATGTCACGCTGGCTCCTGGAAAGCAGAGCTCTTCCAGGTGATCTTTTCTCTTTATATATTATTTTCTCCAACTTTTTAAAGGTATGAATAAATATCCCTCAACCTGGACAACTGAAATAATGGGAAGGAAGAACGGTGGTGATCATGAGAACAGCAAATATGTGAACAAAATTTGGGAGTACAACCCAAAAACTTCACCACCAAATACCAATAAAGTAAATGAGCATGTTCGTAACTCTATTAGAGATGAATATACTCATTCATGTAGGCAACATGTACCCACATCTCCAAGGGGCCAGCCACTACAGGTGCGGAGACTCCTGAGTTAAATAATGGACAGTCCATGACCCATAGGCACTCATAATTTGGTGGAAAAAAAGAAAGTAAAAAACTAAATGATAGATTGTTCATGTAAACATCAATTAACCATATGACTTTTAATAGCACATTTCTCACTGCCCTATTGAGTCTTCATCACACAAATACCTTCACTACACAAATAGTCTTCATCATACAAATACACAAATACTTCGAAAAAGTTAGAAGATTAGGATCCTGGTAGATTGCCCTGTGGGTGAGACGTCCTAAGCCTATGCTTCCCCCTCCACTTTCCTTTCCATTGCTTAGTTTTAAGAAACCCTGGGCTCCTTCTCTAAGATCTTCCATCTCCCAGGAGGCATGCCTCAAGGACAGTCCACTAGAGACATATCCAAGTGTCCCCAGCCCCTGCTCTAAAAGATACCATGGAACAGTGGTTTTCCAAGCTGAGCTCTCCCTGCCTTCATCCCACTAAGGGGGTGGGAAGTTGAAGGAATAAGACTCTGAGCTTCCTACCCTTCTTAAAACAGATGGGTTTCCTCTAGTTATTGGGATTTTGTATAACCTTCTTTATACAAGGAAGAAATGACTCTGTAACCTAAAAAACATCTAAATATCACTGTGGCAAATGCTAACGAGTCTGAGGAAAAGAACCTCTCTTTGTTTGACACAGACAGAGCATTGGAAACTTCTGCCATTTTAGCTCGTGAATATTCAGAGACATAAACTAGAAAACTGAGCTGCAGACTAACGGAGAGAGAATACTTCTAAAGACCTCAATAGCTAAGAATGGATCCAATAGAAGAGAAAAGAAGGAATCAAGCGCAAAGTTAGCAACCAGGGGGAAGTCAAATTATCTTTGGTCTTGAATGAGGGAAGGACGATAGGCAGATAGGGAAAGGGAGAAAGGAATGAAGGAACAAGTAGATTCATGGCCAGATAATGTTCAAGGCCTTGAAGCTTCAATGCTATTCTTCCAAGCACACATACACTCCAAAGGATAGGCCTCCAGCTGAAAGCTACATTTGGGTCAACCTAAGGCTGTTCTCTGGCTTCAGAAATCAGGAGGAAGTCTGAGAAGAGCATCTAAGTCTGCCCCTCTCCAGATCTATTCTCAATCTTACTAGACTAAAGTAGACTTACTTTCAGCTCTACATGAGCAGACACAATGTGACAAGAAGTACTTTAGGGACAACTGGGACCTGTCCTGCAGAAAAGCAGTTAGCGAACCTTACTGCATCAGGCTCATCCGGGAAGGTTTTTAGAAATCCAGATTCCCCAGTTCTGTTCACAGAAAAATTCTGATTCAGCGGGCATGGGATGAGGCTTAAAATCTCAATTTTTAATAAATGCTCCAAATGATTCTGACAAGGATCTGCCTCTGGGACCAGACTTTGGGGACTCTCTCCCTAGAGAGGCCATGGTTTCTGTGCTAAAATCATTAACTAAACCCTCTTCTGGGAAAGAGTGGTGTTGGTAAACCCCAGTGGATCAAAACTGTTCACCCAGGCCCCTGCTTCATATACAGCCTTTTGTGGTTATTTTCCTACATGAATTGCTCTCACATTCTGAGATTAGTCCATCTGCAAACTCAAGTGCCTCCCAACTGTACAAACGCCTCTATGCTGTTGGAATAGGTGTGACAAGGCCAGGCTAAAAGTCTCAGCATGTGCAGCTTTTCACCAGTCCCGGACTAAGCAGCCTGTCCTTTCATCTCTGCTTTTAGCCCTTGGTAGCTATGTTATTACAAAACTCAATTTAGAATTTCACTCTCCCAACCAGACCTACAGACCTTGTTAGAGCATTGACAGAAGCTAGCCATAGAGCAAAGTGAAAAACACTTTCAATTCTCACCCTCTTGTTTCCAGTAGATTATAAATTTGTGAAGAAGTAAGCAGTAGAGATGAAACGTTCTGTGTCTTGACCCAGGGGGTAATTGCTTTGCAAAATATGAAGGAAAACAAAAACACTACTATATTTTTCTTAAAAGAGAAGGACAGCTCTATTGGCTAAAATAAAAAGAAATGATTTCTATAAGTCCATTTTCCCCCTTAATTATCATAAAGGGTCAACAATGTGCCTTAAGTGTCTTGGTCAGACCTTCACACAGCTGGTCTAAGTTGAAGAGTCCAGGAAAGGTGGCCCCACTGAGACACGTGCTGCTAAAAGATCCTTTGCTTCTCCAGTTAACAAGGTACTGTTTTAAAATTCGAATACCCTTGGTATATTTGATAGTCTATCAGTCATGTGTATAGTCATGCATAACTTAGTGTAAATTAATATTCAGCTTCTGATAAACTTTGAAAAACTAGGATTTCAGAATCAAAGAGATTGATTTTGCCAGCAAGGCTATCTCTGAGGATATGGCCAAGAAATCAAATGGTTTCTCCAGTTTCCCAGTCTGTAAATTAAGTAAGGGCTGGAGGAAGGTTTGCCATACTTGTTACCTGCCTCCCTTCCCAAAATTAGAGTAGATTCTTGCTCCAGTGAGCCAGATCTGAGCAGGACCTAATTTCCAGCTGTGCCACTTACTGTTGTCATATTGTTGATAACAGCTAGGTATAAAAGGAATAGCTATAAGCCTTCTTTTATTCATTCTCTCATTCAGATACTGCTGAAAAATAAAAACTTCCTTCCAGTTTGTCCTCCATTTGCAAAGATTTGCACCCTTTGCTCTGATCCTCAAATCTGGCTTTCGGGAAGGCATCTATTGTCAGAGGATCTCCTTTCTTTTATCTGCCAGCATGTGGGAGTATAAAGCAGTACCTTTCTATACAGATTTACTTTCAAATGTGGGTCAATAGTGCTGTAATCTTCTGCTAATATTATTAATAATTTTTTGAGGCCTAGAGGAGTGGTCTCAAAATGTGGTCTGGGAGCCCCCAAACTTTTTCAGGTCTCTGAGGTCAAAATTAATACAAAAAATTACTCTCAGTTGTTATTTGCATTTTTCATTCTCATTCTTTTACAGGTGTACAATGGAGTTTTTCAGATGTGACATGAAATGAGCTATAGCAACAGATGAATGAGCAAACAGATACAAAAATCCAGCAGTCCTCAATTAAACCAAACATTAAAGAAATTTGCAAACATAAAAAAATCTCTCTTCTCACTATTTCTTTTGTTTTTCAAAATGTTATTTTTCATTAAAAGTATGTAATTTAGGTTTACATATAGTATGCTTATTGTTATTTTAAAATTAACCAATAAATATTTAAATTTTTCCATTTTAATTTCTGATATAGGAAATATCAATAGATGTAACCCACAAACATACAGGCTCTTTGGGATCCTCAATAATTTTTAAGGGTATAAATGGGTCCAAAAATTATGAGAACCATACGAAGCACATTACATAATATATGTTATTCTTCAGAACAACCCTACAGGCAAAGATTATTATCTTTATTTTATAGAAAATGAAACCAAGACATAACGGAGTTAAATAATTTGCCCAGAATCAAACCATCAGACACCAAAACCCATTATCTCACCTTGTGCTCTCTTGTTGCCCTTTCTAAAGCTGGCTGTTTCTTTGGCTTACTTGTGTAACTGAAACAAACAGACAATAGGCAGACCATATATAAAAATAGAACTTAGACCCACAACCTGCAATCTGTCCAGGAAACCAACCCCTTTATGTCCAATAAAGAACCAAGAATGCCAGTCTGCTCTAAGTCAGACTTGCAAGGCCAGATTGCTACCTTTAGTGACAATCCACAAAACGAAATAATTTCTGTAACAATTGGCCCAAAAAGGTCAGGACTTGATTAATAACTGGCAGCTTGTCCCTACCGCCAACTTAGGACCTTCAAAAAAATCCAAACATGCATACCCAATCAACCATAGAGGATGCCCCACTTCTAGTTAGCCCATCTACGATGTCCTCAGCTAATAGCCTCCAATCAGAACATATCTGAAGCCGTCCTTTTCCACCACTAGAAAGCTTTCCCACTCCTCTGCTGCCTTTCACTTTCTGCCAAAATACAAGTGACTATGGCTGACTTCCTGGCTGTATCAAACTCAATATAAATGGCCTTTGCTTTTTTCAGTGGGTTGCTCTTCATGTATCGCCATACTTGCTGTGATACCATTATCCAATAAGTCACCAGAAGATAGGAAGCATAGAAACCTTTGGTTCCCTCTCCTCCAGGGCTTGGCACTTTGCACAACACATAGCAACCATGATGCCTGGTCCTTTAGGACAAAGTCATGTTGACGATCGTGTCACTAAAACACTGTGACTGCCTGGTTATGTGGCTTTTCTCTCCACACGGCTCAGCTCAGGAGGGGTGTACCCACACAAACCCCTACCTCTCCGATTCCCAGACATCTGGGCTTCTGAGACCAAAATAATATAAATAATAAATAAATACAAATGGGCATTTTATCTATGAGAACTGCCATATTTTTCCCCAGAAAGGTTTAAGAAGAAGACACCATCTATCAGATTACCAAAAAAGTGGGAAGGAATTAAAATAAATAATATTGCTTTAACATTATAGGTTTCATAAAATTGAATAATTTAGCTCTATGAAAAAAATGCGCTGCCTTGTTCTTCCTTTAGAGACATGGGTGTTAGAGGTCAGCATGAGTCACGGTTGGCATTTGGAAGGGAACATGCTTATACTTACGCAGCCTCACAGAACAGAGGGCCAACTCTGAATTCTTCAACTTGTGTAGCATGCAGGTTTCCCGGCCTCTCTGTAACTAAACCATACACCCCAATGGCTTTCGTGGCCCAAGTTCTCAGACCATATGTTTCGTTTCCCCTCTTCAGAGGTTGCTGCAGCAACTCCAAGAGGATAAGATAAAGGCCCTGGGCTCACTGGTATTTTTTTTTTTCCACACACTCAGTTTTCAGTCAGTATTAATGTATTTCCTTCTGAAGCAGACATTAATGGCTTCGTACGCATTCAAAGTGCCAACTCATTAGCGATATCTTGTGTTCAGTAGAATTACCCAGTGAATGCCGCTGGAACGGTTAAGGAGGACCATGTGGATAATGAAAGCAAACATAATAGAAGTTTGAAATGTACAATATTACTTAAATTATCAGGAGTATGAACATATGCAGACAATGCCATGTAATGTCTACAATTCAAATTCTTTAAAATGTGCATGTGGGCTCTACACCTTCTTATTTAATAAATGAATTGTTTTATACAGAAAATATTAATCCAAAACTATCTTCTTGGGATGCCTGGGTGGCTCAGTCAGTTAAGCGTCTACCTTCGGCTTGGGTCATGATCCCAAGGTCCTGGGATCGAGCCCCACATTGAGTTCTCTGCTCAGTGGCAAGCCTGCTTCTCATTCTCCCTCTCCCTCTGTGATCTCTCTAGCTCTCACTTTCTCTCAAATAAACAAACAAAATAAAACTGCTTCTTCATTGTGCTAAATACTCACTTTACCCAGTTCCATCTTACTCTGTGCTGTAGGGGCCTAACTTCAGCGAATTGCTAAAACAAAGCTCCTTTGCTGGCTACCCAGAAAGGGGAGCGGGGCTCAGCCAATGACGGGTACAGGTAAGAAGTCAGAGAGCAGGAGGGAGAAGAGGTCTGGGTGTTTCTTCCCTTGGCCACTATTCTGCTGAGCAACTGACTGGCAGAGGCGGTGTTATTCAAAAAGACCAAGGCTCTAATCCACAGGGCCTCTTCTACCTCTACAGCGATGGCTCTTTCTGGTTCCCCTTCCCATCAGTCCAAGGGGTGGGAACAGCCCTGGGGTCTGCACCATCCCTTATTGCTTCCCTAAATCCTACAGATACCTTTGTAAAATCGGTAAACTCTCTAAGAGAGAGTGTTTCTCTCCCAAACACTGTTGATACATTCATCCACTTCAACTCTTTTTAATTTTATGTCTCCTTTGTATTTTTATTTTTAGTTTATACTCTGTAATCGTGCATACGATGCTTTATAGACATTCTAAGATCGACTAAGTTGTTTTTGAAGATTATAAACTTTTTGAAGGTGGAGACCTTGCCTTCCATTTCTTCATGTCCATTAGCAGGTTAAGCAAAGTGATATGTATCAACTGATGCTTAGGTTGCTATTTCTTTTAACTTGCTGGTTGCTGTATCATGGTGGTAATGCTCAGGACTAGCAAAGTTAGTGTTAGGAGAGCAAAAGTTGAAGGGAAGATCAGAGCATTCCTAACTGAAAATAAATGTTATCCAGCTTGGGGGATGCTGTGCTTTTTCCTTAAATCTGAGTTGAGTAATTAAATGCTTTACTGGTCCCCAGATTTAAGCTGTGTTTATGTAATGCCAGAAAAACTGGTCAGTTCAGCATCACTTTATTTTTTGTAAGATTTTATTTATTTATTTGACAGAGAGAGAGAGAGAGCACAAACAGGGGGAGCGTCAGGCAGAGAGAAAGGGAGAAGCAGACTCCCCACTGAGCAGGGAGCCCGATGCGGGGCTCAATCCCAGGACCCTGGGATCGTGACCCGAGCTGAAGGCAGACGCTTAACCGACTGAGCCACCTAGGCGCCCCAGTTCAGTATCACTTTAAACAAATCATCAGAAAAATTACAATGACACTTGGTGACACAGACATACAAGTTACAGCTTAAATCAGAAGCTATCAGTATCACTAGGCAATATCCTGAGGAAATTATAACCCCGTGTTTTAATAACAGCTCTCCGTGATTTCAATGATTTATAACTGTTTTTGTTATAGGGAAGGATATCAATTTCATGAGCACTTAAACAAGCTGTATGGGTTTGCCTTCCTCGCACAGTTGATGACTCTATCTCAATGTAGAGATGGCTCTAAATACCACAAAATACCTCACTTGGGCATATCAAAATTTCCTCTGGGCTGGTGAGAGAAACCCAGGTGTCCTAAAGACACTTCACCTTGTCCATCTGCTTGGATATTTCATTACCAGGTTAGAACACCAAAATTCAGTTCTTCAGATAAATGTCTACCTACACTGGAACTAGAAATTTATGGCTCAAAAAACCCATTTGCAGTTACAGAAAGTATGGAGTTAGACAGGGGAGGTCAATATTGGTAAAATCCAGGTTGAGAGAAATAAAAATGACTTCTTTATTGAGCACATACAATGTGTCAGGTAGTACTATGCTAAGAACTTTACAAACAACATTTTACTTGCTCTTTACAGAAAGACTATAAGCAAAGTATTTTTATTTTCCCCAATTTAACAGATAGAAACTCTAAGCCACCAAGAAGTTAATTAACTTGCCCAAGGTCACACACTCATAGTCTTAGGACTAAAATATGAACTCAGACAATCTAGCTTCAGAGTCCATTTTTAATGACAAAACCATGACACAATATTGCCATCTTCGTGGATTTTAAGATAGAAGTAAGCCTAGACTAGGCCTAAGGTTAAAATAACACCAATGTGATCAGGCGGATTTAACATTGTGGTTGATAAACACGTGGAGATAACAATACAGTAGCAAAGGGAGGCTTCTGAGAGGTCAGTTAGGCTTTCCAGCATCCTTACCCTAAAGCTCATGCATGTCAGTAAAAAAGATCCTCTTACTCTCACTCTGACCCACAGTGATGATCTCAAGTCATCTAATGACAGGGAACGTGATTTATAAAATGATATCACGGAAGTAAAAAAAAAAAAAACTCGGAAAGCAAAAGCAACTGGAAACATGAAAGGGGACAAGGTGATACTGAAGAAAGAAAAACTATATGTAAAATGGCCTAAGACCAGAGAAAATATCACTTGGTGACCACCGAGTGGTGACCACCGAGTCCTTCCATCCCTGAAGGACTCATACTCATAATCCTGAGAAGCCAAGACAAATTGGCTTATCTTTCCTGTCCCTTTAAGTTATGTAAATGTGCAATGCAAAAATATTTTCATTACAATGTTTAATTTGTTTCAAGTTTTGGCAGTTTAAATATTCAATTATCTGGAACGTTGCTTATGCCGAATCCCCATTCTCTGCTACTAAAGCTGGTATTCCCATTTTTAGAAGGTTGGAGAGCAGTAGTCTTGGCTAGAAGTCCCTGTAGGAACTGAGATGACAGGAGAATCACAAAAGATAACAATCTGGATGGGATATATGGTCATGATATATTTCCGGAAAAAATTTACTCCGCTGATATTGGTTACTTCCTGATTTTTTTTTTTAATCCAAGAGTTAAAACATTGAAAGTTACTCTAAAAGCAGTGGGGAAAGTTACGTGGTCAGCAGAAAATTATTTAATCTCTCTGAGTCTTGGTTTCCTCATATGTTTAAAAAGATCTATGCTAACACCAACATTTTGAGGTTGTCATAAGCATTAAAAATAAAATGTGCTCGGGTGCCTGGGTGGCTCAGTCAGTTAAGCGTCTGCCTTCACCTCAGGTCATGATCCCAGAGTTCTGGGATTGAGTCCCACATTAGGCTCCCTGCTCAGTGGGGAGTCTGCTTCCCTGCCCCTCCCCTGGCTCGTGATCTCTCACTTGCTCTCTATCAAATAAATAAAATCTTAAAAAAAATAAAAATAAAATGTGCTCAGTGGCTCACACAGAGAATGACTTAAAAGTGGCACTTACAGAGAAAGGGTGTAGCAGAATGGGTTAAGAGAAAAGCCTCCAAAGCTAGTGGGCTCACATTGCTATCTGCCAACTACCTGTTAGCTGTGAGACCTTGGGTGAGTTATTCACATTCTTTGTGCCTCAGTTTCCTCATCTGTAAACTGAAGAAAAAATGGCATCTGTCTCATAAGTTTCTGTGAGGACGACTGACTTAACGCTCATAAAAGTGTTCAACTCTACCTGGCCCAGTGGGATTGCAGGAGTTGCTGATTTCAGCTTCCAGAAAGCGTGAATATTATGCATCTTGACACTTTGCACGCAAGCGTCAACTTCCTCTCAGGAGTGAAACCAAACATTGCCTTTCTCAATCTCTCAGGGAGAGCAGATGCTAACTTAGAAGACATGTGAAGGGGGAAAGAACCTACAAATGACAGTACCAGGAATGGTCTTGGCAGCTGCCGCTGGCTTCAGTGGTTCTCTTAAGGAATTTACCTGGGTAGAAAATATTGGCTCCTCATAAATAGATGAAAGGATCAGAACACCATCCTGATATCAGTGGGCAGGGGGATTAGGCTAAATGAACACCAGATGCAAAGATATTTTCCCATTCCATTTTACTCAGACTCTTCCTTCCACATACTCTTCTTTATACGCACGTTCCCCAACAGTGGAAACAGGCATTCCAGAAATGTACAAGGAAGAAGCTAGTTGAATGTGTTCCAATCCCTCCAGCTGTGTATATCTATGTGTTTTAAACACAGATAATGCACAACCCACTTGTGCTGGTGGATAGTAAGTTAAAAGCAAAAAAACTGATTTCTTTTGGTAACCATAAATAATTTCTTGGAACAGGTAATGAAGAAACATGGGAAAACATGGAGCAATTACATAGTGGAAAAAGTACTTGCTAAGGATTACCAGATGTAGGATTTTGGACTGGAGAATCTAAAGATCTCATAGAAATCATTTGGCTTTCCTGGACCTCATTTACACCATGCAGTCAAGTACGTATGGGCTTTGGATAGAGTGTCCTGCCTCTAACACATCCTAGCTATGACTTTGGGCAAATTCCCTTATCTTTCTGATTCTCCACTTCTTCATTTTCTTTAAAATTGGGCTAATAATACCACCTTTCTTCATGCGGAAAAATAAATTCTAAAATGCATATAAACATAAAGTGCTTACTCTGTGGGTCAAAACTGGGTTCAAGAAATGATGCTCTGTCAGTCATATCATCAAACGAGGGATTAAGCCAGAAAACGTGTAAGAGCTTTTCCTGACGCAACTTTCTAGGTCTCCGAATACTCAGACCCAGAAATGCACGGAGCCTGTGCCGAGAGTATTTGAAATCACAAGCATTTGTCAGAGTATCAGTGACAGGGAGTCAATGACAGAAGCCATCCTAGGGCTCCAAGAACCCGCCTTCTTATTAACCATGTCTTCCATTTATTGTATTCTGATGTTGTGACACCTGTGGCCTTGTGGGCTCAGGAGGGACAGCCCCTCTCAGAGTTAGCCAATTCCTGGAGACATTAAGCAACTCACTGGCAGCTCACTTTTCAAATGCAAATGAATGAATCCAGAGCTCCAAACCCCCAACCACCTCCCTTACGGGTCTCCCCACTTTGGGTCACTCTCCACCTGCCCTGATCACCGCGAGGCCAAGTACCAGACAACCAGGGAGAGCCTCTATGCCCCGCAGGGTCTGCTGAAGTTCTTCCAACTAGGAATCCTAAACCTGCTGACCCTGCTGTGCCCATTCCCTCCACAGAGACCACAAGGCCTCTTCTCATAGACCCCCACTCCCTTCCTGACCCACCCTGGTGGTTCCCCTCATTCCCCTTGTGCTCCCCAACCCCAGCCCACACCTCCTTAAGTACACTCCTGCATCCATGAGTATAACAAGCTATCTTTTCAATGGCAGTTGTCTCCTCATCTGTTGGCCCTGCCATACTTAAATAGTAATAAAACCTGTATTTAAAACACTGTCTTCTTCCATGCCTCCCCTACGGA
Organism: Potos flavus; assembly: GCA_028534135.1. Lineage (NCBI taxonomy): Eukaryota > Metazoa > Chordata > Mammalia > Carnivora > Procyonidae > Potos > Potos flavus. Next base: position 34,104,541 of record CM052895.1, on the reverse strand, counting down.
AGCAGGACTTGTAGCCTTCTCTGGGTTTCCCAGTCCATCTCTTGTGTTAGATTCTAACTAGTTATGCCCTGCTTACATGGTAACTACATGGGAATCAGAACCCCTTTACAGGCATGTAGTCCAGCCTCACCTATTTGACAGATGGCACATTTGTGAAAAGGAAAAGGTGCCTCTTAGGGAGAGCATAAGGCTCAACAAGTGGCACTCCAGCTGGAGAATGACTCCACGTGACCTTGTGGCCGGTGCCCTTGACCACTGTATAAACTGTGTGTATCTGAGGGTGGCAGCCCTGGACTGTGAACATGTTGAGAATCAGTTTCCGAGTAACTCAGCCTGGCCAGAGCTTCAGAAACGAAGAAGGGAGAAAGAGGGGGAAAAGGGGAGGAATGAAGCCAAAAGAAAAGGGAGTCATAAAGGGCAATGCAAACAGCAATGCTCTCTGTCTCCTGCCTGCCGCCCCTGCCCCCTGCTCCCCCCGCCCATTTAAACCTATGCCAGCTAACTAAGCTATGGCTTTTTCAAGTTCAGTCTTCCTTCGTTAGAGTCAACCCTGGTTTTTGGACTTAAATAATGAAGGCCCAACTGAAAAAGGATACCTATGTGCTCTCTTTAAGCAAGGGAAGTTGCCATTTATTCAGCAGAACCACATTGGCTACCTACACAGTCTAATTTCAATAACTGTCAGCACTTCTTGCTTTGCAAATTGCTATAAGCCTTAGTGCTCTCATACTAGTACTCTAGATACTAAAAATAAATACAGGTGATATTCATCTTAGTAACTGATGCTCTATTATTTCTCAGTCTTCTTATTGGGAAGACATCCACTCTACATAGGCTTTCTCAAAGCCAAACTATTTTTAAAATTAGAAGCAAAATTATACAGATCCCAGCTGTGAAATAGTTTTCTCCAATTAAAGTGAAAAACCAGAGGAGGAGCAAGACGGCGGAGGAGTAGAAGGCTGAGATAGTGTCCCAGAAGTTCAGCTAGATAGTTATCAAACCACTCTAAACACCTACAAACTTAATAGGAGATAGAAGAGAAGAAGAGCAGCAATTCTAGGAACAGAAAATCGACCACTTTCCGGAAGGTAGGACGTGCGGGAAAGTGAATCCAAAGTGACGGGAAGATAGACCGCGGGGGGAGGGGCCGGCCCTGGCAGCCGCAGAGCAGCGGAGCACAAAATCGGAACTTTTAGAAATCGGCTCCACTGAGGGACATCGCTCCAGAGGCTAAGCGGGGGGTGGAGCCCTCGTGGGGACAGCGTGGTTTCAGGACTCGTGGGGTCACAGAGAGACCGGGGGTGTCTGAGGGTAGCAGAGCTCCCAGGTATCAGAATGGGGAAGCCAACAGCAAAGACCGAGCCGAACAGTGGGCTACCAGCTCGGGCTTACCTTGAACCGTGATCCCAGCACAGTCGGGCTGCTGCTCTTCGAGCAGGGACCCCACAAGGGGCAGATCCGGAGAGACCCCCTCCTTCCTCCTCCAGGAGTGGCGCAGTAGCTCGCGGCAGGAGTCTGCTGGGTTTGGAGACTCCAAACGGCCGTGCGCCAGGGACAGAGACGCTCGGTCACAGGCCGGGTGAGCTCGGAGCATGGCCGGAGACCAGGGAGACGGGAGGGACGGACTGCTTTTCTCTGAAGGCGCACTGAGGAGTGGGGCCTCGAGCTCTCGGCTCCTACGGGTCGGAGACTGGGAGGCCGCCATTTTCATTCCCCTCCTCCAAAGCGGTACGGAAAGCGTTCAGGGAACAAAAGCTACAAGAGCGAACCCGAGCAGGTTACCTAGCCCGGCCCCTGGCAAGGGCGGTGCACTTCCGCCTCGGGCAAAGACATTTGAGAATCACTGCAACAGGCCCCTCCTCCAGAAGATCAGTAAGAATATCCAGCCAAGACCAAGTTCATCGATCAATGAAAACTGCAGAACTCCTGAGTTAGGAAAAAGCAGCACAAAGAATTCATGGCTTTTTTCCCCATGATCCTTTAGTCTTTCAGAGTTAAATTTTTTAAATTTTATTTTTTCTTATTGTATTTTTTATTTTATTTTTCCTCTTTCCTATTTTAATGCTTTTTAACTAGTATCTTATCAATACCTTTTTAAAAATCTTTTCTAATTTTCACTGTTACATACATATTTTATCCCCTCATTATACTTAACCTTATTTTTTTGTATACATATATGGTTTTTTTTTCTTTAAAATTTTGGGATACAATTTCTTCTAACAGACCAAAATATACCCTAAATCAAGCACACGGGTTGGATCTAGTCTTCAGCCTGATCACATTCTTTCCTCTTTTATTCTTTTTTTTCTCTCTTTTTTCAACCAATCTCTTATCAATTCCTTTTTAAAAATCTTTTTTAATTTTTATCTTTACACTCATATCCCCTCCCTTCATAGTGTTTACCCTTATTTTTGTATATTTATAAGTTTTTCTTTCTTTAAAATTTTGGGAGGCAGTTTCCTCTAACAGATCAAAAACACCCAAAATCAGGTGTGGGGCTCTGTTCTAATCACAAGTCTAATATATATATATATATTTTTTTTTTAATTTTCTTTTTTCTTTTTTCTTTTATTTTATTTCTTTTTTCTTTTTTTCCTCCCCTCCCCCCTTTTTTTTTCAACCCCTGGTTTCGGCTCCCTTCTGATTTTTCTGGGGTCGTTGCTACTCTTTTAGTATTTTCTTCTCTCATTCATCTATTCTTATCTCGATAAAATGACAAGGTGGAAAAACTCACCACAAAAAAAAGAACAAGAGGCAATACCGATGGCTAGGGATCTAATCAATACGGACATTAGTAATATGTCAGAAATAGAGTTCAAAATGACAATTATCAAGGTGCTAGCTGGGCTCGGAAAGAGCATGGAAGATATTAGAGAATCCCTGTCTGGAGAAATAAAATCCCTTTCTGGAGAAGTAAAAGAACTGAAATCTAAGCAAATTAAAATCAAAAAAGCTATTAATGAGGTACACTGAAAAATGGAGGCTCTTACTGCTAGGATAAATGTACAGAAGAGAGAATTAATGATATAGAAGATCAAATGATGGAGAATAAAGAAGCTGAGAAACAGAGACAAACAACTACCGGACCAGGAGGCGAGAATTTGAGAGGTAAGTGATACCATAAGATGCAACAATATTAGAATAATTGGGATCCCAGAAGAAGAAGAAAGAGAGAGAGGGGTGCAAGGTATATTGGAACAAATTATTGTAGAGAATTTCCCTAATTTGGCAAAGGGAACAAGCATCAAGATCCAGGAGGCACAGAGAATCCCCCTCAAAATCAATAAAAATAGGTCTACACCCTGGCATCTAATAGTAAAACTTACAAGTCTTAGTGACAAAGAGAAAATCCTGAAAGCAGCTCGGGACAAGAAGTCTGTAACATACAAAGGCAGAAATATTAGAGTGACAGCAGACCTATCCACAGAGACCTGGCAGGCCAGAAAGGACTGGCATGACATATTCAGAGCACTAAACGAGAAAAATATGCAG